>JAINUG010000012.1:3857500-4207500 GCA_029706075.1 Aldrovandia affinis
GACTGCGGAGCCTCTCGCGCACACCTCCGCTTCCTCCCCGTGTCAGAGACAGTCCTCTGTGAGCTCGGAGGGGGGTGGGGTGTGGAGGGGAGTTTAGAGAGGAAAAAGGGCGGGAGGGGGAGGGGTTCGGGAGGGGGAGGGGGGGGCTGGCCCTGCTGCCCCTCCGTCTGCTGTCATCATTTATTTCCCAATCTCTCGTTTCCCTTCTTCACCTCGCTCTGTGGATTCCAGCGGCCGGGTTTGCGAAGAGCAGAATCCTCCTTTTTGTCTCTCTCTCTGTCTCTCTCTCTCTCTCACTCGTTCGTCGTTCTTCCTCGCCTCCTCCTCCTCCCCCGCGTTGTGTTGATATCTCTCTCGAGTCGTACTCCTCTGTCCGGACGGGGGCCCAGGCGCTCACCTGGACTGCAGCAGGGTTTTTGTGTTTTTCGAGGATGAGGATACGCCAGAAACCTCGGGACCATCGCGGCTGAGTGGATAATTAGGCTCGGGTCCGTTTGCGTTACCGGAGCGGCAGGAGAGGGGAAGGCAAGTGTGGAATTACGATCTGGGAAAGACGGGAATGGGGGGTTGTTGGTGGTGGAGTGGGGGTGGCAGGGGAGGAGGAAGGGTGGGGGTTGGCTTGTGGTTGGCTCTGGAAATAAAGCGAGAGGAAAAGCTTTCGAGGGGGGAGATTTCATCACATGCCATCCTTGTTTTCCGCGGCTTGCCCCTGTTCGCTGGTCCAAGGGATCGTGTGAGAAGTGGCGAGCGCCCGACAGGCCCCCCTCCCTGGTTGACGGCTGTGTTTTGTCCCCCCCCCCCTCCTCCTCCTCTAGCTGGGCGACTGGGTGGCGGAGAAGATGCTGATGGCCCAGGACAGCTCCAGGGACGAGGCTCAGAAACTGCACAAGAAGTGGCTGAAGCACCAGGCGTTCATGGCCGAGCTCGCGCAGAACAAAGAGTGGCTGGAGAAAATCGAGAAGGTGAGTGTTGCTGGGGGAGTGTGCCTGGGGGCGGGTGGGACGGGGGCGGTGAAGACCGCGGGGAAAACATGCTGCTCCCCCTTAGAAAACAATAACCCATGCGCGTGCGGTCGCTTCTTGGCTTCCTATGTTGAAGGACGGCGATCGCTTGCCTTTCAAAAAAAAAATGTCTAAAGCCAGAAATGAGCCACAATATACAGTAAAGCTGTACACAGAAGTCCAGCCCTCCTACAGGAGCTCAGCAATGGGAGATAGGAATCTTCCCCTAGGATTTATCAGAGATTCTGTGAATTAAAAATGGTGTTAAGGGAACAGAAAAGGAGAAAAAGTGGGTTGTTATTAACCGCGTTCTTCAGTTCTTGAACTGTGTCCGTGTGGTCTGGCCGCTTCTGGTCGCCGTTATTCCAACTCGTGCAACTTCCGACCGGCATTGTTTACATTGTTGTTGGAGGGCATGGTTGCTTTGGTTGGCCTCCCAGTCTCTGTGAGTTCCTCTTGCGTTAAGATCGAGGTAAAAAGGCATGCGTGTAACTGAGCTGAACTGAGATTGTTGTGTTTTATTTGACTTTAAAGCGGTTGGTTGATTTGGAGCACTGTGTCACCATGAAGTCAAATGATGCTATAAGCTGACTAATTCCATTTTGGGGCTGTGCAATTCATCTGATTGTTGTTTGTCGAAAAAATGTAACACACAGAGCAGAATTCTTATGACGGTGATAATCTCCAGGTATTCGCTGAGCTGCAAAGTTATTAGACATGTTTAAAGGGGTTTGGTTTGACCATTGAGATACCAGTAATGTCAAAGTTGTCATTTGTTCTCCTGTATATGATTCACTAAGATAAATAAGCAGCAGAGTAGCAGTTAAGAGTTGGGTCTTTGAACCCATGTTTACATAATACAAGTGAAAGTAAATGCATGTTTAAATATGAAATAACATTAGAAGGCGTGCTTTTTTGTTTATGACAAAATGTATAACAAATAATACACATATGCATACTATTGCCATTTTAGTATATACGTTTGCATCAATTGTGGCATACACTGTGAATTATTTATAACGTAAATAATACATGAAGTATCCATGCAACTACGTGACAGCAAAAGAGAAAATAATATATGATGCAATTTTTGCACATATTGAAATAGGTTTCTTGCACTTTCAGTTTCATACTTTCATTAACATTAATTTCTTGTTTTTCGAGGGGGTCATGCCAGGAACAACCTTCTACTTGTCTGTTCTTTCTTGGCTCTTTTCTTTCTCTTAGAAACAGAGTCTGAGGCAGTCAGCTTTTTGCTTTTGAAGCGAGTTGTCTGAGTCCGTCGCTTTTGAAACTCAGAGACAGACACTTTGACAGGACCCTGGGATTATGCGTAACAGTGAAGCAGAGAAAGGCTTGGGATTGCATCACTTCTTTGGTGACTGCTTATCAAATGATGCACAGTATAAAATCAGTGGGATAATTGTTTGGGGGCAGAAGACTAACTGGGTGCTGTTATGCCTGTCCTCAGCACAAGGGGTCAAGCGTGAGTGTCTACATTAGAAATACTGTTGGTTAGAATGTAATCTTTTGTGCCGATCAAGGCAGCATATGCATGGTTTGTTTTGTTGGGGGGAAAATGGCAGTGAAGTTGTGTCAAGTGTTTTTGAGGCCAGTCGAAGTCGAAGTGCCTTTCTGTTTATGAATTGAAATTAGTCAATAATGAGGCCTACTTTAATATTCTCCATTGAGTGTCCATTTATTCAATATATCTTACATTATTATGAGATATGGCTAGTGGATATTGTAAAGGCTCTAAAAGGTCTCTGGTGTTTTGGTTTCCTATCAAAAGGGAGTTATAATACGAGAAACGCTGGTGATGAACCAATGATAGCTGCCTAATGTTGATATTGATATTATTATCAGGATAATGTGTGTGATGTGATGTGTCTTATATACTAGCTCACGCATTGCATGCTGTATGATATCTGCCAGCATATGTAATCACATGAAAAACAGAGAAGAGTTCATATTAATATCCCATCGCTGGGCAGGAGGAAATATTTTGGATAGGTTCGGATACCTCTGGCAAGTGATTTAAAAATTTCAATCAGGATATTAAATGTTTACTGGGAACGTGAAAAAGCATATAATTAGAAGTTGAATAACAAGTAATCTTCTGTCAATGTGGATATTTGTATGCTTTCTTTTGTCTTTTGTTATTCCCGTTTCTAACCAGCATTCTGGTTGGATAGAAATGTCAACAAGTAGGCCACAGAGTATTTTAGAAATGTGGATGGAAATAACTATTTTTCTTTGTTGCGTTTTTTTGGCTGTAAAATTCTCCATATATATTTTATCGCTGGGATTTTGGAGCACAAAAATTAGCACAGGGTTCAGGTGTTGAATTAGCTGGAACGTGAAAGGGGTGTGACGTCCATTTCGACACCCCGGAATGTTTCTGCATTTTTGTTCCCTCTGAATTTTTTGCCTTGTCAAGCTTGCACTGTGCCGGACACACACACACACACACACACACACACACACACACACACACACACACACACACACACTTTCCCTTTCCAGCAATCTTGCAGTAGCCAAGAAGAACAAGGAAAACATACTTTTTAACAAGCTGTGGCCTCTCCTCCCATCCTGTATGTGCCATCCTGTCACCCGTTAGTGTTAGTGCCTCTGTGAGTCCTCCGTGGCCCCATTTCAACTCCCTGTTTTGCGGGCCCCCATTGCATTGTGGGAAAGACCTGCTTAATTTGGTCTCCTTGAGGGCTACCCACATGATGCTTTGCAAATCATCTGACTGCTCCGTTGTTGGGCCAGAAGAGATTCTGAATACCATTTAAACAGCCAACAGGAACAGCGTACAGCTGACTCTAGTGCTTGTGTCAGCCAGTGATGCCAACGCTTTGCCAGAGTTATTTTGAGGACACAGGGTAACGGATGTGCAGTGCGAGGGAGAATCATTAACGTAAATTTTTACGTTGTGAAGGTCTTCTCACATCATCAGTCAAAGACCTAGAATCTAGATGATAAGAAAATAGACCTAAAAGGACAGGGCTTCTCAACTCTGGTCCCCGTTTCAGTCCATCTCCCAAAAATCTGAGGCTGCTAATAATCTTGATTCAGTTTGTTCTAGCTTCCCTCCCTAGTTCTGATGGTTCTTTGTGATAAATTTAAAAAGAGCTGCTGGCACCTCAAAGATCAGAAAGGGAGCACTCTTGCACTAGGCTATTTATTTGTAAATAAAACAGGATTGATAATATCAAATATGATTAGATTTATAGAAACGCTGCACCAGGCAGGATCTTCTGTGTTTGCTTCTTTGATCATTTTTGGTAGAAGATTTGTATAAAATAGAAGTTTTGATTTAAATTCTGACTGGACTTTCAGAAGCAAAAGCAAATACAGACGAGGAAAGAATGGCCCAATTGTTTCATGACACAATGATATATTTTACCATATATTTTTGCCATAAAAAATAAATCTATATATCCATTGGCTATATTTTCCAAAGAGTTGAAAATATGAGGGTGTAGATTACATGTATTATATTTAGTTCCGTTTATGGATTTCCTTTGTCAGGCTAATTGTTTTTCTATATTTGTTTTTACTGCACTACAACACTGTATCCCAGTGCTGTCGTGTTTGTATCGCTCGGCTATAGAATAAAGATCTTACGGTTTATCCTGAGGCACAAACAGTCGCTTTCTCTGAGAGCAACACACTGGTTATCTCACGTGAGCGTGCAACGGTATTTCAAAGTGACTAACTAAAGCAAAGATTGGCCCAAGAACTCCCCGTGGGGATGCTTCTGCCACTTGTGAGACTCAATAAATCTTCTCCTTGTCTGCTGTGTTTTTAACCACAGCCACTGTATGTTTAGGGGCGTCTTGGGATCCATAACTTTTTCCTCCCCTAATTTCTCACTGACGAGAGTTCTCCTTTGGGGTATGAGACCAGTAGGAAACGGGTCCCTGAAAAGAACATGACTCTCAGGCAGTCTCTGCCTTCGCCCCGGGCCTACGAACGAGAACCCAAGAGATGTGGCATTTTAGTGCATTTGAGCTATGCTCTTTATTTCTGTGAGAGTGGAGGGCTGTAAAATCTCAGCTCCGGATATCTGAAGCCAGTTCCGTTGGATGTTTTGTCTCAGGTGTGTCTGTGCCACTTCTGTATCCCCTCTGAGGACTGGTCTAGGTGCACTTCATTTATGTCTTCACTTCCAAATTGTCTTTTTTGTCTATTGGCTAGCTACCACGTTTCCCTGGATGCGTAATAAGGCCTTTTCCAGTGCTGATTCCAAGCCAGGGGCTCCAGAGACCCTGTCACACAATGATGACATAAGCAGCCTGAAGGGCTCCAGTGGCCCTGTCACACAATGATGACATAAGCAGCCTGAAGGGCTCCAGAGGCCCTGTCACACAATGATGACATAAGCAGGCTGAAGGCCCCTGGCTGAGAAAAGCAGAAAGTTCTGGTCCTGTACGTACGGATATTAGGACGTTTTTCTTTATACAGAGAGTTGTCAATGCCTGGAACAGCTTGCCAGGTCAGGTAGTAGAGGCAGAAACACTTGGGATATTCAAGTCCAGGCTAGATGCAGTACTAGATATTCTTTAGATTAGGACATGAGCCTAGATGGGCTGAGAACGCCCCGTTCTCGTCATTATGTATTCTTATGTTCTTGTGTATAAAGCATCTCAGAGCAGGAGTACTGATGTAGGATCATGTTTCTATGATTCCTCCTAGTTTGGATTTATAGCTGATTTTGATTTATTTATTTATTTAAATTTGATTTCATTTATTTTATTATTTTATTTACTTATTTAATAATTTTATTTTTCTCTTTGTAAAGCGCCCTCGGTTGTTCGCAAGAAGAGCGCTATATAAGAGCTTTTTGTGTGGTATTATATTGTACTCTATGTCCTAACCTTATCCATTATGCGATATAAAGCAAAAACTAATCACAGATCTAGTCTGAGATGCTTTATACATACGGGCCCTGACATGCTCATTTTATCTCTCGATCTCTGCCCCTCCCCTACCTCGCCCTTCTCTCTCTCCCTCTCCTTCTCTTTTGCTCCCTGTGTCCCCCTCTCTCTCATTCCCTTGCTGTCACTCTCACGTTCCCCTTGTTTTTATCCCTCTCAGCGATTGGGAGCTCTCTCATGTTGCTCAGAAAGGCCTGTGCTCCCAATCAGATCCAACCAGCCCGGCGGATCGCCCTGATCTGACCGACCTTGTTCTTCAAGTCAGCGTAAACAGCTGACATATCCAATTTTCCACCTCTCCCTCCAACCCCCTGCTCCACCCCACAGCATACCCCCTCCCCCACCCCACAGCATACCCCCTCCCCCCACCGTGGTGGAGTGGGCGGGGGTATGTATTCCATATTTCAGTTCTTTATAGGGGGCGTCGGCTGCCTGACTGCTCCCCCCCATCCGACGTGCAGAGGGGGCTGGGCCATAGGCACTGTGGATGTCTATTGTTCTCCAGGGGTGTGGGATTCTGCTCCCCGCGTGCAGTAAAGAAGACCAATTTGTCTTGGGCACCCCCCACACTTTTGCCTTAATAGAGAAATGTCTGAGAATATCATCAAATGTCTTAATGGAGAATATGAAATCCTAACAACATAATGGTTGTAAAAATAAGATGCAGGTATTCAGTAGATCAAACAATTGATCTACATCATTGGATGTAGCCTATCTACTTTCTGCAGGATTTTTTCATTTCAGAAGGTTGCTGTTGTGTGTTTGATCTCCTATCGTGTGCCATGAGCATGTCTTGTCCAAAACACACTGACCTGAGATCAGTGGTGATTTTAGACCCTATTTAGGGGGGCTTTACCCCCTCTGTCTTTCATCTCAGTCATTCTTTTCTAAACAAAACATTTTTACTTAATATCTATTTTTAAAAATACCACAGATAGAGAGAGTGGTATTTCAATTTTGAGAGCGACCACCATTGTAGTGTTTTTGTTTTGGGGGAATGTAACAGTAAATTAATTGAAAAGCCACCCCCTCCGAAGCCAAGAATGGGCTCTCCCACTAAAATGTGGCAGTGATTAAGGGGATAAACCGCCGGAGGGGGCTGACCCACTCCTGTCATCAAGGAAAAAATCATGACTTTTGCATGTGAAATTTCCAAAAACACATATACAGTACTGTATATGCGATCACATATGAATAGCACTGAAGTAAATGTGCATCACATGTTGCAGAATTTGTGTGATTTCATTCCCTTAAAGAGATCCTACATCAGCGGAAGGCCAGGTGAAGGGATGTGTCTCAGCCTCTAGACATTGAGCAGCAGACATTCAGCTCCATTGATATTAAACTGGCCATCTGGCATCTCCGGCTCTGCTCCAATGTGCTGTGGCTGAGAATACGCCGGTAATCAGGCATGCATTCTATAGGTAAAGAGTTCTGTAGCAGGTTCACGGTTAAACTGTGATACCGACCCGGCAGAATTTGGCAGATCGTGGCGATTTGGTGGTTGATCAAGCTTTTTTTTCTGCCGTGTCGGTGGGATAATAACTATGCAAATGTCTTTCACCTCGTTGAACATGGCCCTCTTCTGTTTTGGTCCACAATGTCCTTTTACCGAGAGGGAAACGGCTGTTTGAGCATCCAGATTGGCTCTGCTTTTCCTCCGGGCGTCTGTTTGCTGTTAGCCGCGCATATTCCACGATTGGCGCATGTGCGTGTGTGTGTGTGTGTGTGGGCATGCATGTGTGCGTGAGGGGGGTGGGGGTTGGAGTGGGGGAAGGTTTCATCATCGCCATGGTTGCGACTGATCGATGCTACCTTCGACTTGTCACGGTCATCCACCCTTGCAGAAAACCCGGGAGCATTGTAGCTTTACCGCACACATTCACACAATTATAATAATAATTATTATTATTATACCAGTGAAGGGACACTGTCACAACCACGCGGCCATCTGCAGTGTGGCTCTTTTGGTCTTGTGGAGCGCCTGACGCTCGCTCTGCCCTGCGGCTCACACTCTCCCTCCCCCCCTTATCCCACGTCTGCTTTCCCCTACCCCCTCATGGGAGCATTAGTGGTGCCCGGCTTGTTCCTGCTGGCACTGCAATACAAGCAAGGGAGGGAGCAAGCGAGCGAGCGAATGGTGGGATGATGACACGGGCAGGCGGGCGTCAGGCGAGAGTGCATTGTCCCATCCTCCAGGTTCAAGCCTCACCTTACCCCCAGGAGCCCGTTGTCTGGGCAAACCTGTTTACAACATTGCAGCAACGTTATTTTACATACATTTAAGCATTTAGCATTTAGTCGTTCTTATCCAGAACGACTTACAAGATGTGCATTAATACATGGTATGATCAATCATTGTTCGTGCAAGAGATCAGTGTAGTGATACAGTAATAGACATCATTGTTGGCAGCTGCACACCATACCTGTAACACCGGGAAAGAAAAGGTTAGTAGATTTTAATTTTTTATAAAGTTTTAAACAAGGATCCATATTATGAAAAGCAGTATTAAACATGAAAGCAGTGGTGATGACAATTAGTTAACTGTACAGATTTCAGTGGTAGTGGAGTCTGAAGAGGTGGGTTTTGAGTCTCTTGCGGAAGATGGCCAGTAATTCCGCGGTCCTAACCGAGTGCGGAAGAACGTTCCACCACCGAGGGGTCAGGACAGAGAGGAGGCGAGGAACGGGTGCCAGACGCCCGGAGGGCTGTCGCGAGGCAATGGCCATGCAGCCGAGAAGTGCTGAGGACGTCTGGAGAAGTGACACTGTGTGCTAATATGTAACATCCTTTGCGACGTCTCTGCAATGTTTCTATAACGTTATCTCATGGCCACAGCTTCACAGTGGTGCTCTGAGAATTTCTATGGGAAGCAGCTTCACTCCTCAATGTGCAGAAAATCTCTGCAAATGTTTAATCTATTTTACTAGATTTCTGCAACATGATGCCGTGAGAGGTTTATGTATTAGCTGTTTGCAAAAGGTATTCATATCAAGCTTAAATGCAACACAGTTCACCTGAGCTGACTAAGTCTGGAAATGATCTTCCTGAATGTTTGTTTTCATTCCTCCATACCTACAACAGCTGTGGAGGAATGAAGACAATCTTTCAGAGATGGTGACAACATTACATTACATTTTACATTTTAAGCATCAATGCAGGCAGCTGCGTACCATACCTGTAACACTGGGAAGGAAAAGTTAGCGGAAGATCGCAAGTGATTCAGAGAAGAGAAGAGGTGAAACTGCGAGGAGCGGCTGCCAGGCGCCCAGAAGGATGGGACAGTCAGTTTGCCAGAGGAGGCGGAGCGGAGGGGTCTGGCTGGGGTGTAGGGTGTGACTGGAGGTAAGGGGGAGCAGTTCCTCTAGCCGATTGAAAAGCAAGCACCAGTGATTTGAATCTGATGCGTGCTGCGATGGGGTGCAGAGAGGAGAGTAGAGGGGTGACGTGGGTGAACTTTGGTTGATTGAACACCAGACGTGCGGCATCATTCTGGACTAGTTGAAGTGGCTTGATGGCACAAGCCAGTAGGCCTGCCAGCAAGGAATTGCAGTAGTCCAGACATGAGATCACCAGGGTCTGGACCAGACAACTACCAAGTGCGTTCCACCATCAAGCCTCTAACTGGTTTTTGCGTTTTCAGAATGCAATGGAAGTTATCGGTCAATTTGCAGGTCAAAACTTGAAGGCTAACTTAATTTAGTGTCTGATTGTGTTTGGATATATTTTGTTTGAAATAAACATATTTCATATATTTCCCAAAATTCTCTCTTCTCTGGAAATTGTACTCTGCCCAGGGCTTTGTGTAACAATGCGTTTGTAAACGCATAATATAAATTTAGATTTTTTTAAATTGAATGATATTTAAAATCACTGTTACAAACATCTAGTTTGTTACATGTTCAAAGAAATATGCAATATCATTAAACTGCATTAATATCATCCTGCTCCCTCCATCACACACACACCACACACACAGGCAGGCACCCACACTCACCGCTACATCAGAATAAAATCTTAGTTTTGGCAGCAGATGTAGAGACAAAAATGTTTTTGGCCTTCTGGGAGTGAGTCCTATCTTTCTGCAGATGTTCTGAGGCAGCCAGTGAACATTTTCCATCAAGGATTGGGAGAAAAAAAACAAGTGGGCACTAATTATGGAAACCAGGGGCCGTATGTACAAAGATTCTAAGAGTAGGAGTGCTGGTCTAGGATCAGGTGTCGCCTGTCCATATCCTAACCATATCCATTATGAGCTAAAAGGCTAACCTGATCAGCACTCCTACTCTTAGAATCTTTGTAAATAAGGCCCTATTATCCTCAGCTGTCCATTTGAACATAGAGGAGGTGTTGTTGCATTGGCCTTCATCGTGAGATGAAGAGCCCTTGTATCAATGAGGAAATACATTTACATACATTTTACAATTTAGACATTTAGTAGACGCTCTTATCCAGAGCGACTTACAAGATGTGCATTAATACATGGTGAGAACAATCATAGTTCGCACAAGAGATCAGTGCAGTGATACAGTAATAGACATCATTGTTGGCAGCTGCATACCATACCTTTAACACTGGGAAAGGTTTAAAAAAAAAAGTTAGATTTTTTTTAATAATTTTTTTTTGACAGTCTTAAACAATGACACCCATTACAAAATGCAGTATTAAACATGTAAGCAGTGGTGATGACAGATGACAGAGTGTGCAGACGTGGAGGATCACAGGCTTCCTTGTTTGTGGGAGACCATGAGTCCTGATGTTTGGCGTTCGTCACGTAGAGCACTGCATCCATTCACCTTGCCCAAGGCCTCAGAAGCAGCTGTACCCCCTTTCTGACAGGGGGGGCTGCCAGATTACAATGGTGCTAGGGAGGGGTACAGGGGTTGCTATGACAGTGAGGGGGGATGGGAGTACTGGGAAGGTGAATGTGGGGGAGGGGGTTGTTTTAATCTCCGCTCCAGCAGACTCTGGTTGTGGCTCGGAGGCCGTGAATAATGTTAAGTCGGCCAAATATGCATGAACCGACCCATGGGCGGCGAGGACACACACTTTCCGGCCGCGTCTCTCTGTGGTCATAAAAGATCCCATGGTGCTTTTCGAAAAGAGTAGGGTGTTAACGCGGTGTCCTGGCCAAATTCCCAACCAATATATACTATATACATGGAATTGATTCATCCCCTCCCTCCTGGCCTCTCCACTGTGTATCTGATGTGTAGTGAGTTTGTACTGGGGCACTATGGCTGCCGTTGCGTTCCCCCAGGTGGATGCTGCACATTGGTGGTGGCTGAGGTGAGTTTCCCCGGTCATTGTGGTTGTAAAATGCTTTGGGTTCCTTGAAAAGCGCTATATAAATCCAATGTTCAATTCAATTCAAAGAACCGGACGTTCTGAGAAACGGGCAAGCGTGAAGTAGTAAAGTCTGTAGAGGAACGGCACGTGGCGTCCTCCTTCAAGGCGTGCCAAACGACTGGCTTTTTCTCAAATGCACCACCTGCCCCCCATGCTAGCTACGCTACTGCCTGTGTCCTTATAAAAAGGGCAACTTAAGCAAATCATACATTTCTTTAGATTTTAAATTTGTCATGTTATTTACTTATTTATTGATTTACTTTGTTTTTTGAGAAACTAAAGCAAATAACATTCTGCAATGTTATACTTAATTTACGTTGCTATTTATTTGTTCATTTATTTTGCATTATTTTCTTTATCCAACCAAGTAAAATAGCATGCAATAAGTTTGGCCTTTTTTGGTTTTTCAGCTTCACATCTAGATTATTTTTTATGGTAGTGAATTTATGGTGTCAATATATTGCGAAACACACGTGTCCTCTGGAGCATGTGCAGCTTGCTCCGTACCTGACCTGTGCTACTTTTCAAGGCTTAGACTGCGATTGGATGATTTCACCGGGTTTTGAACCGCGTCCCGGACCAGTCACAGTGTGTTAAACCGCTACGCTATCCGCCGCCCAATGTGACAGAGCTTTTGTGCTCTTTCTATTTATCCAGAATTGCCCCTGAAAAACACAGGTCTACGAATGACTAACGTACACACCGCGTATAAGTCACTCTGGATGAGGGGCGTAAATCATGTAATAAAGGTATGCCGTCACTATGAATGTGCGTATGTTGTGTGCATATGCGATAAACATGCGGCCTATTGAAATGTTCCTGTTGAAGTCTGATGGAAATATGAACGAGGTGCAGCTATCGAGTGCAGATCTGATTTCAGAAAGGAGGATCTATCCCGACCGATCGCGCAGTCTGACTGTGCTCTGACTAGGGTTGCCAACTTTCTATCATCCAAATATGGGACAGAAGTGTGTACGGATGTAAATCAACACATACTGTACTGTAACGGCGACTGCTGAAGGAAGAAGAAAGTTTGCTTTTCCACGATCGCGCTACCAGCTTTACTACAACAAAGCTTATAGACGCAGGGCACAACCCAGAACACGACAAACTCACGGGGGTCACTTCTTAGACGTACAAACTCAGTCACGGTTACAACTCTAATCCACTCAATGGCACAAGGGGTGATGGGGAACTGGCAGACAAGGAATCATGGGAGACTGAACACATAACAATAACAATGGCAGCCCCCAAGCTTACTTAGCATACGATGTGGCTAAGCTAACATGCATTACTACTGAACTGATTTACACCGTTGCAATATGACAGGATTCTATTTTGATGTCTGTTTTGTTATACGGGACAAGGAACGTCCCGCACGGGACGAGCCAAATTTGGCCCAAAAACGGGACGTCCCGGTTAATACGGAACAGTTGGCAACTCTATCTCTGACGGACAGCTGAGGCACGGTCTCCTCTTTGTAAAAACGTTGACGTCGCTCGCCTCCCCGCGTGGCTGAACGTGAAAGACGATGCGGCTTTTGACCGCCGCCGTAAATTCAGCTCTTGTAATTCATTTTATTTGCGCGTCAGCAAGCACAACAGAGCAGCTGCTCGCCGGCCAAACTTGGAGGATTAGCGCCCCGTAGTCACGGCGATGCGTGGACACATCACTAATATTAAGGAAGATTCCCCCTTCCCCCTCCCCTCGTCTTTGTTTTTGCATTCTTGGAAGTAGTTCAGAAAGGCCTCATCATACATTACCGGAAGAAATTGACAACCCACAGTATTGTTCTGTTTACCCTTGATTCCCCGGCCAAAGGACTCATTGTTGTCATTTGTGAGATTGTTTCATTCCGCTATTTACCTATAGAGGGCAGACCTGAAACCGTGAAGCCTCCACATCTCTTTGCAGAATTCAGTCTTCATCTTTAACAAAGAAAGGCTTCATTTTACAAAAACAAATGCTTTGTGCAGGATGACACAGTTTGAGTTTTTCCTTGTCATTCCTCAAATTGAGCTTGTGAATTTGAGGTTAGACTTAAGGCACTCAATCTATTTAAGTTTAGCAAACAGAGACTTAGGGAGGATTTGATTGAGGTTTTTAAATTCCTAAAAGGGATTAACAAAGTGAACTACCAAATATTGTTTAAGATAAGTGGGGTCAGCAGAACAAGAGGCCACAGGTGGAAATTAGTTAAAGGCAAATTCTCCATGGATATTAGGACGTTTTTCTTTACACAGAGAGTTGCCTGGAACAGCTTGGAACAGCTTGCCAGGTCGGGTAGTAGAGGCTGAAACAGTTCAAGCTATTCAAGTCCAGGCTAGATGCAGTACTAGATACTCTTTAGATTAGGACATGATGAGCCTAGATGGGCTGAATGGCCCTCTTATGTTGTTAATAATTATAGAAAGCCATTATTCTTTTGTTGAAGAAGAAACACACTTCAGGTTAATAAATTCAGTCCTTTTTTGGGCAAAGTTGAATCTCAAATGCTCACTCATTAATGAGCAAATATTTAGATGAGAATTTCGTAAAACAAAATCTCTGTGAAGTACATTAGCATAAACACTTTAGGCTCTAATGAGAGTTATACTGTGTTAGTAGACCAATTTATATATGTGTTACATGCAAATGCAAGTACAGTAAATTAGCTGTCAGCGAATCTAGCCAGCCAGATGATTAAAACCTTTGAAAACCATTTCACACACATCACAAAATTGCTCTCTCTGTTAGAATGGAGCTGGTGATCATTAGGTTGCAGGTTTGAATCCCCACTGGATTACTGCCGTAGTGCCCTCAAGCAAAGAACCTAATTTGAATTTGTTTATATCTAGCCTTATCAATTTTGAATGTGCAAAATGTAAGCCTTTTAGCTTCCCTGGCTAAATTTTGATAAAATGCCAGTGCACTGCATGTGATATAATGCGTAAAAATGAGATATGAGAGTGATTTCCATAGGGTCCCAGGATAACATTCAGCCACGTTCAGGGTTAATATTTACATCAAGAAAGGAACAGAAGACAAAGCTAAAAAAGTTGACGGATTTGATTTCTTTAACATTATTCCCAATGCTCAGCACATATGACATAGCTTGTTCATATATCACCTCCCTCCTTTCAACTTTATTGAGATTGACACTGGTGAAGCACTACAGATTAATAAATCAAATAAATGTGGTTCTGTGTGGCTCAGTAGGTAGAGTGTGGTTCTGTGTGGTTCAGTAGGTAGAGTGTGGTTCTGTGTGGCTCAGTAGGTAGAGTATGGTTCTGTGTGGCACAGTAGGTAGAGCATGGTTCTGTGTGGCTCAGTATGTAGGGCGTGGTTCTGTGTGGCTCAGTAGGTAGGGCATGGTTCTGTGTGGCTCAGTAGGTAGAGCATGGTTCTGTGTGTCTCAGTATCTAGGGTGTGGTTCTGTGTGTCTCAGTAGGTAGAGTGTGGTTCTGTGTGGCTCAGTAGGTAGAGCGTGGTTCTGTATGGCTCAGTAGGTAGAGCGTGGTTCTGTGTGGCTCAGTAGGTACAGCATGGTTCTGTGTGGCTCAGTAGGTAGAGCGTGGTTCTGTGTGGCTCAGTAGGTAGAGCATGGTTCTGTGTGGCTCAGTAGGTAGAGCATGGTGCTGAGAATGCTTAGGTTGTGGCTTCGATTCCCATCGGGGCCACTACTGAAAAATATATGCATTCACTAAAGTTTGCTAAATGGCGTATATTATTATTATTATATTATATGTTAATTCAGTAATTTTGTCTCAATTTGAGCATAATTCTGTTTGTCTCATTTGACCCAACATGGAGCGTGGTAGGATCATGGCTGCAGAGGTCATCACGACAGACCGGCCTTGGCACGGGCGTCATCCACCGTCTCATCTCCCTGTTCTGAATGTGCCTTTTCCTCTCCTTCTCCATCCCCCTCTCTACCCCCCCAACCCCAGGAGGGCCAGCAGCTGATCCGGGAGAAGCCGGAACTCAGCTCCGTCGTGCGGCGGAAGCTGGGTGAGATCCGGGAGTGCTGGCTGGACCTGGAGAGCACCACGCAGGCCAAGGCCCGGCAGCTCTTCGAGAACAACAAGGCCGACCTCCTGGTGCAGAGCTACAGCAGCCTGGACCAGCGGCTGTCCCAGCTGGAGGACCAGCTCTCCACCGTGGACCAGGGCCAGGACCTGACCAGCGTCAACAAGCAGCTGAAGAAGCTCCAGGTCCCACACCCTCTTCTCTTATTACCGGGTTGCATCCAGCACATCTGGGTAGAGACTGTCACTGCCAAGCTGCAGAGAGAAAATGCTGATGTGATTTGTGTAGTCAAAATTCTAAAAGCTTTATTGTCCATTTCAGTTAAAAATTGAAATTTGTCATTGGCTTCATGTATAGCTCAAATACATAAACACAGTAAAACAGGCATCACAATAAATAACAATAAGTCAGACTGTGCAACATTACAACACTAAAAGACACATTATTTTACACCATTAAAAGACACATTGCATTACACCATTAAAAGACACATTGCATTACACAATTAAAAGACATATTACATTACATCATTAAAAGACAGTTTAGTGCAATCTGCTGATATACTAGTCATAGCTTTAGATGAGTTTGTCTTCTCCTTCAGTTTTATATTTGGCCAAGGCCTCCCTGGGAAAAGAGATTCTTAATATCAGTGGGACTTGCTGGTATAATATAGGATTTAAAAGAATAATAAACTCAGGGAAAGTGTTTGGTTTGATGTAAAATGCATTTATAGATAAGCTCTATAAATAAACAACATTGCGTGTTGGACATCCAACTAAATACTTCTACTAGCAGGTTTAACTAGTAATTTTCAAGACCTAGTTGACATTTTCTCAGAAAACCTGTTGACTACTTATTTGAATACTATACATTTTTAGTGATGGTTGTAAACTACTGATTTTATTTTTGCATAAAATTGCTGCAGTGTTCTTTAAAGAGAGCAACACAGACAACTTCAAACCTCTTTCAATTTGAACTGAAATGAACTTAGTAGATAATATCAAAGATGATGGCAGTGACCACTGAACTGGACAATTTTATTTATGGATGTTTGTCCTGTTATTGGTCGGTCTCAGAAACATATATTTGTTGTCCAGTGAGGTGGTTGAAGTAATGTCAACAGAGGGTCATTTTCCATTGGTGAACATTTGCTTGCAACATCTCCTAAATGTTTATTGTACAAAATAGTCTCCTCTGGGTCATGTGTGTCTACGTGAATATAGCTCACTTTCTCTGTGTGCATCCTGTAATCCATCATTCACTTCTCCAGACTGTGTGCTTCTCTCTTTTCAGTTGACATTTAAGAGCATTTAAGAGCAGGCGCCCTTGAATGAGTGAGCATGGCTTTATTGTGCAAAACCAAAGACAACAACATGCCATGTTTTGGAATGTCCAATGGCGTCTCCAGTAAATTAGGCCTGTTCTCCAATTAGAGATCATCGAAGGTGCCAGATTGCGCAGCTATTTGGTGGTTTTATTACATATGGTTAACACACTAGTATCCATTACAAGATGTCATAGATGACACTATTATTAAGATTGAAAGCAAATGGATGACAATATGGGTATTATGAGCAATAGTGGGATCAATAATGTTATTCCCGATTGCATGATGGAGTCATTCAAAGAGAAGATGCTTATTATTTATCTGTGAAGTCAAATTAATTTTTATCATTAACGAATGTTCAAAATAATCAATTGTTGACCGTTTATACGGTACTGTAATGGATACCAGAGTTATGGTGGTGTTACCGTAATGTGTGTTGTACAGTGGCATCTCTGATTCTGTGTCAGGGTGCGGGCTTCAGCTGCCAGTGCCCAGGTTTTCATTTCACGCATCTTTCATTCTCCTCCCCGACAGCATGCCGGTGCTATGAGCTGCTTTGAGTTCCTTTTCAGCCTGTGGTTTGTATCCATGCCACCCAGCCACCTTCATCAGGGGTACAGTAGATGTTTCAGTTCATTTATTTTTGTTCTCCACCTTCTGTTTCCTCTTCCTCTCTTCCTCACTGTCTCACTCTCCTCCACTCCATCCCCCTCTTCACCTCCGTTCCGTTCTGTGACTGGCGGTTCCGACCGGGATTCGCTGTGCGTGTTCTTGCCGCGGTTCCTTTATAAGCCTGTGTCAAAGCGCAATGCTTTGACCCCGTGACCCGATACGTACCTAGTCACTCTGCTGGTCTGCGTTCTTCTTCAACTTGCCTCAACGGCCGAGCGTTCGTTTGGTTGGAACGGGATCAGAGCAGAAAAGAGAAGCAGGCAATCCTACAAGCAAATGGTCCCGTAATTATCTTCTCCCACGTCTGTGTGTCATTGTCATACTATTTTTCCACGTATCGTTGACCTTTGGGTCCAGTATTTGACCATTTAGAGAAGGGGTATTCAAATCCAGGACTCGAGGTCCACAGGTATTTGCTCCAACCATGCACTACACCACCTGATTTCACAAATTAGTTCGCTTCCTGGACCAAGGAGGTAAACTAATTATTCAAAATCAGGTGGTGTAGTGCGTGGTTGGAGCAAATACCTGCAGACACCATGGACCTCGAGGCCAGGATTTGAATACCCCCGATTTAGAGAGGCACAGATAATGACTCTACAGCTCTTGTTCTAGATCAGGGGTGGGCAAGGAGGGCCGTATCCATTCCTGGATTTCATGCCAACTTCTGCTCTTAATTATTTAATTAGCCCCAATCATTTACGTGATCTGACATTTTAGCAAATTTTCTTGATAAGCCCATGAATGACTGCTGAAGACTATTTTCTTGTGTTCCCATATGAAACATGTTACTGTGGTCTAATCTACAAGTGAACCAGCACTGGCGTATCTAACGAATTAGCTAATTGAGCCACAGGGGTAATTGGTAGAAACAAAAACCTGCATATACACTGGAATTCCAGGACCGGAATTGCCCACCTCTGGTGTAGATTTAGTCCTAACTGTTGATGGGACTGGTTATAACCAGACAGTTGCTTAGACAATTATGACTAAATCTAGAGCAAGAGCTGTAGCTTCAGCCACGCGATGCCTTCTGGTTTTGAATTTTGAGGCGTTTATAAATGGATAAATTCATAGAAACGAACGCTAGACTAAGACACCTTTTTTTAAAACTCACATCCAATTAATCAATGAATTACTTCACCTAATAGGAAAAAATGTATCAGCTAATTTTCTCATTTGGTTTTATAATATATATTAGCGTAATATACTATATATATACATATGTATATACATACATATTATCAAAAAGATCGTAATACCAAACCTTTTGTCCATTGTACAAAACATGCACCATTTTAGAATATAAATATCCAGAAGGGCCTTGATATCTAGCTACACTGCCACAGTGTTGTACAATACGTCACATAGATGTTGAGTTGGCCATTTTAAATTGAAGGCTGAAAAGCTCATGGCCTTTCCCAGAATTCCTGAATAATTAATCTTGAAAGTAGTCCAACTAATTAATAAGGGCCAGATTGCCCTTATTCTCTCTCATGCTCTAATTTTCTCGATGGCGAGAAATTGTAGTGTGACGCCTCTTTGTGAAGGTTGTGACATGTGACCCACTTTTTAGAATGACGCGTCCCCAGTCAATCCTGGATGTCGGTACTCCCACAATTTTTTTTCTGCGTCCCCGTTATGTTTAACTTTTTATAATTCATTAAACTGCTTCCCCCAAGTCAAATTACGATATGACAGTGCAGTGCAGTGCAGCCACGATACCTTTAAGTGTCTGAAGTCACTCACCTACCGCTACAATTCAATATAGTGTGTTGCCAATATGAATATCTGAACGAATGTGTTTTATCAGAGGGCTCGAGCAACGTCTATTTGCCACTAACACATTCTGTTATCTTTGAAATGAATACTTGAAAACTGAACCCTTGATAGGTGTTTGCTTTGACAAACAACCCCTCTATCCCTTTATCGCTAATTTTACCCTCAATTGTTTTCCCGGTGTAAGATGATGGAATGCACATAATTAATGTTAGTAACAGTCTTCTAAAGTGATTTCCAGACTCTGATGGTGTGTGTGTGTGTGTGTGTGCGTGTGTGTGTGCATGTGCCCGTGTGTGTGTGCATGTGCCCGTGTGTGTGCCCGTGTGTGTGTATGTGCCCGTGTGTGTATGTGTGTGTGTGCGCGCACAGCACGTGTGTATGAGTTTGTTTTTAAAAATTATGTGCATTTGCAAAGGCAACAGCAGGGCATAGGAGTAAAGAACTAAGAGCTAATGTCTTCCCCATCTCTGTCTCCTGGGTCCGCCTCTCGTGGGGGCGTCACCGTTCCCCCTCTCTCCGCGGTGCAGACGATGGAGTCTCAGATGGAGGAGTGGTACAAGGAGGTGGGCGAGCTGCAGGTGCAGGCTGCCTGCATCCCCCAGCAGGGCCAGGTGCGGGAGGCCATGAGCGAGAAGCAGGCGGTGGTGGAGACGCGCATCGTGCGCCTCATCGAGCCGCTGAAGGAGCGCCGCCGGATCCTGCTGGCCTCCAAGGAGGTGCACCAAGTGGGCCGCGACCTGGAGGACGAGATTGTGAGTGAGAGGCTCAACCAGCACGATTAGGAAAACGCAGACGCATGACCGGACACATTTCAGCTGCTATCAGATTCAGATTGTAGGGGTGTAAAGGTACACAAAAATCAGGGTTCGGTACGTACCCTGGTTTTGAAGTCACAGTTCGGTACATTTTAGATACAGCGGAGGGAAAAAAAAGAAACGCAAAACATAAAATTGCTTTTCATTTGTTATGAACTTTTTAAACAGTGTTTACTGAACAAAGTAAGGTGCATATCTTTCTTTCTTAAATACAAAAAAAATGTCCGTCAATACTGCTGCAACCGCACACAAAAAAAGTTAGTAGATAAAGCGCGAATGCATTGCGCCTAGCGAACCGGAAGTCCTGTACAGAATGGTTCGGTACGAATACGTGTACCGTTACACCCCTATCTGTATCTGTTCTGACAACCTTTCTAAAACATTGCAGTTGTAAAGTTTTTTTTACAACACACCACTTTCACCACCCACAAACCACAACTTTCCAGCTACGTTTTAATTAGGTCCAGATGACACTCATATACTTTTTTCTGCAGGAAAGAGTGATCTGCTTCACCAGGGTTCACTTAATAAATTGTATTTATTTATTTTGTATTATTAATTATAGAGAATAGCACACATACATAACATACACACAAACCCACATGCTTACCAACATAGTGGTGGGCAATCCTGATGTATTAGATCATACATTTATAAAGAGGTACAGAGGATACAGCAGTGGTCACGTTTAATCCACACTGATGTTGGTAGACATCCTACGCTGATTGCAGGACAACAGCCTTATACAGGGTTCCCACCTTGGAAATTATTATGTCATGGAAATGTCATGGAAATGTCTGATTCCAATAATTGAAAACCTTACATTTGTCATTGAAATGTCATGGAAAATGTAAATTTGATTTGAGTGGGAACCCTGCTTATAGGAACCCTCTGGTCTGCAGGTTTGCATACCCACTATGTCACCATTGTTCCACCCTAAAACAATATCCCCTCCCTCCATTGTTTCCACAAAAACTCAATGGTCTTAAAAACATTGTAGGCTGAATTACTTGCATGTGTTGTAGGTCACCCTGGCGAGGCGTCACATATTAACGCTGTAATGTAACGCGGCACGGTTGGTTTGAACCATCATTGGTGGCTGTGACTGATAATCATTTGGGGGTGAAATCTATCTTTAAAGTCAATTTTACAGGCCTTTTAACCACTCCCCCTTCTCAAGAGTGAAGGGTGAACCCCATCCAATCAAAGCACTAATGAATCGAATTTGACGATTAAGAACCCGGGAGGAACGATAACCAGCCGTCTTTGGCCCACATTGCTCTCACTAGCAGTGACGTGGCTGTGAAGTAATCCACTAGGGGCCTACTACTTTCCCCCTGTAGAGCAATGGCCTCATGTTTTAAGATTAGTTATCTTAAAACAAGGTTGTATAAGGCTAAGATTCAATCTAACTGCTTTGGCATTTCACCATTAATTTTGGTTAAATGCGGGGCCTCTGATAGTGTAGCGGTCTAACGCACTTGTATTGGCTGGTCCTTTAGTAGTGTGAGCTACCTATCACGGTCAGGGTTTGAAACGTGACTGTACCAGACCGGCCCTGGTGGGGAGCCCCGATCGGGGGCGGCATTTGGCTGTCCGCCCCAGGGGAAGGGGGAAGGGTGAGCTGTCTCAGGTCCGCCGTGAAGCACGTAAGGAGTCTCCAGAACGTGGGTGGGGAATTCCATCTCGAAGGAAGCAGAGTTTGCTGCTCTCTGCAAATTACTTTGCCTCGTAGAGACGAGCAGCGAATTCGTGTGTGGAGTGCAAAGCTAAATAAATAGAGGGTATAATTGTATCCTAAATTTGGAGAAAACGTGAAAGAAATCAGAAAAAATAATAATAATAATTTGGCTAAATAATGTGTAAAGGATACACATCACTGTAAGCACAACACATCCGAAGGCTTAATACTTAGATTGAATCCAGGCCTTCATTTAATCTCATTCAGCACTTTTTTGTATCATTAATACAACATTTTACTCATAATATACAAAACACAATTTTGTTTTAATATCCTTGTATTTTGCAATAAAGGGAGGAGTCTTAAAGTGATAAATATTTTCACAAAATCACACATTTTGTCCAATAAAAATGCTATTTTTCAGTAGCACTTGTGCTGTGTGTTTGATCAAAGGGGGATATAGTTCAGCATATTATTTGATGAAAATTTCATTTTTTAATATATATATGACTGTATATTGTTGTGTTTTTATTTTTTTATTTGAACAGTTGTGGGTACAAGAGCGCCTCCCCATCGCCACCACTAAGGAGTTTGGGAACAGCCTGCAGGCCGTGCAGCAGCTGATGAAGAAGAACCAGGCAAGTGGGGTCAGCAGAACAAGAAGCCACAGGTGGAAATGAGTTAAAGGCAAATTCCGCACGGATATTACCCTTTATTAAGATTCCACTTTTTCCATGGCTTCAATGTAAGTCTTTTGGCTCCAAACATTTTCCAGCATCAGGTTTAAACTCAAGACGTGCAGTAGATGTGCAAAACATGGCAGTAGGAGGCTGAGAGGATACTAGAATAAAATATGGGACAGGGCATCGATTCAGTACAGAAAGACTATATTTACATTAAATTACATTACAGGCCTTTAGCAGACACTCTTATCCAGAGCGACTTACAATTTTACATTTCTTTACATACAATCCATTTATACAGCTGGATATTTGCTGAAGAAATTCAGGCTAAGTACCTTTAGCTCAAGTACAACGGCAGTGCCCCCACCTAGGAATCAAACCAGCAACCTTTTGGTTGCAAGCCCAGTTCCCTAACCACTATACTACACTGCCAACTACTATCTGTGTGGCTCAGTAGGCAGAGCGTGGTGCTGACAATGCTTAGGTTGTGGGTTCGATTCCCACTGGGACCACATATACTGAAAAATGTATGCATTCACTACTGTGAGCCACTTTGGATAAAAGCATCTGCTGAATGGCATATATTATATTATATTGCCTGACTTGTTTCAGTAAGAAATATAAAAACTGTAAGTCGCTCCAGATAAGAGTGTCTGCTAAATGCCGTAAATGTAAAAAAATGTATGCATTCACTACTGTGAGTCGCTTTGGATAAAAGCATCTGCTAAATTGCGTATGTTACTATTTTGTCCCCCTCCCCCTTCCCCCAGAGCCTACAGCGTGAGCTGCAGGGGCACCGGGCACGGATGGAGGACGTGCTGGACCGGCGGGGCTCATCGCCTCGATCCGCAGCCCGGAGGCGGACAGCGTGCGCGCCGGCCTGGATCGTCTGCGGCAGCTGTGGGACGCTCTGCGGGCGGAGACAGAGCACCGGCAGCTCACGCTGGACGCCATGTACCAGGCCCAGCAGTACTACTTCGACGTGGCCGAGGTGGAGGCCTGGCTCAGCGAACAGGAGCTGCACATGATGAACGAGGAGAAAGGCAAGGTAGGAGGTGGACAGGAGGGTGGAGGGTGGAGGCACCACCCCACACGCCCAGCTGCGGTCTGTGCTCGGGCGGAGGAATGAGGCCATCGTCTGGCTTGTTTCTCCCAATTCAGTAGCCAATCACATCCTCTCTTTTCATGTCAATCCCCCCCTCGTATTGTGAGACAAAGGCGATGTACCACTCGACTCCAGAGCTACTCCTATATGCAGCGAACTCATATCAGCTAGACCACCTGGGAGGCCTGTCTGGCTTTTATCTTTTCGCAGGGAGACTCGCGCTGGAATTTGTGGGACATGTTCAGGGCCCAGACAGATTTTTTAGATGTTTATTTGAAGCCATTATTAGACAGTAGTGGAATGGACGTGGGTGGCCAAGGCATGTGCATTTGAATCTTGTAATGTCCTTCAGGAAGGTACTTAATGCATTTTTATATTGCTCCAGAATTAATCAAGCTCTGCCATTGGGTATTTAGTTAAATTCAACTAAAAATGAATATATTTATTTATGCATTTATTTGACAGGGACAGGGCACATCTTCTTAGCTGTACCAGAGTTAGCTATAAAGCTAATTTACATCTGTAGTCCCTGGGCATGAAACAGAGAAGAACATATCTGTTAAGAAAATGAACACTGTAGTATAAAACACAATTACAAGACAATACATGTGATACATTCAATATTCAACAACACGATTTCACAACTTTAAGATACTCAATTTGCGTACATGATTGGGTATAGAAAAAATTTACTTCTAGGAGAATGTAAAACACAGGGCATGTTCATTTTGGCCACTAGAGATGGTCAGTAATGTTCTAGGATGCATTAAAAACCTCTTCCTCTCACCATACCCTTCACAGCTACTCTGATCCCAGATCAGTGGTGAGCGAGTGAGCGTTTGACATCACACACATCCCAGGTTTATGATAAAGAGCTGCTGTTACAGAGCCCCTGTGATAGCTTTTACTACCCATGTACTGATTTTTCAAAGCCTTTCAGGTTTGTTATGCAGGAGATACAGAACGGTTCCCACGCGTCATGGAAAAACCTTGAAAATAATTTAAATGTATTCTGTCATGGAAATGTAACGGAAATTGATGAAAATAAGCTCAATGTCATGGAAATGTCTGATTCCATGTAACATATATTTTTCTTATTTTCCAATAACGTTACCGCAAAATGTTTGTTCCCCTGCCACCGTTGTTGCCACCTGCCACGGCTGTTCACACACACACACACACAATGAGATGTGTATTTACACTGGCAACAAAGACTGTTAAGTCAGCCCCCAAAAAAATGCAATTTAAAACCATAAATTTGTCATGGAAAATGGAAATGTGATTTGATTTGAGTGAGTGGGACCCCTGTAGTCAGAGCTTTTTGACCCAATCGGGTGATTTTTTTGTGTCCACCCCCCTCTCCCCAGGACGAGCCCAGCACCCTGCAGCTGCTGAAGAAACACCTGGTGCTGGAGCAGACCATCGAAGACTATGCAGAGACCATAGGGCTGCTCTCCCAGCAGTGCAGACAGCTGCTGGAGCTGGGACACCCAAACAGGTACCACAACCAGGGCCGTCTCCAGGGGTGGGCGGGGAGACAGGTATCACAACCAGGGGGCCGTCTGGAGGGGTGGGTCAGCCTACGCAGGCAGCCTAGCTGTTAACGCAAAATAGAAATTGTGAATGACAGAGTCCCAAGTTACTTGTCAGACTTCTTCCCACGGGTTGGAGAGGCCACAACACCAGATCTAGTGTAGTGAACCTGACGCTGAGTAGTTTTCGTAGCCAGACGGGTAAAAGTTATTTCAGGTACTTGGGTGCTCAGGATTGGAACAAGGTTCCTACTGATATTACAGACTGCAAACCCAGTCAGCTTCAGGGCTAAACTTAAACACTGGCTTCTAGATAATGTTCCTCTGTAATTAGACAGTCCCGTAGGTAGGGTAGTATGTGTATAATTGATTGTTATGAACTCTATTGCAAAATTAATGGGAGTAATGTAAATGTATGTGGTATTGTTGCTATTTCTTGGAATTTATTTTATGCTGCCAATGCCTCATCTAAATGTGTTTTGTATTGATGTTATTTATTGTAACCTTGATTATACTGCCAACGCCTAACACCACAAACACAACACACACACACACACCACCATGACACCAAATAACAACAAGGACCACAATGGAAATAAGTCCTAGGACTTTTCTGTGTCATCCTTTTTAAAATGTACATGCACATCAGGATGTATCCATGTATTGTATTCTTTTAAAGTGAAATGTCAAATAAACTAAACTAAACTAAACTAAAGACATTGTAGACTCTTGGCAACTTGGCAACTGCTTGGCAACCACTGTTTAAAATAGCCAACCCCCCTCACCATGGGGGGTGGTCGCACCGGTCCCCCTGCCCCCCACAGAGATGGCCCTGTGCACACCTAACGTAGTGTACCACAATGGTTAGGAAACTGGCATTGTAACTCATAGCTTTCAGGTTTGGTTGCTGAGGTGGGGTACTGCTGTTGTACCCTTAAGCAAGGTACCTTGTGGTGGTTTTGTGTGGCTCAGTAGGTAGAGCATGGTTCTGTGTGGCTCAGTAGGTAGAGTGCGGTTCTGTGTGGCTCAGTAGGTAGAGTGTGGGTCTGTGTGGCTTAGTAGGTAGAGCGTGGTTCTGTGTGGCTCAGTAGGTAGAGCGTGGTTCTGTGTGGCTCAGTAAGTAGAGCGTGGTTCTGTGTGGCTCAGTAGGTAGAGCGTGGTTCTGTGTGGCTCAGTAGGTAGAGCGTGGCTCTGTGTGGCTCAGTAGGTAGAGCGTGGTTCTGTGTGGCTCAGTAGGTAGAGCGTGGTTCTGTGTGGCTCAGAAGGTAGAGCATGGTTCTGTGTGGCTCAGTAGGTAGAGCATGGCGCTGACAACGCTTAGGTTGTGGGTTTGATTCCCACTGGGACCACATATACTGAAAAATGTATGCATTCACTACCGTGAGTTGCTTTGAATAAAAGCATCTGATAAACGGCATATATTATATTATGTTATATCGCCTGACTTGTTTCAGTAAGAAATGTAAAAACTGTAAGTCTCTCTGGATAAGAGCGTCTGCTAAATGCCATACATGTAAAAATGTTACGTTTAAAGTCAGTGTTGTCTCTCTAAATTAAATATTGTGTCTCCAAAGACAGTTGTGTCTCAACATTTACATTTAGCAGACGCTCTTATCCAGAGAGCGACTTACAAAAGTGGAAAAGTTCACAATTCACATCCATAAATATTATTATATATTATATGTCTCTAAAGGTCAACATTGAGTCAGCTATGCAGCTCTAGATTTAGCATCGTGTCTGACATGTCAGTGCTGTATGTCTTGACTGGCCGCTGTGTCTCTCTGGCCTCTCCAGCGATCAGATCAGCAAGAGGCAATCGCAGATCGACCGGCTCTACGTGTCTCTGAAGGACCTGGTGGAGGAGAGGAAGTCGCGGCTGGAGCAGCAGTATTGGCTGTACCAGCTCAACCGGGAGGTGGACGAGCTGGAGCAGTGGATCGCCGAGCGAGAGGTGGTGGCTAGCTCGCCCGAGCTCGGACAGGACTACGAACACGTCACGGTCAGTCCGCCCACATCCCACGGCTCCCTCCCGGACCCACGTTCATTACAGCGCCTCAGAGTAGGAGCTCCCACATGAGTTTGCCGCTCGTCTCTACGAGGCAAGCTAATTCTCAGAGGGCAGCGAACTCCGCTTCCTTCGAGACGGAATTCGCCCACCCACGTTCTGCAGACTCCCTTATGTTCTTCACGGCGGACCCAAGCCGGCTCACCCTCCCCTCTCCCCCTGGGGCAGACAGCCAAATGCCTTCCCCCAATCGGGCTGACGAACAGGGCCGGTCTGTAGAGATGGGTTTTGAACCGCATCCCTGACAGACTGCACACCGTATCGGACCAGCCAACATATGGTGCATTAGACCGTTACGCTATCCACTGCCCTGATTTACATTTATGATTCAAGTATTTATGTCCATTGTTGACCTGAGGTGATTTTTCAAATGTAGATGCTTAAGCGGAGCATACAGGTGTTGGATTTTCACCCTCTTTGCTATCGGTAGGGGAGAAAATGGGATAAAATAAGGGATAAGCAAAATTTGTAAAAAAAATATAAAAAAAGGAAAATGTAAATGTGTATAAACATTGTGTTGACTCGCACCGGCGGAAGATGAGACCCATTTGTCGTCCCGCTTCCCAGATCCTGCAAGAGAAATTCACGGAGTTCGCCTCAGACACGGGGTCACTGGGCCAAGAGCGGGTGACGGCGGTCAACCAGATGGTGGATGAGCTGATCGACTACGGGCATGCAGACGCAGCCACCATCGCCGAGTGGAAGGACGGTGTGAACGAGGCCTGGGCGGACCTGCTGGAGCTCATGGAGACGCGGGCACAGATGCTCGCCGCCTCACACCAACTGCACAAGTTCTTTGCCGACTGCCGTGAGGTAAGCTGCAAAATAAATAATATATATATATATATTGTAGTGTCTCTTGGGCTGGGGTGACACTCAAGGACCTTTGCAGAGGGTGTAGGCACTTGAAGAATCCAGAGGAGGCAGTATTCCAAACAAAACGATAATTGTTCTCATTGTCTTTGTCCGTAATCTGAGTCCACATCCAATTCAGTTCCTCTGACAATTCAAAAATCGGTACACAAAACGGGGTCCTCAAAGCAATCCAAGTCAAATGCAAACAGCAATCCAAAAAACTATTCACCACTCACCACTCTCCACTCTCCACTCACCACTCTTCACTCCACTCAGCTCAGCACTCTCCACTCCACTCACCACTCTCCACTCTTCACTCCACTCAGCACTCCACTCTCCACTTACCACTCTCCACTCACCACTCTCCACTCTTCACTCCACTCAGCACTCCACTCTCCACTCCACTCAGCACTCCACTCTCCACTCAGCACTCCACTCACCACTTTCCACACTCCACTCACCACTCTCCACTCTTCACTCCACTCTCCACTCTCCACTCTCCACTCTTCACTCCACTCTCCACTCAGCAGCCGGAGACGGACGGAGTGGATTTTAGGGTTGAAAGACCAGATCTTTATTTAATATTTTTCTCTCTCTCTTCCAGACATGGGGAAGAGAACGAGAGCGAGAGTGCAATAAAACAAAATAATATAAAAACCTCCGCCCGTTGCCCTCACAGGTTTTGGATAAAAAACAATAAATAAAAATAACAAACTAAATCAAATAAGCCTATCGGCAAACATTTTAACAAATGCACAACCTTTGCCACTTCAGGCAATATTCTCGGTTTCGACAGCCTTCTGCTTCCTGGTTCCAGCCCCTTACTGAAGAGAGCAGAGCAGTTTTAAACACACAGGTATAATTATGAGACACAAAACAGGTGTGTGCTCTGGCTGCTCTGCCAGTAGACGTGGCCGCTAATCGCCCCGATTCCGCTGCCAAGACCGACACCTTCCACACCACTCTTCATATTGCCTGTGGTTGACTTTTTTGCCCTCTGGTGCCTCTAGTGGTAAAATGTCATTACTGAATAAGAGACCTAGCGGGAAGTTGTGTTTCCAATATCGTGAATGTCATGTGACTTTAAAATGGTGGCTCACGGGGGGGCGGATAGCGTAGCGGTCTAACGCACCATATCTTGGCTGGTCCGATACGAGTGTGGCTGCATGTCAGGGACGCGATTCGAAACCAGTCTCTGCCATACCGACCCTGGTCGTTAGCCCCGATCAGGGGAAGCATTTGGCCGTCCTCTCCTGAGGGAGGGGGGAGGGTGGTCGGTACAAACTCGCTGTGAAGCACGTAGGGGTGTCTTCCGAAAGGAGGTCGGTGAATTCCGTCTCGAAGGAGGCGGATCATCGCCGGCCAAGGAGAGTAGCTTACCCCGTAGAGATAGGCGGCGAGTTCATGGGGGAGGATTAATCTAAATAAATAGTGGCTATAATTGACTTCCAAATTGGCGAGAAAAACAGGGAAAAATCTTTAACCCCCTGAGGTCGGCTGGATCGGCGCCGATCCAAGCAGCAATACAAGTATATTACTATTTCTAACTTCGCGATATTTTATCATACACACGCGACAAAAACATTGACAGAAACCTTAGAATCGCGACTTTCCGATTTGAGCACTGGCAAATCAAATGGGATTTTTTAAATTAGGTTAATTAGACCAAAAGTAAACCTTGCCTTTTACTCTCTTTTTTACCTGGTAGTAACGTCCCCCTTCTATTGACATGGTAACTAGGTGCGAGTTTCGGGGAGGTGTGGGGAGGGGCGTGGGGCCATGTGTGAAAACGCCGGCGTAAACACATAAACTGTCCCGACAATTTGAAGCAAGATTTTATACAGACATACAATTTTATTCAAGATGGAAAGATTTTCTGCGCTGCAGTGTTTGAGAGTATTGATGAAAAGCGACGAAGACAATAACTGACGAACAGTAAGTAACTATATTTGATTTGCCATGTTATCAAATACTCGTATATATATTCAATATATGAATTCCGCGTCTTGTGACTACATATTCCGCGTGTTGCAACGTAACAAATTGCAATATGCACACAAGATCTATGGAAGAATACTTTTCTAAAGAAGAACAGCCTAAAATGTTATTTATTTCGCTTGTTTTCAAATACTCGTGAAAATATATGAATTCCGCGTCTTGTGACGCCAAACATATTCCGCGTGTTAGTAACTTAATCTAAACCCTAACGTTAGTAGATTAGTTGGTTAGTACTATACACATCTACCTAATATATACAAAGTGCAATCTAGAAAGTAAGAAGGAAGAAAACGAGATAATAAGCGAAGGCGGGAAAAAACCCGAAAAGTATAAACTCCCGAAGTGCATGACACGACAAGGAGTGGATCTCGAAATAAACGGAACAAGGACAGACAGGGAGCAGAACGTGACAGAACAGGGAAAATGCAATACTGGATAAAGAATAATGAATAAGGACTGAATGAAAAATAAACAAAGACCAAAAAACAACAGAACAGGAACTCAGAATATAACACTGATGGCCCAGTGAGATGGCCCATCTGACAGATCTTAGAGGTGTGGACAATGAATAATGAATATTCAGGTATTTAGCATTTAGCCCTCCCACAGCCTGAAATAAATGTGACCAGTTCTGATAAAAACAGGTTTTTAGCTATTTAGATCTCAGATGTGCTAAACTGTTTTCACACCCTTACATAACCAAGACCTTGATGAACAAACGTACATTGGCAAAACAATTCGTCACTATAGTTTAGTGTGTGCTTTCACAACTTTTGTGACAGCAGAAAAATTTACTATTTTTAACTTGTGTGTTTGTAGATCTATTTACAAGCTGCATATGATACTGACCAAACTATTGATGGCATACAAATGTAGCTGTGATTGTCCTTCAAATAAAAATATCAAACACTTTGGAGTAAGTGTGTGTTAAATTGATGAAATTGAGATAAATATCAGACCATGCCAAAATCAAAAAACATCTAAAAGCTTAGCACGGACCTCAGAGGGTTAAAAACCAAAACAATGGCGGCTCACAATTTTGTGTGACTTGTCCAACGGAAACAAGAATTGTATACGTAAAAATGAGTTTATAACGACATTAAACCTTCAGGGTTGTTTTTTTTTGCCAGTTTGAGAGAACGAAAAATAACTGTGGTATTGGGGGGGGTGGGTAATTGAAACAGTCGCAATCTGCGCAGAACTGCGCAAACAGGAAGGAAATGAGGAGGGACAACATAGATTCACGCGCTGCGTCTTCAAGCTGCAGCTACTAAATGTATTGTTGGATTTATTTTCAAGAAAAACTGCCTGTCATGACTGATCTCTAAGAAACCCATCTGTTTCCCATCCAACAAAGTTTTTATTTTATTGTTTAAGATGTGAAAAATTGGATTACATAAGTGAAATGTTCTTATGCAAGAACATTTGGGACAATTTGAGATGAATTATTTTGTGAAAAATATTTTTCAGAAAGTTTTTTTTTTTTTAACTGTGTGCTAATTGCAGTCTCCTGTCACTTCAAACAGCAATGGAAGTCTATTCACTAATTAAACCCAGGGAGTAGTGAAGAATGTATTCCCTAAGAACTATTGCAGCATTTTGTCTTCAAAATAGATATTGAATCATTCTAGAAGAGATCGTTGATCAAGCTGATGGATTCATATTAACATCATTAATGTATTATTTTAACATTATTATGTATTTTATATCGGAGGGAAGTTGATATGAGCTCGCTGCATATAGGAGTGGCCATGTGCGCGCATATCGGAGTTACAGTGACGGCTTGGCAGGTTCCAGCTCGGAGGAGGCGGTACCCAGCTGCATGTCACTGCCGGTCTCAGGACTACGACAGCGAACTCACAATACGAGGGAGTGGGATAATTGATGTGAAAAGGAGGGTATAATTGGATACTAAAATATGGAGAGAAAAACGGGGAGAAAAAACAGCAGAAAAATAAAATAGAGGGAATTTTTTTTACTGTTGCCTAATGTTCACTTGAATATCCACCTGAAACCCTTTCGCCTTGTTGGTCGCACGCCTTGTGGATGACTTCTGCGTGTCGGCGATGAACGGTTTGAGGATGGCAAGAGGGCGAAAATGCTGTGGATGCATTTTTACGCCCCCTCGGTGACGGCGATTTCGCTGTTCTTGCAGGTCCTGGCGCAGATTGATGACAAGCATCGGAGGTTGCCAGAGGTGCGGGCGCGCCAGGGGGGCACTGCCAACACCAGCACGCTACAGAGACTAATGCACACCTTTGAGCATGACATCCAGCTGCTCGTCACCCAGGTGAGCGCCACACGCCCAGCATGGCAGAGATCGGAACCATCTTCCCTACGTTATTCAATCGATGATACAGTTGATTGAAGGACTTTGAATCACCCAAATAAGGGATGATTTTGAGTGATAAATACTAATAATTGGCTAATTGTAATATGTATTAATACTTCTAATATTCAGTTCATTGTGATTGAGAAAATGTTCGTATTGAAAAATCACAGTCCACCTTAAATAGAACGTACTTCATAAACTATAAGGAACTAAAATCTAAAATCCAAATTAGATTACATATCTTAAAAAGGCACAAACCTTGCATAAATGCTACAGCCATATCTGAATTTGGAACTGAAAGGGAAATTAACACTTTGCTTTTAAAATACCTGCATATTTTATATTATTTGTCATTTCAGCATGCCTGTGTGAATGCATTTGTGCCCTTTTTTAGTCGTGCACGTGTAGTGGAGCTCATAAGATGTGAGTTAAGCACGTAACGTAAGTGACGTCGATAAGAGTACGATTGGTTCCCTTGGCTGGGGACTCGGGTCTTTTGCTCAGTGGGCTAATTGTGTCTCTTGTGGCGTTGAGATTCTCGGTTCGAAACTCGCTGCAGACAGAAGCAACTCCGTTACACCAGCGGGGCAACCATTCTGCTAGGGGAAAATGCCCTGTGCTCTTCTGGTTAGGGCTCGAAACGACATTCATAAGTTCAAATCTTGAGCGGGCATATAGCAGAGTTGTGGACTTGAGTCACATGATTTGGACTGGAGTGCGACTCGAGTCACAATTAATTTTGATGACTTCAGACTTGACTTGCAAAAAATAAAAGTACTTGAGACTTGACTTATTCCATGGCTTGGTACTAGACCTTGTAATTGGCTACTAAATTGGGAGAAAAACTGAAAAAAATCTGAAACAAGTAAAAAACAAAAACAAACAGAGGCTGCTTGGGATAGCAAACAGCAGGCACTATACCCATAATGCAATTCCTCAGGTGAGGCAGCTGCAGGAGAGCGCTGCCCAGCTGAGGACGGTCTACGCCGGGGAGAAGGCGGAGGCCATTGCCACCAAGGAGCAGGAAGTGATGCAATGCTGGAAGGAGCTGCTGACCTCCTGCGAGGAGTGCCGGGTGCAGATCACCACGGCGACGGACAAGCTGCGCTTCTTCAGCGTGGTGCGTGACCTGATCATGTGGATGGACAGCGTCATCTGCCAGATCGCCACGGGAGAGAAGCCCAGGTACACCTAACCCCCCGGTTCTGCTGGGGAAACCAACACAATGGTCATCATCAAGTGCCACTAGGGGCGGCGATTGGCTGTCCGCCCAGCTAGGGGGGGGGGAGCCGATATGAGCTCGCTGTGTATCGGAGTGGCTCTGTGTACCGGAGTTACAGTCGAAGGCTTGGCGAGTGCCGGCTCGGAGGAGGCGGCACATCGCCTTTGTCACTGCCGGTCTCAGGGCTATGGCAGCAGACTCACAATAGAAGTGGGGGATTGACATTGACAAATAGAGGGTGTAATTGGCTACTAAATTGGGAGAAAATGGGAAGAATGTGAAACAATATCTTTAAATAAAAGGTCACCTTCAAGGTTATTGGACAATGTTGTCTAATTGGTGATCGGTTGAAGTTTCTGGTCATATTCCAGTCACTTCCACACTTTAACATGCTGTGTGCTGCAGAACCCCATTGATGGCCAGAACATGATCTCTGCTTTGTTTTTTTCCTGAGATTTGTGTGGACGTTGTCAGGATGTAAAGATCTGAAAAGAACCACTGTACAATCTGTACTGTAGTTCTGTAGTTTCCATAATTTCATAGTTACATTTCATATGCCTCTGGGTCCATCTTTGGCAAAACAAAACCTAATAAACCATGCTTTGCATTTTATAACATGCTTGAGGAAGTCAAATATTAATATCATGGTACCCAATTCCACAAACGGGATGAAAACTGAAGATTTTGTCTGTATATGAAATGCATCTTATTTCTGACACTCCAAAACTAGAAATGTCTTACAATCAGTTTTTTGTGATGTGCACAAATATAGGTAATTGCCAAAAATAAAGGAAACACCAACATAAAGTGTCTTACTAGGGTGTTGGGCCACCATGGAATGCAACACCATTCTTCCACAAGAAATTCCATGATTTGGTGTTTTGTTGATGATGGTGGAAAATGCTGTCTCAATTGACCCTTCGCTAAACCACGCCCCAAAACGCAAACTGGCCAATCACAGCGCCGTGTTTTACATACTCCGACAGATGATCCGACATGCCCTCCATTGACTTTCACGCAAAAATTTGAATTTTTCTTCATTTTCGAGCTGGTTTTGCGGATTTTTAGCAAATTATGGTTAAACATTGTGCCTGGGGCACGTGTAACAGTGACACTCGTTACCCAGAGAGGTTTGAAGGAGATATAAGTTTTTTTCCCTTTACAAAACCGAAATCAAATCCTGAAAAGTGTAGACTGTGGATAAAGCTATGTGTGGACGTCCTCATGCCCAGTTGAACACCTCCAAGATCAACAAGCACAGCTTTGTCTGCTCCAAGCTAAGTAATTACTCTTATCAACCGTAAAATAATGTTATGCTGTTGTTATCAGATGTTAGCTGGTTAACCTAAATTATCGTAAGGTTCGTAGCTATCCATGGCGCTTAGCCAGCGACGCTAACGTGGCTACGGTCTGGATATACAGCTCCGGGTTGCAACGTTGGTAAAGTTAGACTAAATGTTAGCTTTGTTATTCGTGATCCAGCCAGCTTGCTAACGTTAAGATGTTACTATCATTACTATTTCAGCACGTTGTCAATGGGCGCAGAAACCTGTGGAGCTAACCAGAGTAATGTCGTTACAGCACAGACTACTAATGTTACGTTAGTTAGCTAATGCTAGCTAACTTACTACTGAATGTAACGTTATATAGGCCTACTGCTTTTGCTTTTTAATGATTGTAATAGTGAATAAAGTGAATAAAGACCTACCCAGCTTTACAGGAACAGTGTTGCTCCTTAATGTCGTTGTCCTCTGTCTCAATTGCCAGGTGATTCACTTTTACTTTGTGATCTGTAGGCTATCCCTTCTATCCTAATTTTTTTGGCATAATTTTTTGGATGAGTAATGGTGATATCCTGGATATACCCTTCGAACGCATACTGTAGGCCCTTCTGTCTGGTTCTATCGCTAATGTCTTCGTCTATTTTCCAAAAAATTGATAATATTTCTCCAGGGAGAGCCGTTATCGACAGCGGTAGCGCCATACCTGCTCCGAAAGCTTGACGTACTTAGCAACAATAACTAAGGGGGGCGTGGTTTAGCGAAGGGTCAATTTGGTTGAGATCTGGTGACTGAGATTGCCATGGCATATGGTTTACATCTTTTTCATGCTCATCAAACCATTCAGTGACCACCTGTGCCCTGTGTATTTATTGCATTTATTGCTGTTTACCATGCCCTCTAAGGGGTTGACTGGACTAAACCATGCTAGGAAAACGCAACGCACACCATAACAGAGCTGCCAGAACCCTTCCTTATAAGTGTTTCCTTTATTTTGGCAGTTACCTGCAACCTGTAAAACCAGTCCTTATGATGCATTCTGTCTAGACACAGCCACATCTCACAATCTCACACTTAATCGTGATTCGGATAAATTGCTTTTAAAATCGGCAAGGGTTTCCCTCTCAGGAAATGTACCTGCTGTGCTACAATCTGATCGGTGTCAGAAGGCGCTTAAGGTTCTCTCTAAAATGCCGGCAACCACGAGGGTTGCCAACTGTCCCATATTAGCCGGGACGTCCCATTTTTGGGCCAAATTTGGCTCATCCCATATGGGGCGTTCCTTGTCCCGTATAACAAAATACCAGTCAGACATCAAAATAGAATCCCATCATTTTGTAACGGTGTAAATAAGTTCAGTAGTAATTCATGTTAGCTTAGTAAGCTTGGGGGCTGCCATTGTTATTGTTATGTAGTCTACCATGATTCCTTGTATGCCAGTTCCCCATCACCCCTTGTGTCATTGAGTGGATTAGTGTTGTAACCATGACTGTGTTTGTACGTCTAAGAAACGACCCCCGTGAGTTTCTTGTGTTCTTGGTTGTGCCCTGCGTCTATAAGCTTTGTTGTAAGTAAAGCTGGTAGCGTGATCGTGGAAAAGCAAACTTTCCTGAGTCTTCCTTCAGCATCCGCCATTACAATATACAGGATGTGTTGATTTACATCTGTACAACACAATACCCACTTCAGCCCCAGTGCCCTCCTTTCTGTCCCGTATTTGGATGATAGAAAGTTGGCAAACATAATATCAAGTGACGCTTGTTGTAGCTAGCACATCGGCTACAGCACAGCATAGGTTCCACTCCTGTAGTCCACTGTTAATGTAAATGCTAGTGAGCTCGCTTGTTGAAGGTAGCATCCCAGCTGCAGTAGAATATGTGGTTGCTGAACCTGTATCATTGCTCTGCTATCATCCCCATCATTTCGCTCTCTCATTTCCTGTGAAGGCGCACAATGGTTTAAATTTTTTGCAATAGTTGTGCTTTCTCTGATTTTCATTCCCGTTTCAGACATCCACTCTCATATCATTTTTTATCCATTTTTAAGCTTATTTGTTACTTTACCAACTGCACATGCAGTTAGTTAGTTAAGGGCAGTAGTTTATGTAAAATATTTGATGGGAACTATGTAGATGGTTAATAATGGCAAAAGTAAGCAATGTTTTTGGGAGAACTACTCGGTAATAAAGTCACTTCTGTGGAATGCAAGTTGTATATTATTTAATGGATTATGTTTCCTTTTTTTCATGGTTAGTAGGCTAACCATCATAGTCATTCCTAGTACAAAAACATTAAATGTAAACACACATCAACTCTAAAGATGTGCGGAAGATCGTTCCACCACTGGGGGGTCAGGACAGGGAAGAGGCGAGACCACGAGGAGCAGCTGCCGGGCGCTCGCAGGGAAGGGACAGTCAATTTGCCAGAGGAAGTGGAGGGGTCTGGCAAGGGTGTGATGAGTGTCTGGAGGTAAGGGGAGCAGAGCCCAGAGGCGGCAACCCATAACACTGGATTTGGGGTCTGGCTAGGTGTACGGGGGGTGTGATGAGTGTTCTGGAGGCCAAAAAAATGCGCCCAATTTTGGGATTCAATTGGATACTTATTATTTATTTTTCCTCTAGCCGCAGTTGCCGACCCCTGCTCTAGGCCAGGACCAGTGATTTAAACTTGATGTGTGCTTTCCAGGGACGTGTCGTCGGTGGAGGTGCTGATGAACTACCACCAGAGCCTGAAGAGCGAGGTGGAGGCACGGAACAGGAACGTGCTGCAGTGCGTGGAGATGGGCAAGACACTATTGGCCGCCCGCAACCCCGCTGCCGAAGAGGTGACCAATCACAATGACTGAATGATGTCTCATAGCTGTGGGTTGGGCCTTCTGAAACACCACCCTGCCCACTACCATCAGACTCTTTAATGCTTCTCTTTAGAAACTGACCAAACATAAATCTGCCATGATCCCTAACTCTACTCTGTGATCTGAGTGTGCTTTCTGTACGCTATGTTTGTCTATATGCAATGTTTATTTTGTTTTTGTATAGATGTTTTTATATAGCTATGACAGTCTATTCAGTTTGTAACTGTGAGCAAGAATGTAACAAAGTCAAGGTCAGTGTTCCGTGGCCTGATGCTCAAGTTAGGGTTGTTCTGGGAAATCTTGCTTTGGGCGCCTTTGTCTCACCTGTGGTGGTCCTCAGCAATCAGAACCATGGTTTAATTTCTCTGGTTTTCATTTCCCTTTTTAGTTCTGTGCTACATCTGGGCGATGCCCACGTTCTGAATTCCACCTGCACCTTTTGTCTGTGCGATATTTCACTCATCAGCTGGTGTGGCCACATTGAGTGTCTTTTCCACTGATCCTAAAAGGTCCATGTCTGTTGCAGATCAAAGATAAGCTGGACAAGGTCGTGGCCAAGCAAAAGGAGCTTTCTGAGAAGTGGGACAAGCATTGGGAAGTGTTGCAACACAGTGAGTGCGTGGCTGGGTCTGTCTATACCAGGGGTGGGCAATTCCAGTCCTGGAGGGCCGGTGTGTATGCAGGTTTTTGTCGCTACCAATTACCCTTGGTTCAATTAGCCAACTAGTTGGATACGCCAATGCTGGTTCACTTGTAGATTAGACCACAGTAACATGTTTCATATGGGAACACAAGAGCAGTCTTCAGCTGTCATTCATGGGCTTATCAAGAAATTTCGCTAAAATGATTGGGCAAATTACATAATTAAGAGCAGAAGTTTGAATCCAGAAATGGATACGGCCCTCCTTGCCCATTCCTGGTCTATACTGTAATTCAGTGTTTCTCAATCCATTCCTACAAGGCACACTGCCTTCATTCCTTCCATGAAAACATGCAGGGCACTGTGCCTTGTAGGAATGGATTGAGAAACACTGCTGTAGATGATTGAGGATTTTGCTGTTGTTTTTTATATATAGCTAGCAAACAAAACGTCTGACACACTGAGGCTAGTGGTGTCTCCATTGAGTGTTGTTGCACGTGTAGATAGATTACAGTGGTTATGGCTCGAGCTCTGGTTGAGATTCCAGACTACATCAAAGTGTGACAAAAAAGTGTGGCTACAACACTTCTACACATCTGATCAATGTAGCATATTTATGTAGCATAATTGTGGTGTAGCAAGTATTTTACACATTTTCATTAAAATGTATACAAATGGGTGCAGTGTTTTTTGACACAAAGGAAAAAACAGATACATGGCATTATCACGGTCACCTTATCTGACCATGCAGCAATTGAAAATATTTACATTAAAACATCTTTCTGTCTGAACAAAGGAAATATACCAAATAACCACGTAATGCTTTGGCAAAGCCTTTGTCAACCTAGTTTATGGCTCACAAGACTTTTCCGGAATATACTTCTATTTCTTTGGCTACCTCTATTCAGAATGAAATGTCTCTTAGTTGTACTGTTTCTGTCTTTGTAATATTTGTTCTTTAGTCTATATGCTAAGCCGTTGAGCTGTATAATGCACTGTATCAATGAAACACAGTGGTAATTCTCTTTGTTTTATCTGACCTGGAGTTAAATAAAAGTCCAGTGTTAATTGCGCGTGAGAAATCACCATGAGAACACACTGAGTATATAGTAGGGGTGTAACGGTACACAAAAAAACAGATACATGGCATGGTATGTACCTCGGTTTTGAAGTCACGGTTCGGTATGTTTTCGGTACAGCGGGGAGGAACTTATGAACTTTATAAACAGTGGCTAATTGGCCAAAATTTACTGAACAAAGTAAGGCACATATTTCTCTTTCTTAAATGAGAAGAATGTCCGTCAATACTGCTGTGACTGCACACACAAAAAGTTCAGCACGTGCGTTAGTGGTTAAAGCAAGATTGCATTCTTATGGTTCACAGCGCGTACCGAACCACAAACGTCCTGTACCGAACGGTTCGGTACTAATACATGTACCGCTACACCTCTAGTGTGTTTAACACGTTGTGCTCTCTGTCTCTCTCTCCCGTGTGCACTATCGCCCCCTGCAGTGCTGGAGATGCACCAGTTCGCTCAGGAGGCGGTGGTGGCGGAGGCCTGGCTCACGGCCCAGGAGCCCTTCATTAGCAGCAGGGAGCTGGGCGCCAGCGTGGATGAGGTCGAGCAGCTGATCCGTCGGCACGAGGCCTTCCGCAAGGCCGCCGCCACGTGGGAAGAGCGGTTCAGCTCACTCCGCCGTCTCACCACCGTACGTCTCCTCACGCCTACCCCCCACAGACTCCCCCTGCCTCTGGTCTCCTCTTTAAGGTGCTTAAAAGAGGGGCCTCCCGGGTGGTCTAACGGTTACAGCGTTCAAAGCTGGCCACTGTGACCGGGGTTCATTCTCTGGCCGGGAGGAGGGAGGGAAGCCGATATGAGCTCGCTGCGTATAGGAGTGGCTCTGTGTACCGGAGTTACAGTTGATAACTTGGCGAGTGCCGGCTCAGAGGAGGCGGTTCATCACCTCTGTCACTGCTGGTCTCAGGACTACGACAGCGAGCTCACAATATGAGGGGGGATTGACATGAAATGAGAGGGTGTAATTGGCTACTACATTTTGAGAAAATGGGATAGCATCTGAAACAAAATTTAAAAATTTAAAAAAGATCCCCACAATGGGTGATCTCACCCTCTAGGATAAGGGAATGAGGTTCCAAACACCCAGTGCAGTTGAAGGGCAACTAAATTGGTACCCGGTATGAAAGGTAAAAGTTATGAGGACAGACTTAAGGCACTCAATCTATTCAAGCTTCGGGGGGATTTGATTGAGGTGAACTACCAAAGATTTATTAAGATAGGTGGGGTCAGCAGAACAAGAGGTGGAAATGAGTTAAAGGCAAATTCCACACGGATATTAGGAAGTTTGTCAATGCCTGGAACAGCTTGCCAGGTCGGGTAGTAGAGGCATAAACACTTGGGCTATTCAAGTCCAGGTTAGATGCAGCACTAGATACTCTTTAGATTAGGACATGACGAGCCTAGATGGGCTGAACGGCCCGTTCTCTTCATTATGTATTCTTATGTTCTTATGTCCTGTTGTGTTGATTAGCGGGATGCATGTTGATATACTCTATGCACTTGGTCTTGGTCTTGGGCTCAGGTGGAGAAATTGAAGGCAGAGCAGAGCAAGCTGCCCCCGACTCCGCTGCTTGGCCGGAAGGTGTTCCTCGACCCACAGGACACCTCCCCCGCCCGGAGCACCACCTCCTCCCTGCTGCGGCAGACCATCTACGAGCAGGCCGAGCCCAGGGTGGAGAGGCAGCAGCCGCTGCTGCTGGAGGCTCCCACGGCCTTGTCCGTGTCCCGGAGGCTGGGCTCCACGGTGGCTAACTACACGCCGGTCATGAACGGCTCCGGATACCGGGGGCTGGACGTGCGAGCGGGAGGGGTTGGGCTTGGGGTCGGGGGCGGGATGGGGGCAGCCGTGGAGGCGAAGGTGGCCTACGTGAGGCAGGACCTGAAGCCTGAGCGACTGCAGCCCAAGTTTGACCACATTCACGAGGCGGTGCGCCCCCTGCTGGACATGGAGCGGGAGCGGGAGCAGGAGAGGGAGGTGGTGGTGACGTTGCCAGTGCCGCCGGCGGTGGTGGTCGCTGAGGTGGTGACGCGGGAGCCCGGGCGTGAGCTCCTGAACGGCGAGTCGCCGCGCGACCCCCGGGCCAGCCGCTCGGACCCGCAGATGGACCACTACCGCCGGGAGCGGCGGCTGGAGCGGCAAGCGTCCAGCGAGCAGGAGATCCAGGCACGACGGGACGAGCTGCCCCAGGAGGTGTGGCGGGAGCGGAGGGAGCGCCGGCTGGAGAGGCAGACTTCCAGTGAGCAGGAGGGCCCGGGCCCGGGCCAGGGGGCCCACGAGGGCAGGCGGAGAGACCGGCACCGGCTCGACCGCCAAGAGTCCAGTGAGCAGGAGACCACCAGGGAGCACTCGGACAAGCGGTCTGGGGGGTGAGTGGACCATCACAACACTGACACTTTTCCCCACTGGTGGATGCTGGCGTGTGACTCTACCCCAGGTTATAATAACATAATATAATATACAGTGGGGAAAATAAGTATTTCACCCCCTGCTGATTTTGTGAGTTTGCCCCCTTACAAAGAAAGGAACGGTCTATAATTTTCATGGTAGGTTCATCTTAACAGTAAGAGACAGAATATATAAAAATCCCAGAAAATCACATTATATGAATTTTAAACATTTATTTGTGTTTTATTGAGGAAAATAAGTATTTCACCCCCTAGCAAAACATGACTCAGTACTTGGTGGAGAAACCCTTGTTGGCAAGCACAGCGGTCAGACGTTTCTTGTAGTTGGTCACCAAGTTTGCGCAGATCCCAGGAGGGATTTTGGCCCACTCCTCTTTACAGATCCTCTCCAAATCCTTAGGGTTTGTAGGTTGTCGCTTGGCAACTCGAAGCTTCAGCTCCTCCACAGATTCTCTATAGGATTAAGGTCCGGAGACTGACTAGGCCACTCCATGACCTTAATGTGCTTCTTCTTGAGCCACTCCTTTGTTGCCTTAGCCGTATGCTTTGGGTCATTGTCATGCTGGAACACCCATCCACGACCCATTTTCAGTGTCCTGGCTGAGGGAAGGAGGTTCTCACCCAAGATTTCCCGGTACATGGCCCCATTCATCCTCCCTCGATCCGGTGAAGTCGTCCTGTCCCCTTAGCAGAGAAACAGCCCCAAAGCATAATGTTTCCATCGCCATGCTTGACGGTGGGGATGGTGTTCTTGGGGTCCAAGGCAGCTTTTTCTTCCTCCAAACACGGCGAGTCGAGTTGATGCCAAAGAGCTCGATTTTAGTCTCATCTGACCACAGCACTTTCTCCCAAGCCTCCTCTGAATCATCCAGGTGCTCATTGGCAAACTTCAGACGGGCCTGTACATGTGCCTTCTTGAGCAGGGGGACCTTGCGGGCACTACAGGATTTCAATCCATTACGGCGTAGTGTGTTACCAATGGTCATCTTGGTGACTGTGGTCCCAGCTGCCTTGAGATCATCAACAAGCTCCAGCCGTGTAGTTCTGGGTTGTTCCCTCACCTTTCTCATGATCAGGTTCACTCCACGAGGTGAGATCTTGCGTGGAGCCCCAGACCGAGGGAGATTGATGGTCAATTGGTGTTTCTTCCATTTTCTAATTATCGCACCAACAGTTGACTCCTTCTCACCAAGCTGCTTGCCAATGGTCTTGTAGCACATTCCAGTCTTGTGCAGGTCTACACTTTTGTCCCTGATGTCCTTAGACAATTCTTTGGTCTTGCTCATTGTGGAGAGGTTGTAATCTGATTAATTGATTGATTCTGTGGACAGGTGTCCACTAATCCACTAAGAGGACTAATCTGTGTGCCTCCTGGTGAAATACTTATTTTCCCCACTGTAAGCCATTTAGCAGATGCTTTTATCCAAAGCAACTTACAGTAGTGAGGGCCGTTGACTGAACGGGAACTTAGCTATCAGTGCAGTGCCTGTTTGATTGCTATGGTGACCAGTGAACCAGACATAGGCAAAACAGATAACTTGATGTTTATTGTTAATTGTTCTGAACTGTTCATGATTAACAAGCTTGCCAGTTTAAGTAAGAATCACCCATTGCTATGGGATACTAAGTTGCGTAATTGTGTCTTAAGGTTGTGGCATTATAATACGTTTATACACTTTTGCACGAATTGTACGGTAACAGTATAGATTTTTTTTTTAAACTGTCATGGAAAAACCTTGAAAATCATAATGTCATGGAAATGTCAGATTCCATATAACGTTATATATATTTTTCTTCTTTTATGATAACGTTACCACAAAATGTCTGTTCCCCTGCCACCATTGTTGCCACCTGCCACGGCTGTTCTCTCTCACACACACACACACACACATAATAAGATGTGTATTTGCACTGGCAACAGAAAGTGTTTAAGTTATGAAAGTAAATTGAAAAGTCATCAAAAAACTTAAATTTGTAATGGAAATATGATGGAAAATAAAAATTTGATCTGAATGGGAACCCTGAGTACTATGGATCTCCAGCATTAACGGTTTCTATCACGTTTTACCAGTATAAAATACAGAACTTGAAATGGCTTGAAATGCTTCTGGGCATGACTCACAGCCTCTTGCAGCAGATTTTTTTGGAGCATGTGACGCTGATGATATTGGCTGTTCTCAGAGAGAAGAGGTCCACATTGGCCGACATCGTGGAGCAGCTGCAGGAGAGAGAGGCAGCGCAGGTGAGTCCGGTGACCCGGGCGGGAGCATCAGACCTTAGCTACAAAGCTTACCTTTCCAGAGCTTTGTTAGAATTATAAGAATTATAGGCGGTTGATAGCGTAGCGGTCTAACGCTCCGTATTTTGGCTGGTCCGATACGGGGTGCGCTGCCTGTCAGGGATGCGGTTTGAAACCCGTCTCTACCAGACTGGCCCTGGTCATCAGTCCCGATCGGGGCCGGCGTTTGGCTGTCTACCCCAGGGGAAAGGGGGGGAGGGTGAGCCGTGAAGCACGTAAGGGAGTCTCCAGAACGTGGGTGGGCGAATGATATAATTGTGATGCTTTTGTCAAAAATGGATCATTAACGTGGGAATTCTCTTTGTTGTGTCTTTTTTGGCTATATGGCAGATTTGACTCCTGAAATTAGTTTTTAAAGCATTCTAAAAACAGATGTGGGATGCAATACAAAAACAATGACGTAAGACTTGGAACTATGGCCTGGGACTTACATCTCAAAGCTGAATTATCTGAAGATAGAACTCTTACAATTTTCAGCTATCGATGTGTGTAGAATGAACCCACGAGGGGGATAAAAATCAATTGGGAGGCGTTTTCCCCCCCAAAAAATACAAGGTCCCGCCTCCCACCGTTTTGCCCCCTCCCTCCTTCCCTCCCTCTCTCTGGGTAAACAGGCGCGGGGGGAGGCGCCTCGTCTTCCCAACGGGCTGCCAGAGAAGCCGCAGCGTCCACGGGCCCGGGATCGGCCCAAACCGCGACGGAGACCGCGGCCCAAGGAGCCTGCCGCCGGGGAGACGCGGCGGTCCCGTTCGGCACCAGCCCAGAGCAGCCCGGCAGTCCCCCAGCCGCCCACGCACACGGCCCAGCACGAGGGCTTCCTCTTCCGCAAGCTCGACATCGAGAGCCAGAAGAAGAGCGCCAACAGGTGGGGGCTCCCAAAGCAAACACCAGAACTTACAGAGGGGGGGCGTTGGGGGTTGGGGGGTTGAGGGTTGAGGGTTGAGGGTTGAGGGTTGAGGGTTGGGGGTTGTAGGGTTGGAGGGTTGGGAGAATGGGAGCGGCCCTGGGGATTTATTTATCCCCCAGGGTTTTAAATTAAGACCTTGCCTTGCTGAGATCGCATTATCATTTGTAATCAATTTTGAGCTTGGAATTCATTTTAAGCCCTTGTTTTAAGACCTATAAGTAGTTTACCCACGTAAGCAGTGCAAGTTTTCATCTGCTTTTGGTTGGACGCGCACTTAAGGGTGTGCCAAGCAGTCGATCCTTGTCAGACTGCATGAGACATCCGCTGTGCGTGCATCACCAATACCGATTGGGAAAGAAGGGCCTAAAATGGATCCCACGTGCCTCCAGCCGGTGCGCTATGCGGTCGTTGCCCCATGCAGGTAATCGTGGCGACCACACGGCACCTCGGCTTCCTTTCCAGAGACGTTCAGTCCGCCATGCCGAAAGGCCCAGGTCTCCCGGACGGGAGACTGAACTGTCTCCAGGGGGGGCGCTGTTGCCACCACTCATAGCAGGCCTTGTTTCCCACCAATTGGATAAATAAGTCATGTGTACATATTGGCGTTGAGGTAAAGTGTTGATTTTACTCAATCAGAATCAACTCGGTGTTGTCGTGAAGTCAATTTTAACTCCCCCTCCCCTGCCACGGGCTTGCATTTAACCGAAAATGTTTCCTTCTCTCATATGTTCCTGGTGCCCGGGACTGCCTGTCTTCTCCCTCTCGACAAAGGTAAGCCATATATCCTGACCTCTAGCATGATAACTTGTCTATTAATTGTTTGTTTGGCAGTCCATGCTCATTTGGACCCACGATGGCTCGTCTTGACGAGCGCCCCAGGTGAGTAATGTAGGTAGACGGAGTCGGTGATGTAATCGCTGAAAGTGCTGTGTCTTTCTCTTCTACCAGCAGGTCCTGGGTCAACCTCTACTGCGTGCTTTCCAAGGGAGAGCTTGGCTTCTACAAGGACGCCAAGAACACCAACACACCTTACAACAGTGAGCCCCTGCTCAACCTGAGCAGCTGCACCTGCGACATCACCAATGGCTACAAGAAGAAGAAGAACGTCTTCACGCTCAAGTAAGACCCGCCCCCTCTCAGGGCCGGATTGGCTTTGAACCCAAAGAGCCTGGACGTTTCACCACCTGCAATGAGATCCTTGTCTTGCCTATAGCATTCACGACAGTAAAATATAACATTTCAAAGTTTACAGCCATGTCAGATTTTCTTATTGTTTGACCGTGTCTTTTCAGTACTGCTGTGCGATCTCTTTGCAAAACACCACAGATGGGGATTGCATGCATTTGTGCCTAGGTTTCTCATGAATAAATGAATATACCGTCCCCTCTCCTCTTTATAAAAATTGCATAGCATCTGTAGCAAGTCAATGGGCAGAGGGGCGGTGGGTAGCGTAGCGGTCTAACGCACTGTATGTTGACTGGTCCGATACGAGTGTGGCTGCCTATGAGGGACGCGGTTCGAAACCAGTCTCTGCCAGACCAGCCCTAGTCGTCAGCCCCGATCGGGGGCGGCATTTGGCTGTCCGCCCCAGGGGGAAGGGGGGAGGGTGAGCCGGCTCGGGTCTGCCGTGAAGCATGTAAGGGAGTCTCCAGAACGTGGGTGAGTTCGCTGCCCTCTGAGAATTAACTTGCCTCGTAGAGACGAGCGGCAAACTTGTGTGGGGAGGATTAGTCAAAATAAATAGAGGGTGTAACTGGCTACCAAATTGGGAGAAAAACAGGACAAAAATCAGAAACAAATGTAAAACAAAAACAAAAAACGATAGGGCAGGATTAAGCTACTCACCTGCTCTTCTCTTTTCTTTCAGAACAAAAGATGGGAGCGAGTTCCTGTTCCACGCCAAGGATGAGGTGAGGAATCGTAAAGAGACGTCTGCTTGCTCTGTGAACCCCATCACTATCCCTGTCCTGTCTGTTTTCAGGGCTTCTGTGGGCAACCAGGAGCCGAGTGTCTGTTCTCACATGGGGGTCTTGGTCCCATCTAAGGTCTCTCTCTCTCTCTCTCCCCCGCCTCTCTCTCTCCATCTCTCTTCACTCTCTCTCCATTTCCATCTCCCTCTCTCTCTCTCCCTCCCTTCCTCCCCCTCTCCCTCCCTTCCTCCCTCCCTCCCTCTCTCCCTTCCTCCCTCCCTCTCTCCCTTCCTCCCTCCCTCCCCCTCCCTCCCTCCCTCCCTCTCTTCCTTCCTCCCTCTCTCTCTTCCTTCCTCCCTCTCTCTATCTCTCTCTCTCTCTCTCCAAATGACAGGAGGACCTGAAGGGCTGGATCACGAGCATCACCGCCAGCATCACTGAGCACGAGGAGATCGCCAAATGGGGGCAGCCCCAGCCCACTACCTCTTCCACTGATGAGGGAACGCGGCAGGACGGCAGCAAGGCCGACAAGTCGGAGAAGGGCGAGAGATCCGACAGAGGGGACAAGGTGGAGAAGGGCGATCGGTCGGAAAGGTCGGAGAAGGGGGAGAAGTCGGAGAAGGAGGGGAAAAAGGACAAACGCTCTGGCTCGGTGGGGAAGAAGAAATGAGGGCGGAGCCAAATGCGGGGCGGGGTGGGGTGGGGGGGCTAGCGGTGTTTGTCCTCTGGCCCCCCCAACCCCCCCAACCCTCCTTTGATGTGGATCAACATAGAAAAACAAAATTACACGAAAGGAACCAGGGCAAAAGTGTGCGATTTAGTTTGGGAGCGCGTGCGTTCACGTGCGCCCCTCCCCTTCCCCTCTCTCTTTCTCTCCGTTTGCTCCCGAGGACTCGCTCGACACCAAGCACCAGCTCTCGTTGCTCCGACACTCTCCGCTTCTGCCCCCGGGGCAGTCAGAGGCCCCCTAGTGGTCACGGCGGGACACTGCACCACAGCCCAGGGTGGTAGGCTAAGACGGAAAAGAAAAACGTACAAAAAAGGTTGTTGTCACAGGTATTAAGTTAAAGTAGCTCATTAAGAATGTTTCCTTTCTAATTACCTGTATCTAAATGTATCTACTTAGCTTCCTGTCTGTCTTATCTATCTATTTATCTGTCTAGACATCATATCTTATAATCTCAAGCAGCAGTGAATGAAATATGCCAAAATGTTTTAAAAAGCTGGCTTTTTTTTGGAGAACTTGTTTCTCTGTCTTCTTTATCATTTTTTCTTCTTCCTGTCTTTCTCCCTTTCCTGTCACACTGTCGCCCCGCCACCTTTGTATTTCCCTTGTTGTTTTTTGTAACTCTACATGAGGGCTCAGTCACTTCACGACGCTCGAGTTTGGATTGGAGCAGGGTGTGGAACAGTGAGCTAATGGCCGGGGATTTTAGCGGCAGTTTGTTCAAACGACAGGGTCGAAAACGCGAGCTCGAACGCTCGAACGCGCGATTCTCTTCTCCAGGTGTGGCGCGCTGGGCGTGGAAACGGTTTCTGTGCCCCCCTAGCCTTCCTCCACGCCAGGCAAAGGCCTACGTCTGAGGGCCAGAAGAGCCTTCGCGGATGAGAAGAAAATTCAAACCCCCGCTATGACTGCTGGGTGCCCCTTAAGCGAGGAACGGGATGGAGAGGGAGTCGCTTTTATCTCACAGACGGACGGGGGGTCAGAAGGTCAAGTGCTCACCTGGCGAACGCTCCCTCTGTCCCGTTATCCTGCACATTTGCGTTACGTTGATTTTTCAAAAGACCTCATCCCCTGATGACGGAAAGGTGCATTTGTGTTATTGCTGTCCGCCACAGCCAGGGTCTCATAGCTCAGGTTCAGTTCGATTATTTGTCTCCTCAGTTACTCTTAGTCTTCCAAGCATAGCAGAAATCTCTCTGTAGTAAGGCCCGTGCTGAGACGCCGGCGCTAGGGGGGGTCACAGGGGGAGGATGGGCGAGGGCGGGGTGGGGGGGGGACAGGGTGTTGCTCAGAAATCACCCAGCATTCCACGGGAAATGCAAGGTATTTTGGGGGGGATGTGGCGTGTAACCATCCCTGACAGATACTGGACGGACTCTTTAAAAAAAAAAAAAAAAAAAAAAAAAAAACCTGTGTGAAAGCACAGCGTTCCCTTCATGGGGGCGTTTTCATGTATTAGAGGAGGTTTCTAGTGCAGTTTGGCTCTCGGCTGTTATGCAGCCACCACAACGAGGATGGAGGTGTGTGAGAAACGGTGCTTACATGTGGGTGTCTTGTAAGGGGGTCCATTCATAGCGAATAGCTTGTTAGGTCGACACGTATGGCTCTTCATAAAAAGAATAGCACAGCAAAAGCCGTGTGCGGCAGGAGGCTTTTTACGGCGTGAAACTGCGGACGACTAGTTTGCCTCTCCTTTAGTACAGTTGGAAGAAACAGTTTCAGCTTTGCCCTTTGTTGCTCTTTAGTCATGCGAGGCAGCTGGTAAATTGCTGGCAGGACATTTGATGCGCACAGTGAGAACCACGGCAAAGTAGGGGAGCACCAAAAATAGCATCATTCTTAAAATGCGATGCGACTGTACTACTGCAAAGGTGTACAAGAATAAATAATTGGTTTCCCTCAAGAGGCACGGAATATGTGAAACACTAACAGAGGAATTTGTGATATCTCAGATATAACACATTTCTCCAGCGGCTTTTTATACTACATTTTGTTTGTCTGTTTGTTTGTTTCATGAGGTATGCATTTAATATATGTATGCGCGAAAGCCAAACTAATGCAAACTGCAATGCACGTAGGACACAAAAGTGCGGTGATCACTGGCCTTTTTTGTACAAAGCTGTAATCATCACGTAAGACATGTTGACATAAATGGCACAAGCCACCTGCACACGGGCTACGAGAATGTGTGTTATATGCTGAGAACAAAACCTCTTAAACATTGAGCTAGTTATACACAGTTTACGAAGAGCATACAACGTCGAGTGGTTTAAATATATGACTAGTCTATTGAAAATATGCAGCCACAAGTTGATTATTGCTGGCTTTCAATGTGATGTGCACTCTTTTTTGCCATTCGCCTGTTCGGGCTTTGCTGTCTCTGTGTAGCCTATTTGGTTTTGAAAGCAAAAGATAATTTATTCAGTTAAATGCAGTTTGGATACTTGTGTATCTTTACACGTTTAGGATTCTGCAGTAGCTAATGTTCACGGACAAAGAAAAAATGTATGTGTGTGACCCAATGGTGAGATTTAATTTACTAAAATAGAGGGTGTTTTCTACCTGCTGTGGTTGCGAATTGTCTCAGCAAGTCTTACACATAGCGTTTCACATTTCAGCAGTGTAGTTAGAAAATGGAAGGACGAAGGACAAACGTACTTTGACTGGTGTGGAGAAACGGTCCCCGCGGGATGTCTCGCGCAGCAAAGCTTGACCTCTTTAGGAACTTTTGATTCCATTCTCCTTTTCGTCTCGCGTAAGAGAGCGGGCCGAACCTGCCTGTCTGTAAATAACACATCGCTCTTATTTTTTTCTTTTTTTTCCTCAAAAGGCATACGGTTACCTTTATTTTTTCCATAATCTTTTACCAAAAAACAGGGACGAAAAAAACTATGTTCATCTTGCTCACTGAAAGGGTTGGTCTTTTTTAAAAATGTATTTCTGTTTGGAAATGATGCTACCCTTTTTTCTTAATTGCTTTTTCTGATTTATATTTGACATTGGTAACGATTTCAGATTTTTTAAATGCAGTATTCTTTCTTGTAGCCGATGTTATGCATTAGGACTACTTTTGGTAGGATTGTTGAGGAAGGAGAAGCTAAAGGAAAAACAATAATAGTTGACGACAAAACGAATAGAGAATTTATGCAACTTTTCCTTTGCACTAAAAACGCTACCCCATTGCACAGCGCTATTGCCCGTGAAGCTGTGGTGCTGCAGGGTCTACAGGAGCGAAGGTGAGGTACTTGGATGTGGTCAACCGGGGAAGAAGGTCGATGTCATATTTTTCCCGCTTGTAGACCAACACTTTAGTGTACATAGGTCGCTGAATTCAATTTTAGCCTCGTGCATTTGGCTGAAACCAACTTCAGTCTGTTGCTGTATTTTATTATTTTATAACTGTGGTTTACATATTAAAGTTAACAAAACGCTATTTTCTCAAACTGTACATGCCGGAGGATTTTTATTTATTTATTAGGAACCTAACAATCTCGACTCCTCCTTTAAGTAAATGGTGAAAGGCAGAATCCCCGGATGTGCGGGCCCTTTAGTCGCGACAACATGGCTGCATGTCGACAGTGGAACTGGCTTCTAGAACCGTTCGTCTCTGCATCGTCTAATGTTCTGTCTTCCTAAGCGAAAAACATAGCCTGTGATCTCCTAAGCGAAAAGCATAGCCTGTGATCTCCTCCAGGAACATAGACCAGTCAGATGTCATAGCCGATCACCAGAAAGCACAATTTTTATAAATACACGTGACACATGACACAAGAGTTTTATATTATTAACCACGCTATCTCCAAGTGAAATGAACCATGCCTGACTGTCCAGAAAATGCACATAAGAGGCTCCACGTATGTGCGACATTGCTTGCACTGTATTTTTATTTATTTGTTCGTTTTTAATCCCTTAAGGGGTATTTTGCCGAAATTATTGAGTGCTTCGCCGACAGAATGGTTGTGGAGCATGTTAAAATTTTCCCATCAGCACCCCTGAACATGTTATGGCAGCCTGACCTCTCCACAGAAACATAATCGCACAGGAATAAGCCAGAAAGGCCCATTATTCACCCAATGTGCAGTCCCTTGGCAACACAGGGAAGCATAACATCAGTGTGGGATGCACTTCTCCATTCGCGGGTAAGAGGGTTAAGTCGACCACTGTGGTCTTGGAAGAAGAAGTGTTTTTTGCCTTGAAACCGTTATCAGCCTCAATGTATTACAATACAGTTGATCTTTTTTGTTTTCTCTCTTTTTTTATATTATCATACTTCAGCATCAGCTCAGTATTCCTTGATGGGAGAACGATTCACCAAAATCCACCATCGGGTGTTTGATCTCTGCCCGTTCAATTGAAGCCTCTGGCCTTCAGCCGTGTATTTCCTTTGCACGTCTTGCCTTTGTCTTCCGTGTTCCCCGCCGGATAGACCCTGCAGCACCACTGGTCTTCAGTGAACTACTGATATTTTGCAAAGCTCAACAAGCTTGCCAACATGTATAAAATGTAATTGCTTAAGATATTTTCTGTAAAGAAAAAAAAAAAAACATTATTTAGTTTGTTTTCTTTTTTCAGCTGTAATACCGAAAGGAAAGTTTGTGACTTTTAACAAATTTAACGATCGGAATTGAATTAAATGGGGGATGATTTATTTAAAAAAATGAAAAACATGGGGGGGAAAAAAGACAAAATTCAGGACAAAAAAGTTGCATGAATTATTAGGGAGATCCTACTATGAAACCGCTGTGCATGTTTTTAAACAGTTTTACCCCGCCCTCCCCCGCTATACAATCAACTGTACAATACTGAGGTGAAACTTGTAAGTACATGAAAATAATGAATGAATGAATAATTATGTATAAAATAGATCCAACTTAAGATCATTGCCTCCTGTACAGTCATCTCTGTGAATTGATAAATACAAGTTGTGATATGTCAAAAACCACAAGTTGTTGTTTATTCATTCAAATCAGAGATCAGTTGCAAAAGCCTCTGCTTTTTGCTATCGCCATGTTTCATCAAACGCCTAAAATGTGAGAGTCCTACAGACTATCGCATTTCAAAATTTGCAACACATTTATTATTTGACCATCGTTTGAGGTCACGTTTGACCTGTGACCACATAAGTAGCACGCGGGTGGTTTTTCAAAAGTAAATGTTTCTGTGTTTTTTTCCAGTTAAGTGTTTGACTGTGTTTTCTTCTAAGAGCTAGCAATTCCCTGACAATCGCTGGAAAAGCCTATGATGTCATCAGAGAAGGAGTGGCCTAAGATTCTATACAGCTTCTCTACTCTCTCAGGATTGGCCGATCTTGGAAGTGACAGCTGAATGACCGGCCGTGTTAGGAGCCCCAAATGTGAAATGGACTAATGGGAAGAACTGTATAGTTTACAGGATCTGAATGGTTTGTTGTGGACATTATGTTACATGCAATACTTGAAACTATGCGAAGCTATTCCATAGTACACCAAGGGGGGTCGGTTCTCAGACAATGTATTGCAGCCATTAAACTGGATTTGGTTGAAGTAAACATTAGGCTTCTTATAACTTAATCTTCATGAACAAGTGGATAGATATCTTTTATGAGAACAAAAATCGTACATAGTGTAGTTTTAATTGAGACTGAATTGAGATCTGTTTTGAAAATAAGAAATAATGCTCCCTTTCTATTGTGATTTATAAAGTCGATTTCCTTATCAAAGGCAAACTTAATATCGAAATTCAAATACGTGTTAGAACTAATCTGTTCTGACTGATCAAGTGTGCTACTGAACAGAGCAGTATGTTAGTCCTGAAATCATTCATTTTACATAAATCACATAGCATTATCATTAATATCCTGGTTGATAGAAGATCAAATTTATTATTTAAAAATAATGTTAATGTTATTTTATTATTAATAACATACGCCTATGTTACAGTTAAGCTACATTTGAGCATTAAAATGTTAGGAAGAACTTGAACAGTAAGCCCAGAAGCATAGTATGCTATTAAATCAAATAGATAGGACACTTAAAAGTGTTACTGCACCAAACAAGAATGAGAGGAAACATTTATATTACAGGCTACTTCAGCTTACAAAAGCTGGACAGTTTTTGTCTTCCCCAGAAAATAACATTAGACCGTTCATGGCACAATTCAACAATTTGCTTTAATTCATTCTGTCTTAAGCTTCATGACATTAAGGCATTTCCTTTAACTGAGGTATCCCTAATGCAAGATGGTAATGAGACATCAAGCCAAGCCGCAGGACTGTCGATCCTTGTGTCATTATGATGTTCAGCGGGCGTGCGAATAAAAATCATTTGAAAGTACAGTATTGAGGCTCAATTTTAAAACTAAGCATTTATTCATATTTGCTACTAGCAGTGGGCTCAAATAAAACATAGCCAATATGTACAACCTAAACATCTGGATAGGCTTAAACGAAACGCTCCCTGCCTTGTCTTCTACTTTTCTGATGTTTTTTTTTTTTGTGACGTTCAAAGGCTAGTCCTCCACAACCCCTTTGGATCATTGTGGGTTGCGATGACATGCAGCAGAGCTTTCCGTCTGGATCACCATCACACATCTTCCAGCTCACTGAAACTCTGATGATGATTAGATGGCTAGCAGATGTAAGATGAGTGTTCATTTTGCCAAACGGAGCCCTAAGTGATAAAATTAGAGAACTATGGGTTTAGAGGGAATCAAAAATGAACTCTCGAGAACAGTCCCATCCCAGTTATATGTCATAACCATTATTATAATATGATGTATTTTATAATAATGTAATATTATAATGCATATAACAACATAATATATAATCTATATTCATTACAATTCATATAATTATATTATCACACACACACACACACACATATATATATATATATTCCACTTTATAGCATTTGAGTGAAATGACAGGACATGACAACATATACATCTCACAATGATGCTGTGCATTGTCACAACGCAACACTAAGAACTGATTTAGCTGCTATTACTCCGTTCACCAGCAGAAGGCAGTCCTCGGAGATCGAGCGCCTGCTCTTTTGTCACAGTTGTCACCGTAGCTGTCCTCAGTTTGTCAGCCCTTCGCCGAGCCCCAGCGAGACGCCTGCAGCAGGGACGGATGGCTACCAGCACCCTCCTCACGTCCCGCTTGAAATCCTCACTGACGAAGATGTTGAGGAAGGGGTCGAGCGCAGCACTGAGACTCGTGAGGGCGGAGAAAACACGGTGGAGCGGCCGGAGCCGGCTCTCGCTGGCGCAGGAGCAGGCGCCCACGTCACTGCGGTAGGAGCGGATGAAGCAGACCACGTGGTAGGGCAGGTAGCAGGCCACGAAGATGGCGATCAGGCCCAGGAGCAGGCTCACCAGCCTCCTCTTCTGGGCCGGCGACAGGCCGATGCTGAGCCGCACGGCCCGGATGATGGCGCAGTAGGAGGCCAGCAGCAGCAGCAGGGCGATCGCGAAGACCGCGCAGACGAGGTAGTAGTTGAAGTGGGCCCGCCAGTTGTCCAGTGGGAACATGTCGAGGCACAGGGTCACGTTGTCCTCGATGTCATTGAAGAAGAGGCCTGGCCGGGCCAGCAGAACGCCGTGGGGGGCGGCGACCACCAGCCAAATGCTGAGGCTGACCAGGGCGGCCGCCCGACTGCTGCGGACCGAGCGGGCAGCCAGCGGGAAGACCGTGGCCACGGAGCGGTCGGCGGCAATGCAGCCGAGGAAGGCGATGGTGGCGTACATGTTGGCGCCAGAGATGAAGGCGGCCGCCTTGCAGGTGGCGCGGCTGAAGGGCCAGTCCCCGCCACGGTGGGTGTACGCCACCCAAACGGGCAGTGAGGCGACGTAGAGGAGGTCGGACACGCACAGGTTCAGCAGGTAGACCCCCAGGACGTTGCCCCGGCGTAGGAGCTGCGTGACAACCGCCAGGCCCGCGACATTCGCCGGGAGACCCACCGCGAAGACTGCACCGTAGACCGCCGGGAACATGTAGGCCTCGAAATCATGGGGGTCGTAACACAGCTTGTCATCACAGCCCATCCTCCACGGGAGGTCCCAGCTGAGAGGAAGATAAGTCCCTGAGACAACAAACCGAAATCCAACTTGGTAGGTGGAGGGGGAGGAGCAAGGTCTGTATTCAAATGATGGTGCGACAAGCTTAGAGAGAGACTACAAACAGAAACAGACAACAGAACGGCACAAGAATGCCTAAAAGGCTGTAGATACTATGGTCACATAGATTGGTTTAGCGTTTGTACATATTTCACAAAAGTTATATAATAACGAAAAATAGCAGGTATATACGTATTTAAGTTTCCTTTCACATCCTTCACAAATGACTTAATTTTTCAATCTTAAGAAATGTAATAATTAAGTTACATTTTAGGTATTTAGCAGATGCCCTTATCCAGAGGAATTTACACTTCTTTACATGCAATCCACATTTATACACCTGGAGATTTTACTGAAGCAATTCAGGCTAAGTATCTTTAGCTCAAGGGTACAACGGCAGTGCTCCACCTGGGAATTAAACCTGCAACCTCTGAATTGCAAGCCCAGTTCTCTTAACCATTACACTACACAATACTACACAATTTATTGTGCAAACATGAGAGCGTGAAAGAAAAGATTCACTACATATTGTGCCATACAACGAGGCAGGCTTACCTTTCTCAGGTGAAGGCAGCTGCTCTTCTGCCTGTCTATAGATGGGAAAGGGTGGGGATTGCCACCTTTCCTGCCAATCAATTTGTCATCGGCCATTGTACACATTAGAAGAGCAACTTTAATCTGATTGGCTACCTGGTGTAATGGAATGCAACCCAGCACCCCAAAACCAACCCTCTTGTCTTTTACCAAATTCACCACTAATTTAACTGTTTTTGGTTTTGTCTGTTTATTGATTTAGAACATGATACAAATGCCATTAACCAGAAAAAGAAAAAATAAACTCTGAAATTAAAGTTTTGATTATATTGATTCATTTTAAAACCCTCCATTGAGTGCCTCTCATCTTTTAAGGATGTAAGATACATTGTTTTAAGTGTTTTCATGAGATTTGTGCATTGAGTTAATGTACAGTATCCCTTATGAACATGTGTTGTGTTTATATACATTAAACATGAGTGAAATAATAGAGTATTTGATCAATCGGATAATGTATATTTTATACATGGAAAAATGTATAGGATATTACAAAGGCCACAATAATTTCGTGCACTTATTGTAGTAGGCTATATATCTCTCAATGGCAGTATATAGTTTCATACATTTACATTTTAGGCATTTAGCAGACACTCTTATCCAGAGCAACTTACAGTTTACATTTATTTTACATACAATCCATTTGTACAGCTGGATATTTACTGAAACAATTCAGGTTAAGTACCTCCTTACTCAAGGGTACAACAACAGGACTCAAACCTGCAACCTTTGAGTTACAAGCCCAGTTCCTTAACCATTATACTACTCTGCCGCCCACAATACATAGTATGCCAGAATATGCATTACATGTTGTGTGACAATGAAATACATGAACAAAATCCAATCATCCCTGAATGGTATTTCATATCACCACCTTCTAAAAATAATGGCCCAAGTCTTTTTTTGAGGAAAAGATTTTTTTGCCTAAGTCATTTCTTCATGATGCTGGCCACCTCTGGTAAAATTGCCTACATCCTCAATTGAAAAGATCATGCTGATTTAGGCCGTTTTAATTTTTGCCTAAATCACAAGACAATGTGACTTAGGCAATTTTACAAGCTTTCAAGATGGCGGCTGCTTCAAGAAGCAAGAAAAACTGTCTCCTGAGTCTCTGTGTGCTCCGCTAGCATTTTAAATTGTTTGTGGCTGACCCTTCCCCATGGTCTGTCACAGTAGTGGGCATGTTCGTAAATTGGCCTAAGTAATCTAATCCTTTTATGTTACATAATTGACAGACAGCGTTATTTGTATGTCAATAGTCATATATTGTCATAACCTTTTTGTGTGAAATGATTAATAAATGATCATATATTCTATATTTGGTTCAGTTTATTTTATTTTAAGAAGGTGACGATATGCAATGCTAAAGGGAAATACCTTGGTTTCATTCAATCTTAGACTTGTTTGCTTTGCCACTGACGTCCACCTATTGGCCATGTTATCAGCGCTTCAGTCACGGCACTGTTTATTTGCAGAACTGCTAATGGATGACTCTAGTGGCAAAGTGAGAATCTGTAAAACGGTAACCTTTTAAAACGCACAATCAACTGATTTTGGATTACAGTATTTGTATTTCCCAGTCTGTTTACATGGCCTTCCTTGACCCGTTCGGTTTAAATAAATGACCACACCTTTAACGTCACATCGGTAAACCACTTAACAATAACAGGTGAGAAAGCCCAGCGCGGTTGAATCGCTTTTTAATGAAATGGCTTTGCGTTTACAATCAGAGGATCTGCTAAATGTGATCATGATCTCAGCTTTTTTAACAATCATCATATAACCTGTTTCTAAACCTATGCTGAGAATATAAAATATCCTACAGCTATTTATAACAATTTCATAACATCCTACGTAAGCTAGTTTGTTTTTAAAAGAGGAAGTCCAGCCCCGATTGTACAAAGAAATATGGACCGCCCTCTGACAGAAACCGGAAGGTGTAGCAACATTAATTGACAAGTGTGTGAGTCAATGGGACGATAGGAAATGGTTGGATGACAACCAATCATTGACGATCTTAAATGAGAGATTTAAAATGAATGTTTCCGGAAGTGGCTAGCCGGAGATGATGTTAAACACCGAGAATGTACAGCTTGGAAAAAAGTTTAATATTGTGTTGCTGTCCCGGTCAACATTTAATATCTATAAAATAAATATTTGGGAATATAGGTCCGGATAATGAGCATCGTTTAAGGCATGGCGAACGTGACGAGGACGGGAGAAATTATTCACCTAAACGTGGGTGGAAAAAGGTAGCTATGGAAGGCTCTACTGCTTGTTACAGGAGCTAGCCTGCTAGCTTTCTATGGTTTACTTACAGCGGCTTGCCATTTATGCTGGTGTTAATATCACAGGTTGGCATCAAAAGCTAGTGCTTTTCAGTTTTAGAATAGCTCTTACTCTAGTAATGATAGGATTATGTAGTTGTTATGCTTCTAGGTTGTAGCTTGCAAGCCGGCTAACTTGCTCAGGCGTACTGCAACATCACCGACTTTTCTAGGAAACATGGCAAGGTTCGCTAGCTACTATTTTACATAATTAGCTACTCCACTTAAACACCGCTTTGAGATCAGCCGTTCACTGTTTTGCTATTGCGCTTTCATCAATGTGAATGATGCAAGAACAACTAACTGGCGATGTTTGGAAAGTTCTCAGTTTACTAGCTGAGAAACATGCCGAGTTGTGTTTAGTAGCCAGTGAGTAAATAGGTTAGCCAACGTAAACGTTCAACACACGTCACTATCACTGTGCTAACCTGCTGCTTGTCTTATCTGTCTAGCCATGTTTAAATCCTTTAGCCTAGCGTAACGTTACATTTTATAGCTCTGCATATTTTTGTCTCTCTTTCTTTACGACACGGCTTAGCTATACAGCGAGCTTCACGCCTTTTCCTGGTGATCTTTTATCAGATACAGGTCGCAAGCTACTTGCATCGATCAGTTATTCACTTTAAATGATGTAAGGTTATACGTCTGCATGGCCAATTGTCAAAATAGAGAATATACATGCTCGCTTCTATAACTTAAATTAACTTTTTCAGATTTTTTACTGAGTCTTGCTTTCAGCTGAGTAGCAATTTAAAGTGCATCTTGTTTGAAAAAATGTATTAAAACTCATTCATTTCATTGAAGAATACCGTTTGGCCATTTGTTAAATCTTTACAAGGCCCTGACTTTGATTATGGTTATTTCGCCTATATATTGTCACAGAATTGTGATATGCGAAGCCAGTGCATTTTGAACGACCCAGTGGACCTGTTTTAAGACTGAACAATTAATATATAAAATATAAATATTTCTACATTTAATATTCATGTTTTAGGTTCAGCACATCGAGACAGACTCTGACATGGGTTCCAGATTCCTTTTTCTCAAGGTTGGTGCTCTTTATCACGTTTACTGGAACTCCTCATAATCAGTACATTTCATATCAGTTTTTCTTATCAGAAAGCAGCTGCTGCACTTTGTTGGTGAAGTCATGGGTACCTTAGGTGTGCCATTAAGTGCCCTTGGGGGTGTAGGTGCGGTTGCTGGATATAGGAAGATCTTTGATGGTACCTCTGTAGATGAGCTATAGTCCATGCTAGATGCAGTACTCGATACTCTTTAGATTAGGACATGGCAAGTCTAGATGGGCTGAACAGTCTGTTCTCGTCATTATGTATTCTTATGTTCTTACTATGTGCAATTTTTTTCCATTATTATTTCTGACAGTCTTCTGAGTGGCCGGATTTCCACATTGAAAGATGAAACGGGAGCGGTAAGGCATTGAAATATAATCTGAAATGTTATGAGGCGCAGCCAATTTTTTTGCGAAGTTCAATTCTATATTTCAGATTTTTTATATTTGATGTCATTGTCACTTGGCCACGGCACTGAGAATATATGTCGTTCACTTTTTTGTCTCCGTCTCTCCCAGATTTTTATAGATCGGGATCCATCTCTTTTTGCCCCGATTCTCAATTTCCTTCGCACCAAAGAGCTGCACCCTAGGTACGGATGTTTCACTGTCTCCTCACACAATGTAACGTGAATAATTTATTCCATAGATTCCTTCACTTCCTCTGTGCTGACGCAACACAAAACCGCTTTGTGTTTCATGAGATTTACATGTAACTGGATGCGCTATGTCCTCCCGACCAGTTGTATATAATTTCACTGGATTGTAGTCGAGCGGCCTTCAGGAGACTCAAGACTGCGATTAAATCATGTATGGCATTTTATTCAATTTCACTGACTTTGCACTTAACCCTTTTCTTAAGCGGCCAGTCCGCAGGAATGCGGCTTCGGCCTCGCCCGCAGAAGGTTTGTGACACTGCCAACCTTGTCTCCCCCCAAACAGATCGGTCAATGTGCACTTGTTGATGCACGAAGCTGAGTTCTATGGGATCGCTCCACTAGGTATGGCACCAAGATGTAGGGCCAGGCCCATCTGCCTTCCACAGATGTGAGGGTGTGAATTTGTGACCTGGGACGGGGGGGAGGGGAAGGGAAGGGGAAGGGGAAGGGGAAGCGGTGTGGTTCAGTTCATGCATTGCATGTGAAGTACAGCATTGTATCCAATGTTCTAAGAGCCATGTGGTATTTTCTCATGGCTTTCTCAACCCCTTCATTTTCAACCTTTCGTTAAAGTATTACATGGTTCCCCCCCCCCAACCCCCGACAGTCAAATAAAGGTTTATAGGGAGTCGAAATGCTCTTACTGTCCAAGTGTCCTTTCTTCCACAGTTCGGAAGTTACAGCTTTGTGATGAGCTTGACCGTTCCTCCTGTGGCTCTGTCCTCTTCAACGGGTACCTGCCCCCACCTGGTGAGTCTCCAGACGCGGGTCATGTGATCTACGCTGAACAGAAGCATGTGTTGGTCGCGTGAGTGGGCAAAACCACACTGAAGCATGGCTGGGCTCCTGGTTGTGTCTGATATTGCATCATGCTACCTTATGCATGGCACTGCTAGTGAAATTGTGCGCATTGTGATTTACAATACAAGGCATTGCACCTCCTGCACTGTGGTTGTGTCACTGATTGCACAGAGAAATCAGACTGTTTTGTGGCTTCTCACAGAATGTGCACTCTGCTTGAATGTAATAATATATAATATGTGCCATTTAGCAGATGTTTTTATCCAAAGTGACTTACAGTAGTGAATGCATTATGGCTGTCCCCGGCTTAAACAAATCTTGGTCGACCAACAGTCGTCTGTTTTTACCGATTGGTCGAACCCTTTTTTTCCTTCTATATGACACACCGTATTTGTTTTAATAAATACAACTATATGCACACTGCGCTTGTGTCATGTTTTATAACTTATTTAAGTGAATGACACAAATGAGTAACAATAGGCTAATGACTTTATGGAGCCAGAGTTCAAGATTACCTGAAAGAAAAAAAAACGTCTCCGTTCCGAGCCTCTGCCCTTGCAGATTCTGCCGTTGCGCTTGTGAAGTTGCGGATGTGAAGTTGCGGTATGGCCACATAATAGGCTAATGCTTTTATTTGACCACAACCATAACACATTCTCATGCATAAGCTATGTTTTATTTAATGAACCAGGTTGGTCTCATTGGGATTTAAAATCTCTTTTGCAAAAACAATAGGCTAAGAAACAAATGATCACACATAGCCTAATGTCTTAAATTGTAGCCTAAAGCTGAACATAAATTGGCTATTCACAACATTACTATTACCTTAACTGCCTAATATAATTTGAAGAGAACATATATAGGCCTAGCTATGTTAAGAGTGAAGGACTGTCATTGCCATACCTGCAGCATACAGAATGGATTCTTCTACTGACAAGCGCGCTGAACTGTGGCGCGAATCTAGGTGTCTCATGCTACATGGAGAATTCTTTTAATTACTTCTTTTTTTTTTTCGCGCAACTGCTCAACCAAAACAAATCTTGGTCGACCAACAGCCCATCGACCAGTCGACTAAATGGGGTCAGCCCTAGAATGCGTACTTAAAAAATAAAAATAAAAATGTAACTACTGAGCCACACAGAAACACACTCTACCTACTGAGCCACACAGAACCACGCTATACCTACTGAGCCACACAGAACCATGCTGTACCTACTGAGCCACACAGAACCACGTTCTAGCCACTGAGCCACACAGAACCATGCTCTACCCACTGAGCCACACAGAACCACGCTCTAGCCACTGAGCCACACAGAACCATGCAATACCCACTGAGCCACACAGAACCACGCTCTACCTACTGAGCCACACAGAACCACTTTAACAGTTAATGATTAATAGTAATTAAGCTGTGATGTTTGATGTCGTGCCGCAGTGTACCCGGCGAAGAAGAGGAACCGACACAGCGTGGCGGGGCCGCAGTACATGAGCGGGCGATCGGGCCTCGTGGAGAGGGCGCCAGTGCGCCGCAGCAACACCATGCCCCCCAACCTGGGCAACGCCGGCATCCTGGGCAAAGTGCTGGTGGAGGAGAGGCCCTCTGGTACAACCCCCAGGGCACCGCCAGCCACACACTGTTTTACTCACATGAGAGTGCCTTTTTGTGGTGATGCACAGTACTGCAGTCATTAGGGGTGTAACGGTACACAAACAAAAAAATCATGGTTCGGTACGTACCTCGGTTTTGAAGTCACGATTCGGTACGTTTTCTGTACAGCGGGGGGGAAAATAACCGCAAAGCATAAAATTGCTTTTCATTTATTATGAATGATAAATTCATAGCTTTTCAAGCGGCTAGAGGTACTGCTCCCCCATATCTCCAGTGACTCATCACTCCCTATACCCCCTCCACTCCGCCTCCTCTGGCAAACTGACTGCCCCATCCCTCCGGGCACCTGGCAGCCGCTCTTCGCAGTCTCGTCTCTTCTCTGTCCTGACCCCTCGCTGGTGCAATGACTTTCCGCAATCGGTCAGGACCGCGAAATCACTTGCAATCTTCTAACATCTAACTAATTGTCACCACCACTGCCTATTTTTCCAACACTATATACCCCTGCTTACTCCATTTAATATTTTAAAAAAAAATATATATTACTAACCTTTCCCTTCCCAGTGTTACAGGTATGGTACGTAGGTGCCTGCAATGATAAGGCACATATCTGTCTTTCTTAAATAAAAAAATAAAAAAAGAAATGTCCATCAATACTGCTGCAACCGCACACACAGAAAGTTCTGCACGTGCGTTAGTGGTTAAAGCAAGATTGCATTTGTTAGGTTCACAACGCGTACCGAACCGAAAGTCCTGTACCGAACGGTTCGTTTCGAATATGTGTACCATTACACCCCTAGCAGTCACCATGCAGTCTGATCTGTATACATGGTTCCCACGCGTTATGTAAAAACCTGGAAAATCATTGAAAATTATTCATGAAATTTCTGATTCCATGTAACGTTATATATTTTATATATTATATATTTGATTACTTCTTTTCCGATAACGTTACTGCAATATGTCTGTTCCCCTGCCACCGTTGTTACCACCTGCCATGGCTGTTCTCTCTCTCTCTCTCACACACACACACACAATGAGATGTGCAACAAAATGTGTTATGAAAATAAAAGTACATTTTTGTATCAGTCACAAACCCCCCCAAAAAGTCATTGAAAACCTTCAATTTGTCATTGAAATGTCATGGAGAATGTAAATTTGATTTGAGTGGGAACCCTGACACCGTGCCTCTTGTAACCCACCCCAGGGCAAGCGGGAGACCCGGGCATGGTACGTATCATATGTGGCCACCACAACTGGATCGCCGTGGCCTACGCCCAGTTTGTCGTCTGCTACAGGTGAGAAATGCTGCCGCCATAACCGGTCTGACACGGGGGCGCTCCTCGACAACGCTCGCTATAAATAGATTATTATTTGGGTTTTACTCTTTTTTTTTTGCAACCAATGTGCTTACGTACGGTTTTCTGTGAAACATTTTATTTTGAACAAAACTCATTTCTCAGGACCAACCCCCAATGGTACATGGTACTATGGCTCTCTTAGGAGAGATATGCGAAAAGACAAATTCCAAATACCTTGTGTAACATGGCTAATAAAGTATATTAAGTTAAGAATGCAGAGTGGAGTATCTGGTGAGTTTGTAGAATTTGTGGTTACGTCATTGACTGAATGAAATGAAAACTGTTGTGGAGACGTGCCTGAGCAGAGTGGGCTGGCAGTGTAGTGTAATGATTAGGGAGCTGGACTTGTAACTCAGAGGTTGCAGGTTCAATTCCCAGGTGGGGACACTACTGTTGTACCCTTGAGCAAGGTACTTAACCTGAATTGCTTCAGTAAAATATTCAGCTGAATAAATGGATTGCGTGTAAAGAATGTAAAACTATGTAAGTCGCTCTGGATAAGAGCGTCTGCTAAATGCCTAAAATGTAAAATGAGTGCTGTTGAACGTCCCCATGTGATCTGGGCACCAGGGTGAAGGAGTCCTCGGGCTGGCAGCAGGTTTTCACCAGCCCCCGCCTGGACTGGGTGATCGACAGGGTGGCGCTCAACGCCAAGGTCATGGGAGGCTCCCTGGGCGACAACGACAAGATGGTGGCCGTGGCCTCAGGCACCGAGATCATCCTCTGGGCCATCTGCCCAGACGGGAACGGCAGTGAGATCGGTAAGAGCGCCCCCTGGTGGTCACCGACAGTCAGACCAGGGCAGGGTTCCCACATGTCATGGGATAACCTTTAAAATCATTGAAAGTCATGGAAATGTCATGGAAATTGATGAAGGCTCCATGTAATCGAAATGTCATGGAAATGTTTTTGTCATTGAAATGTCGTGGAAAATACATAGTTTTCTTCTTTTCTGTTAATTTTCCCTGAGAAAATGTCTGTTTAGTGTTTGGGGATAACATTTTTAATTAAACCTGCCACCATGTGCTGTTCTCAAACACACACACACACACACACACACACACACACACACACACACACACACACACACACACACTGGCGTATATCAGTTTCAAAAGCTTTGTCAAACTCCTCCTTTGTGCTGCTTTGAGTGACACGTTTGAGTTTTACTGTGGTCTCTCTCCCAGGTGTTTTCAGTCTGAACGTCCCTGTAGAAGCTCTCTTCTTTGTCGGCAACCAGCTGATTGCCACCAGCCACACGGGAAAAGTGGGCGTGTGGAATGCTGTGACCAAACACTGGCAGGTGAGAGTTCGTTTTATCACAGCTACCCCTAATGGTTGGGAAGACCAATGGCATCCGTGACAAATTGGGGAGATGAGAACTCGGCCATGGATAGAGAGGATTGTTTGTTTCAGATGCATTGGAAAGGGGGTACATATAGATGTGCTACATTTATTTATTAGTTTATTTGTAAGGCACAAGCACAGAGAACCTTGACAGCCACAGAAGCAATGCCTGATGCACTGTACATGTGTATATAGCCAAAGCTAATTTCCAACACCAGTCCCTTGATATATATATATAGATGTGCAGATTTTTAATGATAGCTGAGTTTTCAGTGTAACTAGTGATCGTAGCAGTCGGGTTTCGTGAAGCAAAAAATGGGGGGGGACTTTCTGTCAGCGACTCACTGAATTGAGCCAATCACTGTGCATTGCTGTGGAGAGCAGACTGTGTTGCTTAAGTCAGTGATTGACAGCTCAGTGTAGCTCCACACACAGTGGAGTTCAGGAAAACTCACTCTCCCATCACTACTTGTCATTTCGTTTGAAAGCCTCAGGAGGTCTGTGTTCTGTCTGGGCTAATGTCCTTATTGGACTGGTTCTTTCCCCTCATTGCCAGAATCAAGATGTGGTTCCCATTAACAGCTATGACACGGCTGGCTCCTTCCTACTGCTGGGCTGTAATAACGGATCCATATATTACATAGGTGAGTGAATAAGTGAAGGTGCCCTTCAATCGTTTGTACTCCTGCACAGAGGTTTGCTAACAAACAAACTGGAACAAGATCCATTTCAGCTTCAACAGGTGCATGTTTTTAGTTTTTCCCCCCATACATTTATTTCAGATTTTCCCCTGTTTTTCTCCCAATTGGGTAGCCAATTTCACCCTCTATTTATTTCGATTTCACCTCCCCACACGGGTCTGCCGCTCATCTCTACGAGGCAAGCTAATTCTCAGAGGGCAGTGAACTCCGCTTCCTTCGAGGCGGGTTTCGCCCACCCACGTTCTGGAGACTCATCTTTGGTACTTTAGTTAATCCTTTTTAGGAGTTTAAAAACCTCAATCAAATCCCCCCTAAGTCTTCGTTTGCTAAGCTTAAATAGATTGAGGGCCTTAAGTCTATATTCATAACTTTTACCTTTCATACCAGGTACACAATACATTATCACAGTTCAGTACTGTGAAATATGTTAAACTATAAAACAGGGTCATGCCACTAAATACTTTCATATGAATGTACATATAATGAAACAGACAATGGGGCTAATCAGTTTGCACCATTTTCACTGTAATTGCTTTTATTTCTCGTTGAGCATTGCCATAATTTCACTGCACACCCCGTGTGTGTATGTGACAAATAAAAATCTTGAATCTTGAATCACTGTAATTGCACATTTTCCAACTCTGGGTTTATTTGGTTGATCCAAGCAGGTGACTTGAATGTGGAACTAAGACAAACTATTTTAGACTTTATTGCAGATACAGTTTGTAGATTAAGATGCATTCTTGATTGCACAGAGTGGTTTGAAAAGAACATGGGATCATGGGAAGGGTCTGATAATTGACTGACTTCAACAGCTCTTGGTTGACACACTTGCTGCCCATTGAAAACGAGTGGTCTGTGTTTCCCCCCTAGATGTGCAGAAGTTCCCCTTGAGGATGAAGGACAATGACCTCCTGGTGACAGAGCTGTACCGGGACCCCTCTGAAGATGCCATCACCGCCCTCAGTGTCTACCTCACGCCCAAAACAAGTATGGAAACAAGTTGTTTCTGTGTGGCTCAATAGGTGGAACTATGCTTAGAAAATTCCCATTGGGACCACATGTGCTGAAAAATGTATGTATTCATTACTGTAAGTCACTTTGGATAAAAGCGTCTGCTAAATGGCATATATATATATATATGCACTTGCAATGGTCTTTAATCAAGACCTTAGTTACTGGAATCAGGTGCTTTTTTAGGGCTAGCCCACACTGGCCCTTTTCGGATAACATTGGACACCCTCTGGCCAAGGAGAAATCAAATCATGTTGAACAAATTATATTCTCTAATAAAGACTGTACTGTGTACTCTTAGGTTTGACATAATGTGGTTAGGGCTGGCAGTGTAGTATAGTGCTTAGGGAACTGGACTTGTAACTCAGAGGTTGCTGGTTCAATTCCCAGGTGGAGCACTGCCGTTGTACCCTTCAGCAAAAGGTACTTAACCTGAGTTGCTTCAGTAAAATATCCAGCTGTATAAATGGATTGATGTGAACTGTGTAAGTCGCTCTGGATTAGCGCGTCTGCTAAATGCCTAAACTGTATAATCACCACAGCACATTTTTTGCTTGCACACTTGTCTTCTTAGGCGACAGCGGAAACTGGATCGAGATCGCGTACGGAACCAGCTCGGGCACCGTGCGGGTCATTGTCCAGCACCCCGAGACGGTGGGGTCCGGCCCCCAACTCTTCCAGACCTTCTCCGTCCACCGCAGCCCCGTCACCAAGATCATGCTGTCAGAGAAGCACCTCACCTCAGGTAGGGGCAGATATGAGCCTCAAACACTCCCTGACAATGACAACCATTTTCTTTGCTTGTTTCCTGGCTCTGAACCCATTCGGTTCTGTCTTCGATAGGAGTGTAACGGTACACAAACATCACGATTCGGTACATACCTCAGTTTTGAAGTCACGGTTCGGTACGTTTCCGGTACAGCTGTCTTTTCATTTATTGTGAACTTTGTCAACAGTGGCTAATTGGCCATAATTTACTGAACAAAGTAAGGCACATATCTTTCTTTCTTAAAAAAAAAAAAAAAATGTCCGTCAATACTGCTGCAGCCGCACAAAAAAGTTCTGCACGTGCGTTAGTGGTTAAAGCAAGATTGCATGAATTCAGTTACCGTTCCAAAAATACACCCCTTGTCTTCGAAAGGGGGCAGTATCATTCCACTAGGGGGGCGACAATTGGCTGTCCGCCCCAGGGAGGGGGGAGGGAAGCCGATGCGAGTTCGCTGCGTACAGGAGTGGCCCTGTGCCCATACTGGAGTTACAGTGATGGCTTGGTAGAGGCGATATGTCATTGAGCAAACTTGTAAGAAATGAGGGTGGGATAATTGACCTGAAAAGGGTATAATTGGGTACTAAAAATGGGGAGAAAACAGCAGAAAAAGAAAATGGGGGGAAAAAATAATATTTGTGTTTTGTATTTTCCCTGTTGGCGACCTATTAGCATTATCAGTTAGCGTTATTAGCAAGTTGTCTTTGACGCCCAGGGTATTCAGCAGTAGAGTGGATGACCTGGAGTAACGTGACGCGTGTCTGCGTTGATGACCTGGAGTAACGTAAGGCCTGTCTGCCTTGGTAGTTTGCGCAGACAACAACCACGTGCGCACGTGGACGGTGACACGGTTCCGGGGGATGATCTCCACGCAGCCGGGCTCCACGCCGCTCAACTCCTTCAAGATCCTGTCCCTGGAGGACATCGATGGCCACGGGGGCTGCAGTGCGGGCACGGAGATCGGTGAGGCCCATGCGCCGCGCCCTGTCAATGCATAAAGACACAAACTGCAATACTCTCAAAATACTGTCGTGATGAACCATTCCCCTCCTACCAGCAGAAAACAATGATGGAGAGGTACGTATATACATACACACATCCTGTAGCAAAAAGATTGTAGCGTAGACATTGTGATGGAGACAATGGAGCCTTAAGGCCTCAGTATACTTCAAACAAAGTAGAATTTGGCGTGTTCGCACAGGCTGTCGAACTGCTGTCGAATATGTTTAACAATGCCTATGTCACTCAGTTGGAGGTGAACTGAGGCCAAATGGGTAATGTCAAATAACTAATGAGGTTATTTTAGTTGCAAGCTAACATTAGCTAGCTACAAAAGTGGTGCATTTCCCCAAGACAAAGTTTCCAACTGGATTTACAGAAAACAAAAATCGCTTGTCAACAGGAAATGAGAACATAAGAACATAAGAATACATAATGACGAGAATGGCCGTTCAGCCCATCTAGGCTCATCATATCCTAATCTAAAGAGTATCTAGTGCTGCATCTAGCCTGGACTTGAATAGCCCAGGTGTTTCTGCCTCTACTACCTGACCTGGCAAGCTGTTCCAGGCATTGACAACTCTGTGTAAAGAAAAACTTCCTAATATCTGTGCAGAATTAGCCTTTAACTAATTTCCACCTGTGGCCTCTTATTCTGCTGACCCCACTTATCTTAAAAAATCTTTGGTATTTCACTTTGTTAATCCCTTTTTGGAATTTAAAAACCTAAGTCTCCGTTTGCTAAGCTTAAATAGATTGAGTGCCTTAAGTCTATCATCATAACTTTTACCTTTCATACCAGGTATCAGTTTAGTTTCCCTTCTTTGGACTTTTTCAAGAGCTTCTATATCTTTCTTGTAGTGCGGTGCCCAGAACTGCACACAGAATTCTAAGTGAGGTCTGACAAAGGCATTATATAACTTTAATATAACCTCCTTTGATTTATACTCAATACTTTTTGCTATGTATCCCAGCATCCTGTTGGCTTTTTTCACTGCTGTAGCACACTGTTTGATGCAAATAGGCTTTGATCAACTACAATTCCTAAGTCTTTTTCAAATTGAACACCTACTAACTTTTCTCCTCCCATAAAATACTCGTCTAATGTTTTTATTTCCCACATGCATAACTTTACATTTAGCATTATTGAATGTCATCTGCCCATTTTTGGGTTTTGTTTAAATCATCTTGGATTACTTTAGTCGATTCCAAACTGTTTGCCAAACCCCTAAGTTTAGTATCATGTGCAAATGTAACTATTTTGCTACTAACGTCCATATCAAGATAATTTATGTAAATAAGGAAGAGCAGAGGTCCCAGCACCGATCCCTGCGGGACACCACTGCCCACAGCACCGAGGTCAGATACGGCCCCACCTACTGTTACTCTTTGTTTTTCGCCCTTGCAGCCAATTATGAACTGATTTATTCATTATGAATTATAAACTGACAGGCCTATAGTTCCCTGGATCAGTGCGGTCCCCCTTCTTATATATTGGAATTATACTACCCTGCTTCCAGTCATCTGCTATTTCTCCAGTGATTATGGATTGAATGAAAATATCTGTCTATGGTTTATATATAATTTCCCCAAGTTCTTTGAGTACACTGGGATATGTGCCATCCGGGCCTGTTGCCTTATTTGTCTTAAGTTTTTGTAGTTTTTGTAGTACTTCTACGTCCCTTACCTCAAAGTCCTCCAAAACATTCTGTACCTTGTCTATACATTTAGGCATATTTATACCCTCTTCTCTAGTAAAGCTCTCAACAAAGTAACTGTTTAGTGTGTTAGCAATATCCTTATTATTATAAACCAAAGTTCCTTCCTTATTCTTAATGCACTTAACCTCATCCTTAACTTTCCTTTTTCTACTACAGTATTGAAAAAAACCTCTTAGGATTACTTTTTGCATCTTGGGAAATGTTAATTTCACACCGCCTTTTAGCTGATCTTATTTCCTTTTTAGCCTTAGCCTGCATATTACAACAATCTAACTTGTTTCTCTCTGAGTTATCCTTTTTATATACTCTGTACAGTCCCTTCTTTTGTCTCAAAATCTCCCGTAAAGATTTATTCATCCACTGCGGAGACAGTTTTTTCCATCGTATTTGGGATGAATTTACCCAATCTATATTAATTTCTCAATTTATTAAAGTCAGCTTGTCTAAAATTAAAAATTCTAGAGTTAGAGGAGGCTGTCTTAACTTGCCAAAAAATATCCAAAATAACTGCACTGTGGTCCCTTCTCCCTAGTGGTTCTCCTACCTCTGTGCTGCAAATTCTATCAGGATTGTTACACAAAACCAGATCCAGTATTGATTTCCCTCTCGTAGGCTGAGTAACAGACTGTACCAAAAAGCAGTCATTGACCATATCTAAAAACTCCTCTTCACATTTGCCCTGACCTGTCACTATCTCCCAATTTATAGAGGGGTAATTGAAGTCACCCATTATTATCGTCTCTCCTTCAGCACCGATTTGTTTTATGTTACCAAAGAGCGTACTATTTATGTTACTGTCTGAAGCTGGAGGTCTATAGCTTACTCCTATTTTAAGGCTCTTCTCATAATCTCCCAGTAATCTAATCCAGATGTCCTCACAAGAAACGAACAGGTTTATACCTGGAATTTCCTGCACATTAAGATTGTCTTTCACATAAAGGGCCACTCCCCCTCCTCTTTTATTAGTTCTATCCTTCCTAAACAATTTGTACCCCTCTACATTATATTCATCCCCATCTGCTGCGCCAAGCCATGTTTTAGTAATCCCAACAATGTCATAACCGCCATTCAACATGACAGCCTTCAGTTCCAAACATTTATTTTTTATGCTTCTCGCTTTTAAACACATGAACTTCAGAGCCTTACTCACACTTACATTGTCCTTCCCCTCCACATATAACTGTGTCGAACCATCTCTATTCACATTATGATCCAAAAAATCTATTAATTAATTATATCCTCAGATTTATTATACTCTGCCCTGGTATCTTCCATCTGGGAAGTCTGTACCTCCCTATCCATAATACTACTACTACTACTACTAATTTCCCTCCCTGCCCCCCCCTAGTTTAAATATTCCTCCGCTACCCTGAGCATACGCTGGCCCAATGCATCTGTACCCCTCCGGTTCAAGTCTAGCCTGTCCCACTTGTACAGGTCAGCCCTGTTCCAAAAGGAGTCCCAGTGCCCCATAAACCTGTACCCCTCTTTCGTACACCAGGTTTGTAGCCACGTGTTAAATCTCCATATAAAATTCTGCTTGCCTTTGCTAGGTTTGAATTCCAGAGAAGACCCCTAACTTTGATCCTAATTCTATAAATTTGTCCTGCAGAACCTCAAACCTACCCATACCTATGTCATTGGTTCCAACATGGACCATGACCACTGGATCCACCCCTGCTCTGGCCAGGAGCTTGTCCGCGTGTTCCAGTAGGTCTCCAACCTGAGCACCAGGCAGGCAACATGCCATGTGAGATTCCTTTTCCCGCGAACAGACTATACTGTCTATACCTCTAATTATAGAAGCTACAATTAACTCCTTTTCCTGGGTGGCATGGCCACCAGGGTGCCCTGGGGCTCATCAGTCCTCCCACTCACAGAGGGCTGGGCCAGATCCTCTTCCTGCAAGGGCTGGAATCGGTTGGACACCACAAACTCTGGAGATGCTGCCCTTGCATGCGCGTCGCCAACTCTTTTCTACATGCTGGCGCCCTACCATCACCCAACTAGCCCACTCTTCCCTACCTGCTCTAGAGTGCAACAAAAACCCCCTACCCGCCTCGATGGGCGTTTGCAGGCTATCTCTCTAATGGGCGTACTAATAAGTTCCTGGAACTCTACAAATTGTGCAGGGTAGTCGAGACCAGCAAGTTGGGCTTCGAGATCAAGAATCTTGCTCTCGAGATGCTTCACAAGCTGGCAACGGTCGCAGACAAAACCCTCCTGGAAGTCTCTTCCAGAAACACAATCATCCTGCAACACTCGCACTGCACTGCCGATGGCCACATTTTCACCCCTAAATATATGTATTGCTCTCCCTGCTCTGAACTAATTACTGCCAAAACAGAGACACCAAGTCGATAAAAATACTCTACACCAAGGTGGTTCCGAACAGTCAGGTGCAGAAATGTCTAAATGGAAACAACACTTAAAGCTAATTAGAAAACCTTCGGTCCGGTTGTCTGTAGCAAGAGAGCTAGTAGCAGCCAACCGAAACGGCTATACACTCAACGCTTTGAAATATAACAATTCAATTTCAGCCAACATATTTCCCTGCTCTTGGATTTGCTCCTGAGAGGGCGAAAAACCACAAAAAACCTTGCGTCAGCTGGGTGTAATGCCAAATCGGTAACTTTTTAACGAGCTTTCTGAAGCTAGACGGGGAAAAAATGAAAAATTCCCTCTCTGTCCCCTAACGGCGACAAACGTTTACCTTAAGAGCAAATTTTGATAAGAGCTTATATCCTTTTACCCTTTCTGATGACAAAATGCAGAACCCTAAGCAACAATACAAAAGACAATCCCAATAATATCACGACAACAACAAACAATTCGCTCAAACTCTCTGCACGTATGACACAGCAATCCCGTCAGGCAAAGCGATTTCCTGTCAAATACAAATATGTAAACACATTTTTAAAAGTAAATAATGGCTAGTGTTTGACTCCTTCACCAGGGCCATATGGAGAGCGGGATGACCAACAGGTTTTCATCCAGAGAGTGGTCCCAGACACCGATAAGGTCTATGTGCGTCTCTCCTCCAATGGGAAAAGGTGGGTGGGCATATTTGGTTACCCTGAAGTTGATATACATTTCTTTATAACTAACTAGTTCCTCTGATTGAATTGAAATGATAACTTTAAGCTGTTACATTAAGATTTCATAGTTTTTTTTATGATGTATTATGAACAAAATCAATGTCAGACCATAATATTTGGCATGATTTCTCTAGTGCTATAACTTAGCAAGCTTGTTCAAAATCCTCAGTCTGTGTTACTAATCCTAGTCACAGTTTTGCAGTGTAGACTGATCATTGAACAGAAATGTAGAATTGTAAGCGATGCCTCTGTAGTTGTGGATTTTGTGTTTAACCCGGTTCTGTGTGGCTCAGTAGGTAGAGCATGGTTCTGTGTGGCTCAGCATGTAGAGGGTGGTTCTGTGTGGCTCAGTAGGTAGAGCATGGTTCTGTGTGGCTCAGTAGGTACAGCATGGTTCTGTGTGGTTCAGTAGGTAGAGCATGGCTCTGTGTGTCTCAGTAGGTAGTGTGGTTCTGTGTGGCTCAGTAGGTAGAGCGTGGTTCTGTGTGGCTCTGTAGGTAGAGCGTGGTTCTGTGTGGCTCAGTAGGTAGAGCATGGTTCTGTGTGGCTCAGTAGGTACAGTGTGGTTCTGTGTGGGTCAGTAGGTACAGCGTTGTTCTGTGTGGCTCAGGAGGTAGAGCATGGTTCTGTGTGGCTCAGTAGGTAGTGTGGTTCTGTGTGCCTCAGTAGGTAGAGTGTGGTTCTGTGTGGCTCAGTAGGTAAAGTGTGGTTCTGTTTGGCTCAGTAGGTAAAGTGTGGTTCTGTGTGGCTCAGTAGGTAGAGCATGGTTCTGTGTGGTTCTGTGTCTGGCTCAGTAGGTAGAGCGTGCTTCTGTGTGGCTCAGTAGGTAGAGCACGGCGTTGACAACGCTTAGGTTGTGGGTTCGATTCCCATTGGGGGCCACATATACTGAAAAATGTATGCGTTCACTACTGTAAGTCGCTTTGGATAAAAGCTTCTGCCTAAATGGCATATACTGTATGTATATTGAAGCGGTTTGTCTCACGGCACCCCCTCTGGCAGGCTGTGTGAGGTGCGCTCGGTGGACGGCACCTCCATCACCTCGTTCATGGTGCACGAGTGCGAGGGCTCCAGCCGGATCGGCTCCCGGCCGCGCCGATACCTCTTCACCGGCCACGGCAATGGCAGCATCCAGATGTGGGACCTCACCACCGCCATGGAGATCGCCGGCAAGGTGGACATCAAGGGTGAGGTGGAAGAGCCACGTTTGGCCAAGTCTGAAAAGCCCCATGAATTGGCCTTACCGCAAAATGTCTGTTCACACACACACACACCACACACACACACACACACACACACACACACACACACACACACACACACACACACACACACACAATGAGATGTGTATTTGCATTGGCAACAAAATGTGAAGTCATGAAAGTCCATTTTTGCGTCAGTCGGGGGGGGGGAAGTCATTGAAAAAGTGAACATGGCATTGAAATGTCATGGAAAATGAACATTTGATTTGAGTGGGAACCCTGGGGAAAGGGAGACTTACATTCTCATGTGTGCAGTAAGTCCTCCTGTCCTCTCTGTGGTCCTGAAGTGCTCGGTTTGTCCCCCACAGCCCTGGGTGGGCCCACGGAGGAGGAGCTCCTGGAGCTGCTGGACCAGTGCGACCTGGCGCTCACCCGCACCCCGGACATGAGCCCTGCTGCCTCCTTCACCCACTCCTCCACCCCCCGCGCCTCCATGTGCAGGTACCCCCTCCTCCTCCTCCCGCCACGGAACACTGAGCTCGCTCTACCACTTAAGGCCTCTACATGCTTCTGCGTAACTTGTGTGACTTCTTCGCCGTTTGCGCAATGCGACAATGTTGCAAGCACTCTGCAATACAATGGGGGAAATAAGTATTGAACACATCAACATTTTGTCCAGTAAATGTATTTCCAATGAGCCTATTCAAGTGAAATTTGCACCAGACTTTGGTATTAACTAAAAAAATCCAGACAAAAAATCGAAAAATTAAAGTCCATATGTAAATAAAGTTATGTGTAATAAAGTGGAATGAAACAGGAAAAAATAGTGAACACACTAAGAAAAAGCAGTACACCACAGCAAGGAAAGGCAAGGAACCAGCTGAAAACCATAACTAATAACTAGGGAACTCTACCTCCAATCTGTGCTAATTAATGTCAGCTGGGTTAGAATATATTGATTGATGTTTTTTTGTTACCAAGGTGCTACATAAGAAACATCTAATGATGGGTAAAAGCAAAGAGCTCTCTCAAGACCTTCGCAACCAGATTGTTGCAAAACATGAAAATGGAATTGGCTACAGACCTATTTCACAACTTCTGAATCTTCCAGTAAGCACCATTGGGCATTATCCGTAAGTGGAAGCAACATCACTCCACCATCAACCGCCACGCACAGGAGCTCCTCGCAAGATTTCTGATCAGGGAGTCAGAAGGATACTTAGAAGAGTAGCCAAAGAGCCAAGGACCACTAGGAAAGAGCTCCAGAAAGACTTGGAGGCAGCAGGTACAACTGTGACAGAAAGGACAGTAGGCAGTGCACTCCACCGCCATGGCCTCTGTGCACGCTCAGCCCGCAAGACTCCACTACTGAAAAAAAGACATGTTGAAGCTCGTTTAAAGTTTGCCAAACAACATTTGGACAAGCCAGTGAACTACTGGGAGCATGTACTCTGGTCAAATGAGACCAAAATTGAACTTTTTGGCTGTCACACAACACACCATGTTTGGAGGTGAAATGGCACTGCACATCACCCGAATAACACTATACCAACAGTGAAATTTGGAGGTGGAAGTATCATGATGTGGGGCTGTTTCTCCTCTCATGGTACTGGCAGACTTCATATCATTGAAGGAACAATGAATGGAGCCATGTACAGAGAGATTCTTGAGATGAACCTGCTGCCATCTATCAGGATGCTGAGGATGAGACGTGGGTGGACCTTCCAGCAGGACAACGATCCAAAGCATACAGCAAAGGAAACTCGCAATTGATTTCAGAGAAAGAAAATCAACTTGTTGGAATGGCCCAGCCAATCACCTGACTTAAACCCAATTGAACATTTGTGGAAGCATCTGAAGATCCAGATTCTCAAGAGGGCCCCCCGCAATCTTCAAGATTTAAAGACAATCTGTGTAGAGGAATGGGCCAAAATCACACCTAAATACTGCGGGCGATTAGTTACTTCATACAGAAAGCGCCTTGAAGCTGTCATTACAAACAAAGGCTTCTCCATTCAAGTATTGAATTAATTTCAGTTAGTGTGTTCAATACTTTTTTCCTATGTCATTCCACTTTATTACACATAACTTTATTTACATATGGACTTTAATGTTTTGATTTTTTGTCTGGATTTATTGAGTTAATACCAAAGTCTGGTGCAAATTTCACTTGAATGGCCTTATTGGAAATACATTTACTGGGAAAAATGTTGATGTGTTCAATACTTATTTCCCATCTGCAAAGGCTATGCGCAGCCTAAGCAACATGGTGTCCTTACACTTCTGTACACTAGTAGGTGTCAATACATTGAACAAGGTTGATAAAGCGCATGATCAGCCGTAAAGGTTTCTGTACATTCAAACTTCTTCAGCCAATCTTTCCTGAAGCTGGTTCATTTTATACCGTGTCAAACAAATGATGCTAGCTATCTATATCGTTAGCTAGTAGCTTGATGAACTATGACCTATGAACTATGACTATGACAGCTCCGCCTTGCAAAGGTCGCGTCGATGATGCAGAGCCCTGGTTGTGTTGCTGTCGTGTTGTCCTTCGAGCATTTAGAGGCCTTCAGTCCCAGAGCTCCAAGCGACCGCATTCCTTTCTCATCAGTGTGATGCTCTGAATGAATGAATGAATGAATTGAAGTGAACATTGGATTTATATAGCGCTTTTTTTCCAAGGAACTCAATGCACTTTACAACGATAGTGCAGCACCCACCTGGTGAACACAACGGTAGCCATAATAGTGCACCAGTACAAACTCACTACACATCAGATACACAGTGGAGAGGCGAGGAGGGACGGAATTAATTAATTCCATGTATGTATATATATATATATATATGTATTGTCTTGTTGGGAATTTGGCCAGGACATCAGGTTAACACCCTACTCTTTTTCAAAAAGCACCATGGGATCTTTTATGCCCACAGAGAGAGAGTCAGGACCTCAGTTTTTACCGTCCCATCCGAACGACGGAATTGTGTGTTATGACTGTCTGGTATAATGGTATTTCAGTGCAGCTAAAATCAAGCATTTCCAGGCTGCTCAGGATCTGCTCTAACATTGTTGGACAACCACTCGAGCAGACCTTCCTAAAAACCTCACAGCGACAGCATGTTGAGACAGGCCAGCAAGATCTCATCGAACCCCGGCCGGTTTGAAATAGCGAGTACCAACTCAAGCCCTCGGGACGGCGCTTTAGGCTCCCCAATGCAAAGAAAAACTAATTTAAAAACTTTTGTTCCGTATTCTATTAAAATGCTGAATCGGCAATAGAGTTGCCATGTGCAATAACTAGGGAGCCGCAATAAGACTGTGTAATAATATGTACTGGTGTTTTGTGTTGTTATGGGTTGTGTATATGTAATATGGTGGTGTATGGGAAGCTGTTTGGATGCAAAACTATTTTCTGTGTTAACAGACAATAAGGTATTATCTCATCTCATCATCATCAACAGGCTGCAGCCCTCAACCATTCTGGTCATACAGTCACATTTCTGGGGTTAAATTTGATCATGATAGAGTGGCACCTAAATATCTCACCGCCTACCTACACACACTTACAAACCTGAGGCCATTTCAGTGTGTTTACAAACGCAATAGTGGGCAATTCTGTTCCTGGGGATCTGGTGTACATGCTTGTTTTCGTTAACCAGGCTCAATAGGCTAGTTACAGGGTTCCCACGCAACATGGGAAATTATTCTGTCATGGAAATGTCTGATTCCATGTAACGTTATATATATTTTTCTTCTTTTTACGATAACGTTACCACGAAATGTCTGTACCACCGTTGTTGCCACCTCTCTCTCTCTCACACACACACACACACACACACACACACAATGTGAAAATGTCAAACAGAAAGGAGGATGCATTCACTGGAGAGACCATTCCCTGTGTTATTCTATATCAAGTAGCCCCTCACTCATAATGCAGGTCTTAGTGAAACTGTCTCTTCTCTTCCCCCCTTCCAAGCCTACAGTCCCAGTCAAGCGAGGGTTCCCGGGACAAGGGGGCCAGGAGTTTGGGCCCTTTCATGGGCAGCCTGCCCCGCCAGGCCCCCCCTCCGATGCCCTTCAGCAAGCCGCGGGACGGGGGTCTGTCCCACCACCCTCAGCACCTGGGCCTCAGCCAGGCGTCCCTGAGCAGCGGGGGCAGCCCGCGGGCCTCCCGGGGCGGTCACCCGGACCGCCGGTCCCCGCCCGACCCCCTGCGGAGGGGCAGCTTCGTGGAGCGCTGCCAGGAGCTGGCCAAGAGCTCGGACCTGGACCCGGGGAGGCGGAGCCTGGCCGTGTGCAGCGAGCTGGAGGCGCGTCTGGGCCTCAGAACGCCCGCCTCCTTCTCGCCTGCCTCCGCTTTCTTCCCGGCCGCGGCGGCCGCCTCCTCCCTGCGCAGCAAGGCCCCGCCCACGACGCCCAGCCCCGCCCCTAACGCCGCCGCAGCCACGCCCACTCCCACTCGCACTCAGTCACCCGCCACCTCCCCCAGGAAGCTCAGCGCTTCACCACCTGTCGAGGCCCCGCCCACAGACGCCGCCCCTGCCTCTCCTGGCCCCGCCCCTGACCCCGAGAGCCCCGCCTCCCCGACCTCCACTAGCCCGAAGCCACGCATGAACGAGACCAGCTTCTGATTGGCTGGACAACAGGAAGTCTCGGGTCTGATGGTTGACGTATTTTTTTAAATTATTCTTTTTCCTCTTTTCTTTTCTCTACTGTTTTTCTTCTCCCCGTTTTTAGTATCAAATTATACCCTCCTTTTTTCACGTCAATTATCCCCCTCCCTCATATATCTTACAAGTTTGTTGCTGTAGTCCTGATACCGGCAGTGACATGCGGCGGAGCACCGCCTCCTCTGAGCCGTCACCGTAACTCCGGTATGCCCACACAGGGGCCACTCTTATATGCAGCAAACTCATGTTGGCCCCCCTCCCCCCTCCCTGGGGCAGACAGCCAATTGCCGCCCCCTGGTGGCACTCCCGGCCAAAGCCGAAACTGGCGGGGGCGGTGGAATCGAATCGGGAGGCCGATGATTGATGTATTTAACGTGAAGATGGAGATGAGGGGGCAGTGATGAGACTGCTGGATGAACGTGGGCTGAGTGTGTCGTCAGTTTGTGATGAAGAACGTTCTCTTTTAGCAAGTCTTCTACGACCAAAAGCCAGGGCAAAAACTCTAATCTTATTCCACAGTCTCCCAATGACCATGCACTGCAACTCTGAGTGTCATGATCCTCCTGCTGTTTAAGGGCTGCTTTTACCCTCCCTTGTAATTCTGCTGACAGCTTTATTTTGAGTGGAAACCGCACGTTTGACACAAATGCGTGGATGTGCTTGTTAGATAAGTGTTTGTGGGTTTTTGGTGGTCTAATCCTGTATCTCTCCTTATCTCTGAAGGGGGCACAACCACACTGCAAAAAAGGTTTTATTGTGAGAAGTAATTTCTTGCAAAATTTTCGATCTTAGATTAAGTAACATTATTATTCTTTATTTAAACAATCTTTAATGTTTGAATGAAAGTGAGTGGGCGCATAAGAACGATGTTTGAAAGAAAATATTTAAGATTAGATTTCTTAAGATTTATTTTAAGATAGATTTTCCTTTCTATAATTTTTGAAAAGAAACGACTACTTTCTACTTTCCTTTCCGGTCCTGGACAGATGTACCTTGTATGTATGTGGGTAGTGAAACACAGGGATTTGAGACTGTCACAAAATAAGCTGTGTCGATGCATGAGTAATGTTGAAGTGCACTTCTACTGAGCCGCTCGGCCACAGCGGTTGCCCGCCAGCACAGGCTGTGGAGTTTCCCTGGCGGGTGATGTGTTTCCAAAGGGCCATTGCAGCCACTTAGGGGCAAAATCAATGAATGTTTCCGTTCCCTTCCACCATTGGGCTCAATAGTGTTTCTCATGTCAACAATACTTTCGCACTGCAAGTTTTATCTCAAATGTTTTCATTGGTTGCATTTGAATCTAACCAAGCACGAAGTGGGTGTGGTTAAAAATGACCTGTCACTGGGCGCGACTAAGTATGACGTGTGACAGTGGTATGATTGACAGCGGCCATTTTACAGGATTTGTGAGGTTGCATTCAGGCAGACTCAAAATGTACGCCTCGCCAGACATTCTGTTTGGACACATCCACTCTTTGTTGGGATGCGCATACATTTTTATTTTTTAAAGATGAAAGATTATCAGCCCCAAGCGGCTACAGTAGCCCTTTTGACATGACTTGACTTTTAGTTTTTTATCATGATGAGGAACCGTGTGTTAGGCAAGCAATAAAGGCTGCATGGGCTGTGATGTTTGAGCTAACGATTGTAGAAATGGCTAGAGATGCATTTTGTGAGGACAAGCATGAGGTCAGATAATCCTGTGATATTTTAAGTTGCACTTGACAAAATTGAGTGCCTTCTAGTGAATACACTGCTGCCAAGTGTACTTGTGCAAGTCCATTTCAATCATGTTAATAATGGCATGAATTATTATTTTTAAATATTCAACCTCAATTATTCCTACTATGTTTGTTTGTGTTGTGTGTGTGTGTGTGTGTGTGTGTGTGTGTGTGTGTGTGTTTAAAATCCACAAATTCAAATGTCTGCCAACTTAATTTAACAAAAGCTGGCAATGGTTACTTAGTGATCATAAAATAATATGTCCCCAACATTTCAGCAAAGATGTACAATTGAGCTCTGAACACACAAAATGTGCGACATGTAAACCAATCAAGACTATTGTACTAATAGGTCACAGAGGTATATCTGTAGATGTCTGTGTTTGTTTTTTACATGTAGTTCTGTTAACATTGACATATTTGTTCTATTAAGTAAATGTTCTGTGGTAGCACAAGTTTTTTTCTTTTCTTGTTTTATCTTTGGTCTAAATATCTTAAAGGGGAAGTGTATTTTTTTTTCCACATTTTGAACTGCCAATACTGTGACTGTTTGTTGAAATTTGTCAAACCAAAGGAAACAACTTTTTATGGTTTAGTCTCAGTGCTGTGTTGTAAGCTGTTTGCCTGTTGTCCTAGCAACGACTATTTGCACACGAATATGCAATTACCGTATGTGTGCGTTCTCACCTGCTATTCAGCTGAATGTTGGACATCTTTCCCATAATGCTATAAGTGGGAAATTAACATGGACAAGAGGTGCTCATTTTCATATCGACTTTATTAAACAATCAGATTAATCTGATTGTTTATCCCGTCTCCGTACTTCAGATTACGGTAGTTATTTCGTACTGCAATGCCCACAATTGCAGCAATGTCTCACACCTGAATGTTTTGACTGTTTGCGATTCGTCAGTTGTGGTATTCAAAATCTTTATTACTGTACCTTTCTAATATTATTTCCAGAATTGTAATAATAAAAGTATTAGTTTACCATTGTGCTTGTTTGGGTTTGAGTTTTCATGACTTACTCAACATTGTACCTTACGCGTGTTGTATATGCTTTCTGCACAGTGATTAACTTCTACAGCTGTGAATGGTTAGACACATCAGCGCTGTCCTCAGTTCCCCTGTGTTGGTTTTGCCGCGAGTTGCACAATTAGCCCTATAAGCTTATCAAGCCTTAGTTCTCCATTGAAGCTGTGTCAAAATGTAATGCCATTTAGCAGCTGCTTTTACCCAAAGCGACTTATAGAAGTGAATGCATACATTTTTCAGTATGTGTGGCCCCAGTGGGAATCGAACCCACAAGCGTTGTCAATGCCATGCTCTACATACTGGGCCACACAGAACCACAAATGTGATGTAATGCCGTGATCCAAAAGGCAAGTCTCGGAACTACCGAGATGGATTTGGAGCCACTGCTCGTGAACTGGGAGATGGTGTGCTCTGTGAGTCGTCAGGGAATGTCTTTGGGGGGAAGCAAAAGCTCATCCTCACCAGGTACCTCTGCACTCTGGATCATTGTGACTGGCCTCAGGACACAGTAACTCACGGACGGTTTGTAGTTCTGTTTCCATTGTGATGCTGAAGCAAATTTCCCATCCGAGTGCTTAAAACAATCATTTTCCCAGCATGCAATGCAACCACAAAGACTGCTGTTTCCAAACCGCTGTTGTCAGGGTAACGCGTCGGCTTAAATGAAACCGTATGACTGTCATCTCTGTGTTCCAGAATGCTCCAAATACGTCATCAAACATTTTAAAGGTGTACATTCATGGAAATGGAAACGTGTTTATGTCATAAAAAATGCTACATTTAACAGAAACTCGGACCACTTCCCGTAATTCCAAAAGCTTTTTTTACTGATACACATACAAATGGCAGATTTCTCTTTGTTCCACCGCTAATGCAGTTCATGTTTTTGGATGGCCACATTTTAAAATAAATAAATAAATTACAAGAACACGGTCCTGGTCTATGGCATCACAGCATATTAGTGTAAACTCAAATAAGGCAAAAAAATAGAAACTCTGATACAAATAAAAAAAGCCCTGTGCTTCCAGCATGGCTGTGTTCTCTTCCTGTTACTGGTTACCAGCAGTACTACCGATCCAATTCTATCTGTATAATACTTCTGAGCATGGAGCAGAATCTATGAATGAATGAGTATGAGGGGATGATTGTTGCAGTTTCTGCAGAAATTACGATGAACCAGTTTAAATGCTCTTTGTACCGCCCTGCAGGAAATCTTTATTTACTTAAAATTTAAACTTAAGATATTTTTTTCCTTTTGGTGAAAATGTTGAAATTCCCTCTTTTTTTTTTTTTTGGTTGAACACAAGAACCTTCATTAAAAAAAACAGAAAAAAACTCTTGTGTTTGAGAAAAAAAAAGGAAACTTTTCTTTTAAGATAAAAATGTTGATATGAGAAAAAAAAACGTTTTAAGTAAACTGTTTTTTTTTTTGCAGTGCTAGCAAGTTGTTTTCTTCACCAGGTGCTAAAGCGATGATCCCCCTGGGTCCAATGACGACTGCACCGGTGAATAAAACATCACCGTCTAGTGGCGGTGGATAGGGTAGCGGTCTAACACACCGTATTTTGGCTGCCTGTCAGTGATGCGGTTCTAAACCCGTCTCTACCAGACTGGCTCTGGTTGTCAGCCGGAGGGGGCAGAGTTTGGCTGTTCGCTCCAGGGGGAGGGGGGAGGGTGAGACAGCTCGGGTGCGCCGTGAAGCACGTAAGGGAGTTTCCAGAACGTGGATGGGGTTGAATTCCGTCTCGCTGCCCTCGGAGAATTAACTTGCCTCGTAGAGACGAGCGGCGGACTCGTGTGGGGAGGGAAAGTCTAAATAAATAGAGGTAACTGGCTACCAAACTGGGAGAAAAATGGGGAAAAAAATCTGAAACAAATAAATAATAAAACATCACCCTCGGAGCTAATATGACTGGTCAGTGGATGGAATGGTTTGACCGCCTGGCTGAAAGACCGTGGTCGGCGTGAGTGGTTCACATCTTGGCGTCGAGCATCTCCAGGAAGAGTTTGTGCATGGGCACGCGGCCCTGCAGGTGCAGCCGGCCAAAGGCCTCGACAGCACGGTCGGCAGTGTGCCGCAGCAGGGGCAGGGTCATCAGCAGTCTGCCAGCCCGGCGCGGATCACCAGGGTGCTGGGCGCTCTCGTAGTCCTGCAGGGCCTCGTGGAGCCCGTCCTGGAAGCGCTGCACTGCCTCTGGGCTCTCCACACTCCTCGCGTCTGGAGAGAGAGAGGGGGCGGGGGGTGGAAACAGAGCCAGGGGTAAGGCAAGGTCACGGGGAGCCCTCAATGTTTTTTTGGGTGGGTGCCATTGGGCACTAAAACTACACCCTTATTATCTGTGAGCCACGACCCTGACCGATCGCATTGTACACCCCATTTGGCCACGTATTGGGAATTAATGGACTGGGGGGTGAAGCTAATGATTGGACCATTTTTCCCCTCTTTTTACAAGACCCACACAAAGCAAAGCCATGATCCCACTGCCCCCGCCCCCCCTGTGCTTCCCAAACCATCCCGTGCCAGCTAATGCACCCTGACTGCACCAGAGTCCTGCTAATGCCAGGAGACACAGCTAATGGATTTATGAATTCCTAAGATAGATTGCTGGAGCTGGCCGCATGGATTTATTGATCCGCTGCTGGGGGCGGAAGGCCGCTTCCTCACTGTTCTGATATTGATTGGTTTCCTCTTGTTTTCCGCAGGGCCCAGAGACACAGCGATGGGAAATGGGAGCAGAGGTGAGAGGGGTACGGGGGTGGGGGGTGGGGGGGGTAACGGATATCTGGTCTGTAAAACCGCTCCTCTGTAAAGGCATCGCGAGCCATTATGTGATCTAGCCAGAGGGCTACAGGGACCGTTAGTGCAGAGATGGTTCAGTAAGTAATGGCTACTGACCCCAACTCCTGAACGCAATTTGCTTTTTCAAGGAAGGCAAGAAAGGCAAATCATAACAAGTGTCAATGCTGACATACAGGTGCTGGCATTTGCTATTTCCATCTAAACTCATCGGAACATTTAAAAGGCAGTGCAACAATAATGCATAGGTACTAGGGGTGTAACGGTACATGTATTCGTACCGAACCATTCGGTACAGGACTTTCGGTTTGGTACGCGATGTGAACCAAACAAATGTAATCTTGCTTTAACCACTAACGCACATGCAGAACTTTTTTTTGTGTCAGTTGCAGCAGTCAGTATTGACGCACATTTTATTTTTTTAAAGAAAGAAAGAAAGATATGTGCCTTACTTTGTTCAGTAAATTATGGCCAATTAGCCACTGTTTATAAAGTTCATAATAAATTAAAAGCAATTTTATGTTTTGCATTACTTTTTCCTCTGCTGTACCGAAAACGTACCGAACCGTGACTTCAAAACCGAGGTACGTACCAAACCGTGATTTTTGTGTACCATTACACTCCTAATAGGTATACAACCATAAGATGCAGCATCAAACATGTCATGCTTGAAATAGAAAATATATTGGAAAGAGCCTCATCCCTGCAGAAATAAAAATGTTTTGAGTAGTTGTTCTGCTGTCACCTTGTTATTGTGCCTGAGACCTGATCAGGAGACAAGCAGTGGTGCTGCTGATGAGCAGCCAATAGCTTATCTGTCCTAATTGCAAAATCAATGTCCTAATTCTTAACATGAGTCAGGGGAGAGCTTGTCCCAAGCTCTTTCATTCCAAGCACTTAGGAAAGATGATTGATGGGGGATTGACACATTAACACTAAAGTGTGTATGTGTAGCACCTGATGATGCCGATGAATACTGATGGAATAAATGGAAATGAAACAACAAAATATATCATTAGAAACGAATTCCCGATGGGCTGTTGGTGTTAAGGTGACAAAGCTTCTCAAAGGAGAAGTTGCCCCTAAGCACTGACACAGGCTCAGCTAACTCGACCACAAATCCTAACCTTTAGGAAGAAAGACGCTAAACTTGGCTTAAGACCAGCGCTCACGGACAACTTCCACCTACACTCACAAAGCTTGTCTTTTTTTTTTTCTCTTAAGATTTTTGTTTTTGATTTTATCCCATTTTCTCCCAATTTAGTAGCCAACTACACCGTCTCTTTTCATGTCAATCGCCCCCTCGTATTGTCAGTTTGTTGCCGTAGCCCTGAGACCAGCAGTGACAATGGCGAAGTATTGTCTCCTCCGAGCCGGCACTCGCCATGCCGTCGACTATAACACCGGTACACAGAGTACACAGAGAACCCACTAACCTTTTCTTTCCCAGTGTTACAGGTATGATATGCAGACGCCTGCAATTCTGTCTATTGCTGTTTACTGCACTGATCTTGTGCGCCAACTATGATTGTTCTTACCTTGTATTAATACACATCTTGTAAGTCGCTCTGGATAAGAGCGTCTGCTAAATGCTTAAAATGTTAAAAAATGTAAATGTACAGAGTCACTTCTATACGCAGCGATCTCATATCGGCTTCCCTCCCCCCTCCATGGGGCGGACAGCCAATTGCCACCCCCCGAGCGGCACTCCCAGCCACAGCCGACACTGGCGCGGCCAGTGGAATTGAACCCCGGTCGCAGTGGCCAGCGCCAAACGTTGTGACTGCTAGACCACCCAGGAGGCCCACGAAGCTTGTCTTGACACCAATATTGGTTTTGAAGTTGTGGGGGTCATAGTTGAAGTTGTATTCCAGCGATGCTGCCCCCTAGTGTTGAGTGGCATTAGGGTTGGGCCACGTCATTGCTCCCTGGCAAAGGCAGCCCTTTTTACATTTTTAAATAAAATTTTTCCCGATTTCCCGTTTTTCTCCCAATTTAGTAGCCAATTACACCCACTGTGCTTAGTTCAATCCCGTCCCTTGTAGTTTGCTGCCGTAGTCCTGTGACAGGCAGTGACAAAGGCGAAGCGCTGCCTCATCCGAGACAGCACTCGTCGAGCTGTCGACTGTAATTCCGGTACCCCAAAACCACTCCTTTGCGCAGTGAACTGTGTCGGCTACCCTCCCTGGGGCGGACAGCCAATTGCCGCCCCAATGGCACTCCCGGCCAGAGCCGACTCTGGCGCGACGGGGAATTGAACCCATTCGCGGTGGACAGCGTCGGACGTTGAAATCACTAGACCATGCGGGAGGCCAGAAGGCAGCCCTTTAACTGTTCCCTTCTGTCTGGGGCCATGACTCAGACAAATAGTGAAGGATGTTTCTGAAAAATCTTACCAAATATTTATTTCGTAAATATATTATAATCTTATATTATAATTTATAATATATTTATTTATTATAATTCTGCATAATACTGCAAGATTGTTGCCAAATCACAAAGATAATGTAATAATGAAAATGAAAATGAATCTTCTGCTACGTTCTTATTTTAGGATAGAGAATGTTTTGAAATGGGATAGTAAAAAGGACATTTATTTCAGTGTGTGACGGTGTAAATTTGCAATTGACATGGTCAGTGTGAATTACGAGGCACAGAACAGTGCGACAGCCTTTCAATGGGTCAGACCTTTCGCTGTTTCCACAGAATGGCCTCTCTTGGTGAACGGTCACGTTCCCTCAGTTTCAAACACTGTTTGTTTGTTGTCACCGGTGTCAATCAGTATGGCAAACATCCTTTCTGCAGATGCCACTGATGCATGCCTTTGACCTTTGCTTCATAAACAGTGTGTGGTGTAAACACTAGGGGTGTAACGGTAAACGTATTCACACCGAACCGTTCGGTACGCGCTGTGAAACCGAACGAATGCAATCTCGCTTTAACCACTAACGGACGTGCATAACTTAATTAAAAACTCTGAGTACATACATCTATGGCATAGATATAAAAACGTTTTTATATCTATGATCTGTGGCACACCACTGAACCAGAGAGATTAATTTGATGACCTTGCCTGGCCTTGATATGGTCTTTTTTGGACACACCCTGTGCCGGCCAGAAGAGGATGGGCTCCCCCCCTTTTAGTCTGGTTCCTCCCAAGGTTTCTCCTTGCCACTGTTGCCTTAGGCTTGCTTTTGGGGGATCTAGGCCTGGGTTCCCTTCTGTTAAGCGTTTTGTGACAATGCATTTGTGAAAAGCGCTATACAAATACATTTTATTTTATTTGATTTGAATTTAGCGCAGCCCAGCCTCATAGTCAGTATGGCGAATGCAAATGAGAAGCCAGAGCTTGAAGACCCTCCCATATCATCCTCAATTTTTTTTTTTTTTTAACTTAAAAAAGAAAGATATGTTCCTCACTTTGTTCAGTAAATTATGGCCAATTAGCCACTGTTTACAAAGTTCATAATAAATGAAAAGCAATTTTATGTTTAGAATTTCCCCCCCCGGCTGTACCGAACCGTGAACTCAAAATCAAGGTACAATCACTGAACCGTGATTTTTGTGTACATTACATTTGACATTTTTAGGCATTTAACAGATGCTCCTACCAGATCAGGTTAAGTACCTTACTCAAGGGTACAATGGCAGTGCCCTACCTGGGAATCGAACCTGCACCCTCTCAGTTACAAGTCCAGTTCCCTAAGCATTACACTACACTACCACCATTTACTAGGGGTGTACCATTAAACACCCCTAGTAAACACATTTTATAAGACAGCACGCGGTTGTTCGCTTCACTCGTTCGATCGTGTTACTGGACATACCTGAGTTGGCGAGCGCCATGGCTTTGAGCGTGACGATCTCCTCCCGACTGAGGCTCATCTGCTGGTACTTGGCGAGCAGGTGCCGCAGCGCCGTGTGGAGATCCAGCAGCCCCGCGGCCCGGCACTGCGCCCGGTCCAGACGCAGGTTCTCGGCAAACACCAGCTCATCGGAGAAACCGACGGAGCGCGCCGCCACCGTCAGCACCAGGGTCTCCATCCAGCCGCTCTGGAGCAGGGCCATCTGGTCCACCAATGAGAGCGTGGAGAAGCCTGAAAGACAAGAGGCGAGAGCCAATCGCACCGCTTCCTTGAGACCCCGTTTGGGTCAACCTCTGCTGCTCGATCGATTAAGAAATCAGAGGTCTCATTGAGTGGCCCCCCCTTGTTCCCTTTTACATTAGTGGTGACGGGGATCAAAGTTACATCGGGGAGTTCCGGGGCAGGATTAAGGTGGCCTCTTAGAAAAGAATTCATTAACAGATTGCAAACAGTATAATCAGCCGGATCAATGAAGCCTGATCGATCAAGTGAGTGACAAATGAAAATTAAGCAACGCTGAGGAGATTATTTTCCCTCCTTACCCACAAACAAGACTTTAACTGGGCCAGCATTCCCTCCTTTTCACTTCAAAGAACAATTAAGACCATCTGGATTCCTTCTTTATATGATTATTGGACACCATGGTGATGATTACGATGACTACACAGCCACCCGTTACATCTATATATTAATTATAAATCAACAAATGTACTCTATAGATCATGTGATAGACTGCATGTGCTAAAAATGTTCTGCGTTTTAGATCCTTCATTTTAACACTCCACGTTGTATCTTTCGCCCATCGTGCACTAATTCTCGATCTACCGTCGTCAACTAATATCTTGATCGGGCAGTACCTGGGATGTGCTTGGCCCAGCCAATCAGGACGAGAAGCTCCCTGTTCAGGAGGTCACACAGGGTCATGAGGGTTCTGAGGTCGCCGTCCGGAGTAGAGGTGTCGGCCATGGCACAGACTGCTGCGGGCTCCATCGCGAGCAGCTGGGAGATGACTTTGTTCCCTGTGGGAAGACGCGTGTTCACCATCATAAATAATGTATAAATAACGTTTATTATTATTATTATTATTATTATCAATAATGTATATCTACCTATGTATAATGTGGTTAATTAGGTAATTAACCACTCAGAACTGTGTTGTATTCTCTTCAAAATTTGTTTCCGATTTTTTCAATTATAACCTCTATTTACTTTGATTTACCCTCCCCACACGAGTCCGCCGCTCGTCTCTACAAGGCAAGCTAATTCTCCGAGGGCAGCGAACTCCGCTTCCTTCGAGACGGAATTCCCCCACCCACGTTCTGGAGACTACTTACGTGCTTCACGGCTCACCCAAGCCGGCTCACCCTACCCCCTCCCTGGGTTCGACGGGTTTCAAACCGCGTCCCTGACAGGCAGCGCACACCGTATCGGACCAGCCAAAATACGGTGCGTTAGACCGCTACGCTAGCCACCGCCCCAGAGCTGTGTTGTATTCTAAAGTGATACCAACATTATTTCTGATATCTACCCTATCTTTATATCTGTGTTGAAAAGTGAATTTGCTTAAATGTATCTAATATGTGTGATATAATTGCATACCTAAAAGTGCTTATTGATGATAACATGATTGATTTTGATATCAACATTGATAACATGACTCATATTTTGGCATGAATTTGGAACACATAAAAAAATATATCTCTTTAGTATTTTATCTTACGGTAACGGTAATGACTTTTTTTCAGCTTTTTGAGTTTATATTTTTATTATATTACTGTCACTTTCCCCACTTATTTCAGTTTCTTTGAGCATTCTGCACATGTATCTTAGTGCTCATGCTGATTTTGCCAATGGAGAAATGTGCCTGAGTCATCATGCTTTTGCTGTCCCAAGACTAACAACCCTATCAACCAATCAAACACGGGACGGCTTTTTGTCATCATCAACATAACAAATTGGTAAATTGCTAGCTGCACGTACACAGTTAGCACACAGCTTGTTAGCTAATCTGATCCTTAATATTATGGATACTACATTACATTACATTACATTACATTACAGGCATTTGGCAGACGCTCTTATCCAGAGCGACATACATACTACAGCTGATTACTTCTTAGAGATAATTTAATTAGTTATGCATAAAATATATTATATATATATATTTTTTTTTTAAAGTCAAAAATCTAATCTTTGCCTTGCTCAAGCGATGCAAGATGCACTCTGAAAAATCGGATGGTGGCTAATGTTGAAGATGTCAAAAAGCTGTCTTGTGTTTGACTGGTTGATGTGGTCGTTGGTCCTGGGACAACAAATGATGATGACCCAGGAACATTCCTCACTTGAGGAAAACAGGACGAGCATACCCCAGTACACAGGCTGCTCAGGCATAGCGGACTCACGTGTGGACTTGATTGGGTGCGAGTAGGGGGCTTTGATGTAGAGGGACAGGCCAGAGTCCGCTCTCCGCTTGTATTTCTGCCGGCCCCCTCTGACACGGTCCATTCGAACCCCTGAGAAAACGCAAGCAGGGCTGTCAATGCTTTCCTTGAACTTCTATTTCACTTGATATTAATATCTTTTTTTTAAAATTTATTTTATCCCATTTTTCTCCTAATTTAGTAGCCAATTATACCCTCTCTTTTCATATCAATCCCCCTCGTATTGTGAGTTCATTGCTGGAGCCCTGAGACGGGCAAAGACTGATGTACCGCCTCCTCTGAGCCGGAACTTGCCAAGCCGTCGACTGTAACTCCGGTACACAGAGCCACTCCTATACGCAGCGAGCTCATGTCGGCTTCCCCCCCTCCTTCCTGGGGCGGACAGCCAATTGCCGCCAGTGGCACTCCCGGCCATTGCCGATGCTGGCGCGGCTGGTGGAATCAAACCCCGGTCACAGTGGCCATCATTGAACGTTGTAACAGCTAGACCACCCAGGAGGCCTAAAGGACCACCTTTAATGGTCTTTAAAACCTCTTTTTCATCCTGGGCTGCGGTCCAACACCTGATCTTGCTCACTACATGCGTATGTAGTGCCAAGCTAAATGATAGATATTTTTTTATTTAACCTTTATTTAAACAGGAAGATATAGGATCTCTTTTACAAGGGAGACCCGGCCAAGACAACAGCAGCAATAAAACATACCGTATATTATACATTAAAAACATAAAAACATACATGATAATAAAGTGCTTGGATGTGATACAACACATTTTCAATGGAGGCCCAGTCTACAGAAAAAAAACAACACTCTTCCTGCAAATAGTTATGTATCAGGGATTTAAATTCACTAAGTGAAATCAGGGTATCTAAGTGGGTAAGCTCTTGTAACCCATTCCATGCCAGTGGTGCATAGTGAGTATGCGAGTATGCAGTACACACACAATTGATTACATCTGGGCCACCATCATGCCACAACCTATGACCTCACTAGGAAGAGACATGCTTAATTACATTGAACGGTGGTAGCCAGGGTTTCTGGAAACGAGTATGGAAACGGCATGCTTCAGCATTCTGCTTAAAATAGTGTGATCATATGTTGATATGCCTGAAAATTATATGAACTGCTGTACTACTACAATGGACATAATTGAGAAATAATAATAGAAATCAATGATGTGCACATGTTCAAAAATCACACAAAAACCGAATGGCATTATGACACAGAATGATTTCTATACTATAGACGAGTGCTTGTTAAACCATGCAAACAATTTAACCTTTCTAAAATACTTTGAAAAGCAGTGACAGAGCTAATAACATTAATTTACTTTGTATGTTTAGATTGCTAATACAATCAATGTTAACATACAATTACAGAATAATAGCCTAACCAGTCATGTTTTTCTATTTACCTTCTGTTGGATAATCAAATTGTAATTTTTTGGGGAAATTTAAACCAGCTACAACCATTTCTGGTTTCCTGTTATTACCATTTTCACTCTCTTGGACAGTATGCTAGAGAGTATATATTTCACCTTGTCTTCATATGTGCTTTGTTGATCACCTATCACAAATTACCTTTTATACTATGTAAATGTAATTTTTCACTGAACTGATATATGACCCTTGGAGGCATTTACAGGGGTGTAACGGTACAAGTATTCGTACCAAACCATTCGGTACAGGACTTTCGGTTCAGTACGCGCTGTGAACTGAATGAATGCAATCTTGCTTTAACCACTACCGCGGTAGGTAGTGGTTAGTGGTTATGTACCGAAGAACCGTGATTTTTGTGTACCGTTACACTCCTACATTTAAGCGTATTGTTTTTGCTCGATTGTGACAGAAGTAGACGTGTGATTGGCAGATAATGGGTTGCTCTCTGTTGTCTCACGGTGGTTTTAGGGAAAGGGGCGTGTAGGGGCACTCACCCTCCTTCATCATGCCGGCCCCCAGGCACTTCTGAAAGCGGCAGGCCTGGCACGACTTCCTCCTCCGCTTGGTGATTTCACACTCGTTCAGCACGGGGCAGCTGTACTCGATGTTTCCTGTGGCAACAGAACAGCAGGTTTCGTTAGCATGTCCTCATGCCACTATTTATTTTATTCCTTTTTCCTTCTTTTTTTTTTCTCAAAAATTTGTTTTTCTTGTTTTTCTCCCAATTTAGTAGCCAATTACACCCTCTGTTTGTTTAGATTTGCCCTCCCCACACAGGTCCGCTGCTCGTCTCTACGAGGCAAGCTAATTCTCCAAGGGCAGCATATTCCGCTTCCTTCCAGACGGAATTCGCCCCCACCCACATACTGGAGACTCCCTTACGTGCTTCACGGCAGACCTGAGCCGGCTCACCCTCCCCCCCTTCCCCTGGGGCGGACAGTCAAATGCCGCCCCCGATTGGGGCTAATGACCAGGGCCAGTCTGGTAGAGACTGGTTTCGAACCGCGTCCCTGACAGGCAGCGCACACCCTATCGGGCCAGCCAAAATACGGTGCGCTAGACCGCTACGCTATCCGCCGCCCCCGTCATGCCACTATTTACAGAATTTCTATACAGAATGCTCATTGGTTCCACTTGACTTCGCTCAAGGGTATTCATTATTTTTTTATTTAACCTTTATTTTCCTTTAACCTAGCCTAACCAGGAAGTCCCATTGAGATGCGGGATCTCTTTTACAAGGGAGACCTGGCCAAGACAACAGCAGCAATAAAACATATATCAAGTGTATCATATATATAAAACATACAGTATATCACACATAAATGAATACATGATAATAAAGTGCTTTGATTGGAGGTAATACAACACATTGTCAATGGGGGTCCAGTCTACAGAAAACAACGACACTCTTCCTGCAAAGAGTTCTGTATCAGGGATTTAAATTCACTGAGAGAATTCAGGGTATCTAAGTGGGTAAGCTCTTGTAACCCATTCCATGCCAGTGGAGCATAGTGAGAGAAGGCGGTCTTTCCTAGGTATGACAGTGTCATAAAGACAGGCACACAGAGGCTTGTGGTCACAATTTTAGCGACTCAAATTACATTGAAACCATTCCATACTAGTCAGTCCAACGTACCCACACACAGTGTATATAAGGGCACAGAGAAACACTGTTGTTGACAGACAGTTACTGATGGGGTGGGGTAGGCTGGTACTGCTAAGACTATGTTGTCCACACTGGGACCTGAGCATTTGTTCAGGAAATCAGATGGTACTGAAATGTGAGGGCCATCGTAATGCTTTATTGCACATTCACAAACTCAACTTTCACCCCCCCATGCCCTCCCGCAAGAACAAGGGCCTACATTTCCAGAGAACAACCAGGCACTGAGATGTCGACTATAGCCATATAGTCCCAGCTTTACGATGTTGTGTCGTTTGGCTGGCACGCCACCGCGGTGGCTTCTGTTCCCATCATGTCCACAACGCTTGGCACATTGAGCTTTCACACAGTAATCCATAGGAGTCCAGACCAAACACCAGTATTGATCAGCATTGTCACACCAAACCTAATGACCACAGTAAGTGTTCAAAGTTGGGGCTCGCAAGACAAAAAGGTTTTAATAGATTATTGACGACTCTCCCTGGCCCATTAAGGGCCGGGCCAGACAGGCGGGGCAGGGGTCTCTGGTTTTTGGGCGGCAAAGATGGTGATCAATGGGCTCACAGCCTAAAATCACCATGAGATGGGGATTATGGCGAGAGAGCCCAAACTTCAATCCTTACAGTACAATGCACCAATACATCAGGCCCTGTTAATAATGCTATCCCCAGCTAGCCCAAGTAATGATTTTAAAACCTGTGACAAAACTCACATAACCTATAATGTTATGTTATTTCTTTCACATTATGTGTATAATAAATAGTTTATTTTATGATAATAATAATAATAATAATAATAATAATAATAATAATAATAATAATAATAATAATAATAATAATAATAAATAGTTGATCATATGGAAAAAATTAAAAAATAGATTTCGCTCTTATTTCAACCCCTTGGGTTAAAAACAAGGTTTTTTGCATAGATTATAGAAATGCAGTAGATATGTTCGCAAATTATCTGCACTCAACATTAGCAGATCATTTATGAATAGTCACTTTGAGTGCTTGAAATAATTTCACATTTATTCTGTTAAATGTTTCCATCTCACATGTTCAGATTTGTTGTATTATTGTACCTTTTTCAAATGATACTAATAATATTACTACTCCATTTGCTACTACTACAACTATTACCACTAATATAACAACAATAATAATTAAAAAATATATACATTATTTATTTATTTTCTACAATTTACTGTTTTCCTGAGATGGTATACAAAGTACCAAAATGAAGGTTGTTTTACCTGTACAAGAAAATAATTTGAAGTAATTCATTAATACCTGTTTGCTATGCGTGAACAGGCCCTTGAAATAATGCCTTAACTAAAATTAGATTTTTGACGTTTTCTCTGGCTGGCCAAACACAAACTACAGTACATATCAAACAATCAAACTCCACTGGGGGGAATATTACTGGGAAGAGCCAGGAATCAAACTAATAAAACTGTTTGTTTACTTGTCTTGCTGATTGTCTTGTTTGCATTGACCCCATTTCAGGATAGCCATGCATTGTCACACACAAGGAAATACTGCAAGTTGCAGGTTTAAATCCCTGGGGAAGTGATATAGCTACAGCCTTGATTAAGTTACTTTGCCAGATTTGGCTGTACAAACGGACACTATGTAAAACTGTATGCAATGGAAGTTGGAGTTAATTCAGTAATTAACGGTAAATTGTATATTTGTATTTGTCAGATGGATAAAACATTAAAATAGCTAAGTTGCCGTGTATACCCGTAACACACACACACACACACACACACACACACACACGCACATATAGTCTACTCTCTGAAAATGAGGTAGCATTATAATATTATAACATATTGTAACATACAAGCCAAAATAAATAGGCCATACACTGTTAAACAGACATTATGATACTGCATTTCAATTAGATTGAATAAATAAAGACCATGAACCTGAAAAAGCTAAGCAAGCAAGCCCACTATTTGGGAAGACCACTTGTTAAGGAAGAACTACCAGACTCCACTGATGTTGTACAGTGCAGTGTGTTTCAATTTAGTTTGTGGTGTCTAATAATAAACATGGACACATACTGAATATAAATGATTGGACTTGGTTTTTGGAGGCTAATGGTTTAGCTTTTATGGGGTTATCTGCTGTCTTCCAATATCAAACACATTGAGTCTTCACACGAAAATCAATCGCGTTAACAGGGGCCGCGGCTGGCAGGAAACTATCGGAAATCTGATTTCTGCTCCAAATCTGACGCATTTACTCAATCCCCCCCTAATAGATTATTGATCACTTCATTAATTAAGATCGGAAAAACTTGGCCATGCCCTAGGTCCAGAGCACAAACACAGACCACCGCTTAAACGAGAGGCGATGTAGGCATACATTCAATGTTAAAAAATACAGGTTTATTTTTAAAGGAATTTTTGCATAGATAAAAAAAAAAGAAAAGATTTCTGTATAATTAATCATTAACTTCGAGTGAAATTCGGACTTTCAAGTTCTCGATTTAAAATGCCGAAATCGCAACAATCAACAAACTTCCATGAGGAAGTATCTGCCAGATAGGCTACTTGGTGCTTTTTACATTGTTCCTCGAACAACTTGTAGACCCTGAAGAACTTAAACATTTCTCGACGTAACCACAACCGAGATGCACCGCACGTGCCTGGTTAAACATTAGACATTACCTTGGATGGTTCTCTTGAAGAAGGCTTTGCACGCCTCGCAGGACGCGACTCCGTAGTGGTAACCGGACGCGAAGTCTCCGCACACCAGGCACAGCCGCTTGGGTCCGGAGCAGAGCGCCGCCATGTAGTCGCGGTTGAGGATGGAGTCCGCGGGGCGAGAGGAGAGCGCCGCGGTCCTGTCGGAGTGAAAGTGCGGGGCTCCAACTCCACCTCCACCGCTGCCGCTGCTGGAACTCGGGGAATCCGGGTCCAGCGAGCGGCCGTGCGAGAACACGCCGTAGCCGCTGCCGTCCGAAGTGGACCCCGGGCTGGTGGTGCCGTCCAGGGCGAAGGTGGGGCCGGGAGAGGAGTCCGCTTTGACAGATGATGGCTCGCAAGGGGACAGAGACTCGTCGGTGGTAGCTGAGTTTAAGATACTTTTTGGGGGAGAATACAATAAAACAGATCAATTATACACGAATGAAGAATGAATACAGAGAAGAAAAAAATCTACTTTATGCCTTATTCACAATTTAGCAGCAGTTGAATACAAACTACATCGTCTCCGCATTCCAGGCTACGCACGCACGCGAAGCAGGTGAGCGGATGGATGTATCGTCACTGCGCGGGCGATTTAGTAAACGTGTTAATTATTATAGCTACTTATTATAATGTTTCTTTGTCATGATCCCTCAAAACTGTCTTTAGCATAGAAACCATCGGAAGCACTTACTGTAACAATGCTACGGAACTGTTATAAAAAAGTTATTGTTGCCACAACGTTATGAGGATTAGCCTACTTTAAATTCTGGTGCGTAGATGTAGGCTACAAGCCGGTATACTACTACTACCACTACTATAAAAACATCAACAACAACAACAACAACAATAATAATAATAATTATACAGTGTAACGACAATATAACAGCACTGTCATAGTGGAAAATACTTACTGGTGCTGGTTGAGAAAGTGGAAGTTCTCACTCAGACAAAAATCCTTTAAATCCATGTTGTGAACTCGGATAAATCTTCAAACTCTGGCCTGGACGATCCTACCGCGGGAGAATCACCCAGTGTGTGTTTATTAGCTACACTGAGATCAGAGGCAGTCGGTGCATCAGGTTTATTTATTCTGATGTGTCATATTAGCGAAAAGGGGGCGGTGCCATGCCGCCTAATCCAGATACAGTCGATAAGCTCCTGTGGACAAATTCAAATCGTTGGCCCGTGAGCACTGAAGTTGAATACAAAATAGTCAGTCTTTAGATAAGGGACTTTGAAATGACGTTTAGATTGATGGGGCATTTTCTGTTTCTGTGATTGTCGTAGCATTTATCCGATCAACTAAAAGTGCTATGTGTGTTTAATGAATGTGTATATTATTGTATTTCTTGTGCAGTAAATTCCAGTACAGGCGGATTGTTGTTTGGATGTTTGCCAAAAGTTTATAATAAACCGCAACAGTATTTTATGTCACTGGCAACTTGGCACTGCTAATGGGATTATTTATTTATTTATCAATGCATTTTTCTTTTAAAATTTAGCATTTTAATATTTGGGTCATTAGTAAAATATTGTTCATCTGTAATTTGCCTAATTCCTGTATGTTTTAGTAATTCAGCATACAAATACCACATAACTATAACTGGTATATACTGTAAATTGTTCAATGGAATTAGATGGGCACCTAAATTCCTCCCTTGGTACAGCATGATTAGATTATAGGATTAAGCCAATATAAAACATCCACAGAAACGAACACAGGTCCTCGAAAGCGGAAACTGTCATCCTGTTGACTCTAAAGCAGGTGGAGCTTTTCTTGTTTGTTTGTTTGCTTTGCTCTCCAAGTCACATCTCCCGTGTCTTTCTGTGGAACTGGCTCCTTTTCCCTTACTCTACTTGTTCTCACTCTGGAACTGGCCTCCTGTTTGCTGTAAATAAATAAAAGGATGGTGCCCATTTCAAACACCAACTGAAACCGAAGGGAACGCCTGAGAACTTGTGTAAACCGTACCCACTGACACAGCAGCTTCCACATTTCCCTGTCATCGTTCTTTCTGTTGTTTCCCAAAACAAGTCTTAAAATTACCTGAATTATTATGATTATATTTTTATATTTTGCTTTGTAGATGGTTGTCAAAGCTGTTTGGGAATTACTTAGGTTTTCTTGAACTCTAGTGTGCATTGTGAGAATGACTTCTGAAGATGATTTGAAGAATTTGGCCTGTGCAGTGATGTAATCATCAGTGCCTAGTACACAGATGGTCTTTAAGATTAGCCCTTACATGATGCAAGAAGAAGAGAATCATATTTTGGTGACTTTAAGAAAGTATCGACTGTAAGATGGATCATTTTATCAACCGGGTGACTGTGAGGCATCTCAGAACAACATGCATAATTACAATGAGCACTTGAGAGACAATCTCAGCTCAGGGGGAATTGTTGGAACTGTTAGTTCTTTTGCCAGGGAGATGCTAGGTGTGCAATATTCAGATCCGGTATTGGAAAGTCACACTCTCTGCCGGGGGAAGCCTACCTTGGGGCCTAGCCTCTCGACCTGCAGCTTCGAACCGCTAGCAAGGCAAGCCCATCAATCATTGTCCACGGTGGAAACCACAAACAGACACTAAAGCCGTGCACCCCCACCTCCTCAACTAATCAGATCCTGCCATTACAACTCAGTAACAATAGACGTGTGTGTGTGTGTGTGTGTGTGTGAGAGAGAGAGAGAGAGAGAGAGAGAGAGAGAAAGAGAGAGTTCGCTTATTTAAAATATCACACAATTATTTAAAACATGAAATAGAAACAATACAAGGACTGCATTTTATATTTTGTCTAGAACAAATATACAATTATTCATACGTTAATATGTGCAAGTGAAGCACTTCATACAATTACATATTTTGTATCGCATATAATACATGCATTCAATAATTCATAAATACAATTACAAGTTTATATTCGAGAATGTATGTATTTGTAAAGCTATATATAACTAATTCCAGCTTGTTATAGAACTATGTTTGTTATATTTTTGATTTGATATGACATCTATTGTATTTTCATCAGGGTTTAGTGGAGTGTCTTTGCACTGTCCCCAAACACACTAAGTTAAGGTATCACGTTTGTGGTATTATAGTATTATTACTTTGCAAAGACTGCTAAAAGTGTTTAAACATTTTTTAAACAATATAGACCTTGGAATTGGATACATGGAATTAAATCTTTTTTTTGTTTGAATTCAATCCAAAGAGTAAAATAAACTGGGACGTAATTCTACACTGTGTCTTGCATAAAACCATTTGAATCAAACTTGGTTTATGCTGAATGCAGAGTTATTCTTCAGTAGATTAGTATATTGATGACAGCACTCTTTGGAGCTTGTGTTTTAAAGAACAATACTTTACACCGGAAGGTTGTAGGTTCAGGTCCCAAGTATGCACTTGTCCCAAAATTATGACAAAATTATCCTGAATATAGTGTACAGTGAAATATTAATCTCTGTAAATATATAATATTTATAAAATTAAGTAAGTTATGCATGTCACCTATATTTCTACGTATATTTAATTCCTGTCTAATTCTGGACTAAAACCAGACAATCAATCTAGACTGGACCAAAAATACTTTAGGTTTTCTTTTCAAAGGGGCCAAAGTGGCGTGCCATTACTGAAAGTCAAACTGAGTGAGTCTTACCAACGCACAGCGTGAGGGCAGTGAAAAGCCATCTTGATTCTCTTGGACATGCTGTTCAGACAGTAATCCAGGGTAGTAGCAGGGGGCAGTTTTGGGGCAGGGTGCAGGTGTGACAAACGGACGGGGTAATCTGTCTGCAGGTGGGGTGAGGGAGACAGGAAGGGAACGTGGAAGAGGGGCAGTTGGTAGGTCAGGTGTGCTATACGAGGACAGGGATTACAGGGGGGGAGGGGATTATGAGGCACACAATGCCAGGCTGGGGAAGGTGTTGCTGAGGCAGCGCATTCACTCTCACACCTGGGCACATTACAGCTGTGCCAGTCTGACCATCTGGCACAGCCAGGGTAATCGTTACGTAACCATTATCACACCATAATTCGTATGGGAACATCCAGGAATAATTCGTACCGTGTGTTCGCAGCCACGACTCACCATGCCGTGCAAATGATGAGGACTGGCATGATTTTAATTGGAGAGCAAATGACAGAACGGTAATAGTGTGATTGAGAAAAATTTTTTTTTTTAACACTTTCTTATGAACACATAGTACACATTTTCATCTAATCAAATTGAACATATGTGAAAATGAATTTCTGGTTCATTCAATGAAAACTATTGGACTGAATGGATTGGAGTTTCTTGCCCAGGTGGAAATGCACATTCCTACCCATGAGCAAGGAGTCTTTTTTTAATGTATTTTTTTTAACAAAAATTTCTTCCAGATTTTTAAACATTTCTCCCATATTTAGAATGCAAATTTGTAAATGTAGTATTTTGTTTTGTAAATGTAGTAATTTTTGGGTAAATTTAATATTTTTAACAGTAAATGTAGTAATTTTTATTTTAAATTTAGCCTCATCACTGCAACGTCCTCTGTTATTACAGGAGGGTGTGGACAAGCACTCCTGTGAAAGTGTGCAATACCAGCTGCCCCTTACTTTCACTCTGCAGTCCACCAGCTGAGCCACACAGTCACTGTACTGGAGGAGTGTGCTGGTGAAGGCTGAATGCAGATGCCCATTCGATCAAAGATGCTGCTCTTGCACGAGGAAAAAGGGAAAACCCCATTCACTGCAACCCTCCCTCCCTGGGTGGCATCATGGCCAATCATGTGCCACACTGTGGGGGGCTGCCGGCCACGGTTCAGAATTAAATTCCAAACCACTGGGCGCTACATCACTACATGTAAAGCCAATGTTTAAAAAAAAAAATATATATATATATTATTTTAGTTTTTAAATTTTCTCAGTTTTTCTCCCAATTTGGTTGCCAATTATACCCTCTATTTAGTTCAATTTGCCCTCCCCCATGAGTCCGCTGCCCGTCCTCCAGGTAACAAGTCATTTTTTTCCGGGCCGGTAGATCCGACTCTACCGAGACAGAACCCGCCCACGGACGCCCTTCCTGCTCCTCGATGAACTTGTGCTGGCTCCCCTGGGGCACAAGCCAAATGCTGCTCCCGATTGGGACTAACGTCAGGGCCGGTCTGGCAGAGACGGGTGCGTTAGACCACTACGCTATCCGCCGCCCCTAAAGCCAATGTTTTGACAGGACGCACCATTTAACAGCCAAAAATAGGCCTGAATTCCTCCAGTGGAATACCAGACATCTTGATGGCTCACACGGTTTGAAGGAGGTTGGGCTGCAAGATGCTTTGAGTGAGGGTGTCTCCTAAGCAAATAAATTATGTAATGTGGCGCTGCTCCCTGTACCCTTGTGTAAGGCACTTGTGCTGACCACTCCGGTGATAATGGGGTTCTAGGAAGAAACCAGCTAGACACACAACGCGGAGTGAAGCTAGAAGCTAGCGCTAGACTATGGGTCTCTTAGCCGGAAGGGTTGTGGGTCTCAGCCGAAGCATGTTCACTGCTGTTATGCCGGAAATCGCTCCAACGAAGGCAACGTAGCATTAGCTAATGAGGCCCAGATTAGTGGGAACAGTTCACGAAATGATCTAAATACTTTGCATTTTATAACGCACTGTAGATATGAGGTGGATTATAGTCCCTTGACCCCACAGAGCACTTGAGGTTTTGAAGTCCCCAGCAAAGTCCCCCTTTTTAAAATTAATCCTTAATTAACCAGGGTGATATACACTGAGATTTAAAACAAATATCTCCCCAGTAAGACCTGGCCAAGAAAGCAGCATACAAAACCTTAAAAACTTAATACATACAATAGTGCATATATTTGGACAATGAATAACACATCTAAATAGGAACTTACTGTGATTTTCCTGTATTTACCACAGCTATTTCCTGTAGAAACAGATGTCCACAAACACAGCTTACATAACTTGCTGGTTCTCTTCTGTGTGCATCTACTACTGAGCTTAACAATGTATAGAAAGCTACACCTCTTTTGATGACATTATCCTGACCTGAGCAATACCATATAGTATGTATGCATAGTTCTACAACAAACACATTACCATCAGTACACAGACAACTGCCAAAATAAAGGAGACACTCCTGTAAATTAAGTGTTTGGCAGCTCTGTTATGGTGTGGGGTGCATTTCTCTGGCACGGTTTAGGTCCACTCAACCCCCTTAAAGGGCAAGATAAACTATGCTGCCACCTTGTCAGTAAGCAATAACATGCCCTGGGTTATACCTTTTAAAATCTGGACCCCTTGAATTACCTTGACTACATTTATTTGCTTTTTAACATGTTTTTGCCATTTCCCATTTGTATAGCTGTATATTTATTAAATAATTCAGGTCGACAACCTTGCTTGAGGCTACAACGGCAGTGCCGGGCCATAGGCCTCAACCCCAGGGAGAGCTGTGCAGGTGGGGGGCATTGAGCCTCAATCATCAGTGTGCTGGTCTGCATTCCTTTTTTCAAAATCATGAATTTGTTTCAGATTTTTTTTCTCCAGTTTTTCTCCCAATTTGGTAGCCAATTACACCCTCTATTTATTTTGATTAGCCCTCACACGAATCCGCCGCTTGTCTCTACGAGGCAAGCTAATTCTCCGAGCAGTAAACTCTGCTTCCTTTGAGACGGAATTCGCCCACCCACACTCTGGCGACTCCCTTACGTGCTTCACGGCGGACTCGAGCCGGCTCACCCTCCACCGTCGCCCTGGGGAGGACAGCCAAACACTGCCCCCATTTGGGGCTGATGACCAGGGCCAGTCAGGTAGAGATGGTTTTCGAACCGCGTCCCTGACAGGCAGCGTACACCTTATCGGACCAGCCAAGATACGGTGCGTTAGACCGCTACACTATCTGCCACCCCCTGGTGTGCGTTCCTGATGATATTCCTTTGTATAACTGACCAGTGCCTTGTCAAAACTCCATCTGGGGTTACGGTACACTGTCGGTCAGCCAAATACAGTTACGCCTTCTCTTTTGGAACAAACTGCCAACATTGTCGCAGACACTGAGGCTAAAGAATTTAAGTTTGGAATTGATATTTTCACACTTAATAAAGCGCTGAGACACAGCTGATGAACCCGTAAGCCAGGAGCACGTCTGCATTTCTCTGGTCTTCCGGAGTGGAGGAGGTGCAGACAGGGAAGGGCTCGCTTCGAGGAGTCGACAGTCAAACACTCAGTCGAATTAAACCGTTTTCAGTGGATTAATCAGAGAAATGGACTAGCATTAGAAGTGTTAAATAAGTAATTTGAGAAGAGGTCAGTAGGTAATCCAGGGTAACCTATATACCGTAAACTGCTATATCACAGCAACAGCAAATGTATAAATAATTGAAAAAAATGACAGAATTATAGTGAATTTCTGTAAGTGAAAGGATCGCCATGGCATCTTATTGGCGAAGCAGGTTTAGAGGTAAACGCAGGAAAGGGAGGGTTTGGATGGGAGAAAAGTGAGAATGGCAATGTTGACACAGATCTGATAGGCTCACCAGGCACGGTTTCAGAAAAAGGCGAGCTCAGGCCAGGGTTGAAAGCTGTTATTCCGCTGGCTCCTGCAATCTGCCAAAACAAATTCAGCATGAAGTGGACATTTTTAATCCGATTACCTGTGTGTGGTTACTGGGGATTGGCCTATAACATGGATTAACCTCGGGATTCACATAAACGCATTGGGCATTAGGGCTAGGAGTGCCAGGTAAGGCGATTAATGCGCCTTTCCACGGTGAGCGCGTGAAAATGTTAAACTTTTTTTGTGGTAAAAGTGCGTGCGGTGGTGGTACTGTTTACCAGATATGTCACACGTGTGAACACTTTGTGCCATTTAAAGATTTTCTTTCGTATTTCTTCCCATTTGTCTCCCAATTTAGTAGCCAATTACACCCTCTATTTTTCATGTCAATTCCCCCCCTCGTATTGTGAGTTCACTGCTGTAGCCCTGAGACCAGCAGTGACAAAGGCGATGTACCACCTCCTCCGAGCCGGCACTCGCCAAGCCGTTGACTGTAACTCCAGTACACAGAGCCACTCCTATACGCAGTGAGCTCATATCAGCTTCCCTCCCCCCTCCCTGGGGGCGGACAGCCAATCGCCGCCCCCTAGTGGCACTCCCGGCCAGAGCTGATACTGGTGTGGCCGGTGGAATTGAATCCCGGTTGCAGTGACCAGTGTCGAACGTTGTAACCTCTAGACCACCCGGGAGGCCTCTTTATGCTATTTAAAGCGCTCAGACACAGTGAATAATCAAACCGTTGTTCTGGTTACATCTTTATCAGTTGAAAAAATACAAATGTACAAAGCTACACTTGTAAAAATAAAATAAAATACAATACAAATGGAATGTGTGCAAATATATTTTAAAATTGTTTTACACATGAACACCAAGGATGAAACAATAAAAACAAAAATTGACAAAAAAACCAACAACAAACAAAAACAAAAACTCACAAATATCAGTAACACCATTTTAAAATTTACACAAAGTTGAGTCTTTTCACAAATACAGTGCATAGTGTCATACATCTTTAGGTGCCGAAAAAAGAGAAATGTTTCAACTATAGAACAAACAAATATGAATAAAGACAAAAAAGACATTTGCCTTTGAACGAGAGTATGTTGTAAAATAATTCATTTTTGTCCCAATTCTACAGCATGTGACTGGCATTGCTATTCATATTTTATACATATGATTTGAATAGTAATACAAAAGGTGAACATAACGAAAACATTTGTTTCAAACATTTGTTTCTTGTTCTAAATCTTTTATTCAGACCGGATGTTTAGAACATTCCGATGTTTTCTTTTCCCAAATGGGAAGATTTTGAATTATGAAAAGTTAATGCCCGAATTCAGTTTGTCCTTTCTGTCATTTTTTTTTTACCAGTTTGGTAAAAATGTTGAAAAATTCTGAAAAATTAATCAATACGTAGAACGTGTGTCATTCGGCCTTTTCATATCATATTAATATTCTAATATGCGTCTTAATGTTTGTAATGGCTAGCACATAAAAGAAGTAGCTTAATGTTACACATACAGCATAAATTAATAGGAGAAGCACATGAAAAACAGACATCTATGTTGGTGTTACCATTATTGCTCATAATATCCACATAAGGTGTTACATCCTAATGTCACCTACAATAACATCTTAACTACTAAGGATTTGGTTCATTACTTCCTGTCTTGTGGGTTTTTTAGAACACCTTTGCAAGCAGGGCCAAACGTTCACATCACCCCCAAAGTATGCTGACTGTCCGACACAGCGCCCCCTGGTGGTCAGATGGTGGAAGCAGCCTGGGTACTGAAGCGCACACTAGCCCTCAAAGCCCCATCCGATGGATGAGCACGTCCTCGCGAACGTGATCGACCCCCACAAAACAACGATCCCAGAAGAACCACCTCCTCTCCCCCAAACAGGCAAATGCCTCAGACAGCCCCTCAGACAGTCCACGGCCATGGCTCACACACCGATCACTCGACCTGGTAAACGTGGAAGGGATCACCCCCCACACCCCCCCTTTAGTTTAAAACGTTTTCACCGTTTCCTCAAGCGCACAAGGCATCCTCATTAAGAACGCGTTAAGAAAATAAAGTATGAACGTTAAGCATATTCCGGCCCTTTTCGTATTCACATTGATGACAAATTGCTACGCAAAAAAAACCCAGTCTACGACCTCTAGAACGACCGTTTTGGAAATCATCTGATATAAAAATATTCGACAGTCTGTCTGTGACGTGACATTTCTCTTCACTAAAACAAGGGCAAACCCCCTCCGCCCCCCCTCTCCAGGTTAAATATGTTGACGGGGCTTGTCTCCCAGTTTGGGGCAGAACCTTGAGTCACCAGGTGAGGGCGCCACTGCAGGTAACGGGCTCCTGGTTGCCGGGCAGGGTGGGGCCGGGGGCGGGACCGGGGCTCAGGAGCGGGAGGGGATGCAGTGATTGGGCCGTCGGGACATGATGAAGCCGCGCAGGCAGAGGCAGCGATAGGAGCCGTCGGTGTTCACGCACTGGCCGTTCACACACAGCTCCGCGGGATCGTCCACCTCGTCACACTCGTTGATGTCTGCGCAGGAGAGAGAACAGAACAGGGCAGAGTATTATTTACTAGAATTGGAATGTGGGCCTCCTGGGTGGTCTAGTGGTTACAACGTTCGACGCTGCCCACTGCGACTGGGGTTTGATTCCACTGGCCACGCCAGAGTCTGCTCTGGCCGGGAGTGCCACTAGGGGGCGGCAATTGGCTGGCCCAGGGAGGGGGGAGGGAAGCCAATATGAGCTCGCTGTGTACAGGAGTGGCTCTGGAGTACCGGAGTTACAGTTGATGACTTGGCGAGTGCCAGCTCGGAGGAGACGATACTTCGCCTCTGTCACTGCTGGTCTCAGGGCTATGGCAGCAAACTCACAATATGAAGGATTGACAAAAGAGAGGGTGTAATTGGCTACTAAATTTGGAGAAAATGGGATACAATCAGAAAAATAACATTTAAAAAAGCTCTATTCGTGTCGGATAGACCCGGCCCTCCTCCTTTCAAAGGAGGGTTAATCCCCCAGGTTACCAAAGTGTTGCCTTTATTTTTTTACCTGTAAGTAATAAGACAAACAGTGACCGAAGCCAGTATAGACCGATGCGCTGTGCCCGCAGTGAGGGGCCCTACCTATGCAGGCCATGGAGGTCATGTCCAGCTGGTAGCCGTCGTAGCAGTCGCAGGTGTAGCCCTCGGCAACGCGGATGCAGCGTCCGTTCTCGCACCCGCGCAGGATACCACACTCCTCGGCTCGGAGGCCCTCGTATGACTCATACCGCCCTGAGGGGGACACAGAGCCGTCAGAGCCACGTTGGGTCGCCAAGTTTCCATCATCCAATACGGGACAGAAGGCGGGGCACTGGGGGTGAAGTGGGCATGGTGTTGTACGGATGTAAATCAACACATACTGTGTATTGCAACAGCGACTGCTGAAGGAAGACTCTGGAAAGATTGCTTTTCCATGACTTCGCTACCAGCTTCACTACAACAAAGCTTATAGACGCAGGGCACAACCAAGAACACAAGAAACTCACGGGAGGGTCGCTTCTTAAGACGCACAAACACAGTCACGGTTACAACTCTAATCCACTCAATGGCACAAGGGGTGATGGGGAACTGGCACACAAGGAATCATGGGAGACTGAACACATAACAATAACAATGGCAGCCCCCAAGCTTACTTAGCATAGGATGTGGCTAAGCTAACATTCATTACTACTGAACTTATTTACACTGTTACAATATGATGGGATTCTATTTTGATGTCTGACTGGTGTTTTGTTATATGGGACAAGGACTGCCCTTTACGGGACGAGCCAAAGCTAATAGTTGGCTAACCCTAGAGACACCAGATGGTTAGCCTGCCTGCATAAGCCAGCACACTGGTTTACTTTCACAACTAATAATAATAATCTTTATTTTATACTATATATTTATAAGAGCTCAATATCACAATTCAAAGAGCTCACTTCAAAAGATGGAGAAACAAGAACAAAAAACTAAGAGCGCAAAATCACTTACAGGTCACTGGAATTCACGATATGCGTGTTGGATTAAGCAGGTCAGCACCTGTGCTTAAAAACCAAACGCAAAATGCTAAATATGGAGGCTGCCAGTACAACAACTGCCAACAACTATCAGTTCACATCTAACAAAAAGTAGAGGAGAAGCTTTGGCCTTGTGCTCAATCATGATTTACCCTTAACTCATAATTAAATAAAATAATTTTCACAAATACAATTCACCAAAATTAACTTGCCAAGCTGTGTTTGTGAAGGTACCCCCTTTACTCTCCTCTCTGCACTGGCTCCCCATCGCAGCATGCCTCAGATTCAAGTCACTGGTGCTTGCTTTTCAGGCGGCTAGAGGTACTGCTCCCCCATACCTCCGGACACTCATCACACCCTACACCCCAGCCAGACCCCTCCGCTCAGCCTCCTCTGGCAATCTGACTGTCCCATCCTTCCGGGCGCCTGGCAGCCGCTCCTCGTGGTCTCGTCTCTTCTCTGTCCTGACCCCTCGGTGGTGGAACGACCTTCCGCAATCGGTCAGGACCACGGAATCACTTGCGATCTTCCGAAAGAGACTCAAAACCCACCTTTTCAGACTCCACTACCACTGAATCCTGTACATCTACCCAATTGTCATCACCACTGCCTACTTGCTCAACACTTCTTGTATATGTGTCCCTGCCCACTCATTTAATAAAAAAAATAAAATAAAAAAATGTATAACATTTTCCTTCCCAGTGTTACAGGTATGGTATGCAGCTGCCTACAATGATGTCTAACGCTGTATTACTGCACTGATCTCTTGCGCGAACAATGATTGTTCTTACCATGTATTAATGCACATCTTGTAAGTCGCTCTGGATAAGAGTGTCTGCTAAATGCTTAAAATATAAAAATGTAAATGTGAACAAAGGCTTGTATTCATTTGGTTGTCAAAGATAAGGGCAAACCTCTCCCTTAAGCGCACCTCTGCTACCTTCCAAAGTTTTTCATAATAGAAACAAGTTAACAGGTGTCTCAGGCAGGGGCGATTCTAGGATTTGACCTTTAGGGGGGCTCAGCCCCGATGAGAATGTGAGATGTACACATGCAAAGCACAAGCCTACATTTTAAGTTAATTTACTGCTACATTCCCCCAAAACAAAAACACCACAATGGTGGTCGCTTTCCAAACTGAAATACTGCTCTCTATCTGTGCTATTCGTGAAAATAGATATTAGGTCAAAATGTTTTTTTAGAAAAGAATGACAAACATTTTCAGGGTGGGCTGAGATGAAAGACAGAGCCCCTGTAAATAGGGTCGAAAATCGCCACTGATCTCAGTTCAGCTGAGCATGCGGTCGGCGCAGTGCGCTCGCTCACTCTCGAACGCCTCCCGTCGGACTCCCCCGGCGATGGGCCGTCCCTCGGGGAAGTCTGGGTAGGGCGGGGCCTCCCGGGGCAGGAAGGCCCTCCAGGGCTCGGGGGGGCCCTCGTCGTCCTCGTCCTCATCGTAGGGGGTGTGGTCGGGGAGCGGCGCCAGGCTCAGACTCCTGGGGTCCCCCCGGCTGGGGGGGCGGGGCATGGCCCCGTACGCAGGCTCGGTGAGGGGGAAGGGGGGTCCCAGCTCCGACTCTCGTGGCGCGAAGCGCGGGTCAAACTCCTCCTCGTAGTAACGGCCCGGTCTGTGGTGTGAAGGAAACGTCATGCCCATGTCAGGTCACATGCTCTCAAGCCACTAACCGCCAGGATCATCGGGCTCAATTTCTGCTTCTTTTTCGGTTAATAATAAATGTATGGGATGGGCTTATGCTTTTTAAAAAAAAAAAATCATAAATTTGTTTCAGATTTTTTCCAGTGTTTCTCCCAATTCAGTAACCAATTACACCCTCTATTTATTTTGATTTGCCCTCCCCCCCACACGAGTCCGCCGCTCGTCTCTACGAGGCAAGATAATTCTCTCCTCCGAGATGGAATTCACCCACCCATGTTCTGGAGACTCCCTTATGTGCTTCATGGCGGACTCGAGCCGGCTCCCCCTCCCCCTCTCCCCCTGGGGCGGACAGCCAAACGCCGCCCCTGATTGGGGCTGACGGCCAGGGCCGGTCAGGTACAGACGGGTTTCGAACCGCATCCCTGACAGGCAGCGCACACAAGCCAAAATACGGTGCCTTACACCGCTACGCTTTCCACCACCTCCTATAATTAATTTTAAACTGAAATAAAAACTGAATGACATGATGTGCTGGGAATGTTTGCCGTGACATTATTCCGGAAACCTTCTGGCAACCAAAAAAGGTTTAGCTGGGTTCCTGTATATTTGGTGACCCATTTACACACACTGACAGGGTCTTTCCTCTGAAGCCAACAGGCACTAGGGGTGTAACGGTACTCGTATTCGTACCAAACCGTTTGGTACAGGACTTTTGGTTAGGTACGCACTGTGAACCGAACAAATGCAATCTTGCTTGGCAGAACTTTTGCACATGCAGAACTTTTTTTGTGTGCGGAACTTAATTCAAAACTCCGGTTCAGACCAGGCCAAAGCAATAACTAGCGCCGTAGGTGTTTTTATAGCAGTGGATCTGCGACCATACTCCGTTGTGGAGAACACAGGTTTTAAACACATGTTGAAAGTGATTGAGCCCCGCTACGAAGTTTCCTCTCGTCCGCATTTAAGTACTTTGTTCAGTAAATTATGGCCAATTAGTTCATAATAAATGAAAAGCAAATGTTATGTTTTGCGTAGAATTTTCCCCCCCCGTTGTACCGAAAATGTACCGAACCGTGACTTTAAAACCGAGGTACGTACCGAACCGTGAATTTTGTGTACCGTTACACCCCTAACAGGCACAGAGCAGTCACTGTTATGCAGAGCAAGATGAGAAGGTACCCTCGTTGGCTGTAGGGAGTCTCACGCAGTCCGTACGGGCCTAGGGGCCTGCCACCGTAACCTGGTCTCCTGCCTCCTGGCGATGGATAGTCGTCGTAGCCCCGTGGGTAGTAGTCCGGCACCCGGGGCTCGGGGTAAGATTCGGGGCCGTAGGGAAGGTCGTACCCCCGTCTGGGGGCAGGCACCGGGCCGGGGCCGGGGCTGTAACGTCCCGTGAAAGGAGGGGCGAAGGCAGGCGGTCTGTGGACATTGCACAGCACCTCGTAGTCATCTGTGGAGGCAATGTAGTGTAATGGTTAGGGAACTGGGCTTGTAATGCAAAGGTTGCAGGTTCGATTCCCAGGTGGGGCACTGCCATTGCACCCTTGAGCACGGTATTTAACCTGAATTGCTTCAGTAAATAATCCAGCTGTATAAATGGATTGTATGTAAAGAAATGTGAAACTGTGTGAGTCGCTCTGGATAAGAGCGTCTGCTAAATGCCTGTAATGTAATGTAATGTAACTGGTCACACCCAAATCACTGTTTCACAAGCACTCACTGGTGATGCGACATGACTAGTGTTCACATGCTCTTATTGTGAAATATTTACCCCTGTAATTCACTGCCGTTAGTGCTGATAAAAGCGTCACATTAAGATGAATGTGCACGTCTACACCAGAGTGAGGAATAGATCAAGATGAATGAGTTACCCGAGTCTCTGGAGGGACAGAGGGCGCACTCCAGACCCCAGGCCTCTCCGTAGAGGCAGCAGCACTCAGTGAACGTCACCTGTCCGTCCAGCAGGGGGCTCTGGCACACCAGGTCTGCCGTCACGTGCTGCCAGCAGAAAGACAGGTTCTCGTCTGGGGAGAGAGGGAAGCTCGCCGTGAGGAAGACCGTCCGTCCCAAAATACGGCCCAAACAGTCAAGACATATCAATACCAAGGGTACAGCGAGAAAATAAAACTTGAGTAATTGACATTAAGAACATAATGATACATAACGATTTGAACGGGCCGTTCAACCCATCTAGGCTCGTCATGTCCTAATCTAAGGAGTATCTAGCACTGCATAGATCTATATTAAGGCCCTTCTCATGATCTCCCAGTAATCTAATCCATGTCCTCACAAGAAACTAATGAGTTACTACATGAGTACACAACATAAGTGTATAGCCTTACCAAAAAGTGAAAAGTCATGAATTTTACATTTCGATTTTCTGACTTAGATAGTTGAAGAATCGTCTCAAATGATCTAATATGAAGAAATAAATTGGGAAAAATACATTTGAAAACATTTGTCATGAAAAGTCTATTTCATGGGAAATCACCAAAAACTTAAGTGTATAGCCTTATCAAAAAGTGAATTTTACATTTCTGATTTTCTGGTTCAGATAGATGAAGAAACATGTACAATTAGCTAATATGAAGAAATAAGCTGGAAAACATGCATTTGAAGACATTGTAATTAAAAGTGTATTTAAGTCTATATTCATAACTTTGACCTTTCATACCATTTAGTTCCCCTTCTTTGAACATTTTGAAGAGCTTCTATCTTTCTTGTAGTGTGGTGCCCAGAACTGCACACAGTACTCTAACTTTACATTGACAAAATGCTCGGTCAAATATCCCCTGGTGGGTCATATACACATTTGTTTGTAAAAACTATAGGTCAAGGTCATGCAATCTAGACTGAGTAACACAGTAATTTCACTGCACCGATTCCCAGGTTGATGCTGGTTCTCAGCTGGCTCACAATGCTTGACACAACATACCTTTTTTTATTTAGGTTCGCATTCCTCACAGGTTTTTACCCAATCAAAGACAGGCTTATAGGCAGGGGTGCACATAAGTGGTGCACCTCCTTAAACGTTATTCGTGTCCTCAAGCATTAATTGATCAGTCATCACTGGTAAGTTAATGAACTTAGTTGGTTAGTTAGTTAATTAACTTACCAGTGATGGACTGATCAAACCTAAAGTCGCGTATGTTTCAAAAGTTTGTCGTCTTGCTTGTTACGCAATTAACGTTTGAGGACACGATTAACGTTTGAGGACGCAAACTGCGCACTGGCGTACCACTTATGTGCACCCCTGCTTACCATTGTGGTATTTTTGTTTTGGGGGTGCAGCAACAGTGCCCTCAAGGCACTTTTAACTCCTATAGCGACGAGACACCAATTACCCCTGTGGCTCAATTAGCTAATTAGTTGGATACGCCAGTACTGGTTCCCTTGTAGATTAGACCACAGTAACATGTTTCATATGGGAACACAAGAACAGCTGTCATTCATGGGCTTATCAAGACATTTAGCTAAAATGGCAGGTCATGTAAATGATCCTCCCCTCCCCCCTCGGCCCGAACACGTTAAGAGGCGACGGGATTAGTGTGAGTTTCCTGGAAGAGGCATGGTGAGAGAGCGGGGGGGGGGTGGAATCCCCGGGCCTAATCCGCTAACGGCGTAACAGGAAGTGATGTCGGCGTTGGTGGTGGCAAGCTCGGGAGCTCTTACCAATGGTCAGGCCGGTGGAGTTGACGCACCGCCGCTGGGTGTCATCCAGGACCAGTGGGGGCTCACAGGAGCAGTAGTGGGAGCCCACCGTGTTCACGCAGATCCCCCCTTCACACGTGTCCTCGCTCTCGCACTCGTTGTTGTCTGACAAATGAAAAACATAGAACAAAAGTAATAACAATTTCTTTATTTCGCACGTGAATTTGAATATGGCCCATGGGACTGCTTTTGAAGTTTGTTCACAACTTATTAGTGAGAACATTGGTGCAAGGGAGGGAGGAGGCAAGGGGAGAGGAGGAGAGTGAATGGTCAGAGAGGGGGAGGTGAGAATGAGTGGGGGGAGATAAGAGGAAGAGTCAAAGAGGGGAGAAGAAACAGAGAAAGTGAAATGGATGGAAGGAGAAGGCAAAAACGGAGGGGGGAGAGGAAGAAGGAAGAAAGACAGTAGAACTGTAGAGAGCAAGAACTCAAGAAACAAGCAAATATGTTTATTCTGGAGAACAGTCCACAAAAACACGGACGTTTTGACTATGCCTTCATCAGCGTGTCTGAGGGAGAAACTGAATGTTCCATTGCAAGTTGACCACATTTTTAGAGAGAGAGGGAGAGAAAGAGAGAGACCGAGGGGGAGAGAGAGACAGAGAGAGAAGGAGAGAGAGAGTGAGAGAGAGAGAGAGTGGGAGAGAGAGAAAGAGAGAGAGAGAGAGAGAGAGGGAGAGGGAGACAGAGAGATAGATGTGTGAGGGACAAGGTAAGCCTGAGTGGGCAGCATGCGGTCTCGTCACGGGCCAGCGCTGCTGTGATCTCTGACTCACCGATGCACTCCAGCAGGACGGTGTCGTAGTAGTATCCACTAGTGCAGTAGCAGGAGTATCCGGGGATGTTGTTGACACACACGCCACTCTTACACACCTCCGGGCTGAACACTTTACACTCGTCCACGTCTGCGGAGGGAGGGAGGCACAGCGGTGAGGTGAGCTCGCTGGCCGGAGAGGCCAGAAGGAGGCGAGGATACTCTGGGTCTCCACACTACGATGCACAGCATTAAAGTCTGCGGTGGTTTCTAAACCCGTCTCTACCAGACTGGCCCTGGTCGTCAGCCCCGCTCGGGGGCGGCGTTTGGCTGTGCGCCCCAGGGGGGGGAGGGTGAGCCGGCTCGGGTTCACGGTGAAGGACATAAGGGAGTCTCCAGAACGTGGGTGGACAAATTCCGTCTCGAAGGAAGTGGAGTTCGCTGCCCTCGGAGAATTAGCTTGCCTCGTAGAGACGAGCGGCGGACACGTGTGGGGAGGGTAAATCGACATAGAGGGTGTAAATGGCTACCAAATTGGGAGAAAAACTGGAAAAATATCTGAAACAAATAAAAAAATAATTTAAAAAAGAAATAATTAAATAATAAACAAACAAAAAGATGTGGGAAGGAGGCCATTGGCTCGCTTCTTGCTGAAAGACGACGGTTCTGTGAGCAATGCTGATATAGACGCAGCCTGGAACCAGACGTCTGCTCCGCGGGAGGCTGGCACTCAGTCCAGGGAGTGTGTTTAGCTCGAGCCCTCACACTCTTTACATGCCAATCCCCCCCTCGTATTGTGAGCTCGCTGCCGTAGTCCTGAGACCAGCAGTGACAAAGGCGATGTACCACCTCCTCCGAGCTGGAACTCGCCATGCCGTCGACTGTAACTCTGGTAGACACAGAGCCACTCCTATACACAGCGAGCTCATATCAGCTTCCCTGCCCCCTCCCTGGGACAGACAGCCAATTGCCGACCCCTGGTGGCACTCCTGGCCAAAGCTGACAGTGGCGCAGCCGGTGGAATCGAACCCCGGTTGCAGTGGCCAGCATCGAACATTGAAACCGCTACACCACCCGGGAGGCCCTTCCATTTGAGGAGGTTTAGGATGGACGCCCACCTCTGTAACTGAAAGCTCCCGCGTCCACTGTGACGTATCCTCTTCCACTCGGACACAGCGCCTGGTACTCCGCTAAACACAGCCAGGGACACAGACACACGTTACTGCCATCAATTAGCATCATCAGCATTGTGGTTTACATGTCGATGTACAGTATGACTTGAAGAAGCTGACTGCATTTGATTTAAAAGGGGTACATAAAATGTCAAATTAACATTATTGTCATTACCGTTCACATCTTAACAGACATCTTGAACAAGCTGATTGTAGGATTTGATTAAGATGGGGTTACAGGACACATTGTTACACGTTATAATTTTGTTCTAAAATTCCTACAGAGACTTTGCTGTAGTTGAGAGCTTCGGCTAAACCACATTGTTCAAGGGCACAGAAACACTCTTTCATCCCCTTGTGATGAATCCAGCTCTTTGGCCGCTAACCCGCACTGCTACCAAGTGGGCGTGATATATTCCCATCCATTTATAAGCTGGGAAAATGAATACTGGTCATTTGAACTGCATTTCCATTAGTACTGTGAACAAACAGGACTATGGAAATCTTTGTAATGGACCCAAATCCCGCTCACTTGTTCTTGGATAAATTGATCAGTGCCTTCTTTCAGGCTATCTTTTCCATTTTCCATTACACTTTAGGCATTTAGTAGACGCTCTTATCCAGAGCGACTTACAAGATGTGCATTAATACAAGGTAAGATTAATCATAGACCGCGCCTGAGATCAGTGTCATGATGCAGTAATAGACATAATCGTTGGCAGCTGCAAACCGTACCTGTAACATAAGGAGGGAAAAGTTAGCTGTTGTTTTTCCCTCCTTGTGTTACAGGTACGTTTTTTTCAGGTTTTTTCCAACTTAGAGGACAACTCAACAACCAAATTTCCGATTGGACACAATTAACGCCAATTATTTTGCTGTGCTGCACATTGGACAGCGGTCTGTGATGGCAGGCTGCTATAGTAAATTAAATGTAATTGCCTGAGGGGTTGGCTAATTTACTGCACAGTCTCAGCACAGCTAGCGGTCAAGGGTGAGCTGGTCCACACAGTGGGGCTGTAGCTCATTGCACGGCAGTGTGCAGGAGATCCAGACCCTGTGATGCCCTTTGCTCCAAAGGCAGAGGCACATATGGAGTGGGAAGCCCGCAAGGGTTGCCAGTTTAGAACATAAGAACATAAGAATATATAATGACGAGAAGGTGCCGTTCAGCCCATCTAGGCTCATCATGTCCTAATCTAAAGAGTGTCTAGTGCTGCATCTAGCCTGGACTTGAATAGCCCAAGTGTTTCTGCCTCTACTACCTGACCTGGCAAGCTGTTCCAGGCATTGACAACGTTTAAGAAAAGCCTCCTAATATCCGTGCAGAATTTGCCTTTAACTCATTTCCACCTGTGGACTCTTGTTCTGCTGACCCCACTTATCTTAATATACACGCCATTTAGCAGACACTTTTATTCAAAGCGACTTACAGTAGTGAATGCATAGATTTTTCAGTATATGTGGTCCCAGTGGGAATCAAACCCACAACCTAAGTGTTGTCAGCGCCATGCTCTACCTACTGAGCCACACAGAACCACGCTCTACCTACTGAGCCACACAGAACCACAAAAAAATCTTTAAAAAATCTTTGCGGGGCTCCGCTCCCTGCTTTGAAACAGGGGGGTTGGCGGGAGGGCGGGTTGGCAGTGAGGGTGCGTACCTGAGCCCAGGGCAGGACAGGGGGAGAACTGGCAGCCCAGCCCCCAGCCCTCTCCGATGGTGCAGCAGCACTCTTGGTGGGTGGTGTTTTTGGCAAGCACGTTGCAGGATCCTGGGACGCCCAGGTTGTAGTAGCACTCCCGTGTTTCGCCTCGCTGGGGCGGGGGCAGGGAGAAGGTGGGGGCTCCTGGCCGGGGCGGGGGCTCCTGGCCGGTGGGGGAGGAGGAGGAGGAACCGCTGTGGAAGATGGGGCGACCTTGGGGGAAAGTAAGTCAACTTTATTTATATTATTTATTTTATATTCACTTTTCAAGAACAGGAGTCACAAAGTGCTTCACAAAGTGAAAGGATGTACAACAACTTGGTGAGACATGCATACATGCATGCACACACTCACGCACGCGCACACACACATATGCGCATGCACACACACACACGCACACAGACACAGACACACCCACTCACATATACACACAGACACACAAACATATATATATACACATATACACACACAGACACATATACACACACACACACACACACACACACACACACACACACACACACACACACACACACACACACACACACACACACACACAAATATTCACATGGGGAGGGGCAGGCACACACACACTAAAATGATACAATGATACAAAGTACACATATGTAAATGCACATTCAGGCACACTGATTATCTACTCCTTTCTCCCCTGGGAGAGTATAATGAGTCCACTAACAATTCCAATAATTGGAAAATTAACTAAACTGACGGGAAATCAGACTGAAATATGACCTGATTCTCAAGAACTATCGATAACAGATAACAGATAACTATCTCTACAACAGAATTACCCTCTCCCATCTGGCCTGATGATTGCAATGCTGGACACAAGGTGGTAGCATTGAGCCTTTGACAGCTTCCAAATAACCCAGCGTTCCAACAGAACAGTGAGGAATCTTTCTCAGCATTACACACTAAACTCATTGGAAAAGCAAGTTAATTTATTGTACATTTATAATATTGGGGCTGGGGCTGGATTAGATGGTGAAATGGTGAAAGCATTTGATTACTTGGAATGGAGAATTGTATAAATTTCATGAGAGAAAGGGCAGATGAGACACCAATGCCCATATAAGATTGTTCCTGGGCCTCGCGCGTGGTCTAGTGCTAAGAGTGTTCGATGCTAGCCAGATTCAATTCCACCAGTCACTCCAGTTTCAGCTCTGGCTGGGAGTGCCACTAGGGGGCAGCAATTGGCTGTCTGCCCCAGGGTGGGGGGAAGGAAGCCGAAATAAGCTTGCTGCGTATAGGAGTGTTCCTGTGTGCATACTGGACGGCTATGGTGACGGCTTGGCGGGTTCCGACTCAGAGGAGGCGGGGCCCAGCCGCATGCCACTGCCGGTATCAGGACTGCGGCAGCGATCTTGTAAGATATATGAGAGAGTGAGATAATTGGTGTGAAAAGGAGGGTATAATATGATACGTAAAATGGGGAGAAAAACTGCAGAAAGAAAAAGTAGAGGGGGCTGTTACCTGGCCGCAGTCTGCTCACACACTGCCCCGTGGGCAGATTGAACTCCTCGTTCTCCCCCGGACACTCGCACAGGAAGGAGCCCTCCACGTTCTCACAGTGCGCCGCCCCACACACACCCTGCATGGTCTCACACTCATTCTCATCTAGAGAGAGAGAGGGAGAGAGGGAGAGGGAAACAGACTAATTATTGACAGATTAATTGATTTGATCATAGTTTGTAAGTTCTTGTGTTATGTAAAAAAGTTTATTTTCTGATGTTCATATGTAACAATACTTGTTTTATTTGTATTTATTTTTTCATTTCTATTCTGTATGTTTTTTATATTTACACTTTGTATATCATGCCAATAAAGCACATTGAATTGAATTGAGACAGAGAAAGACAGAGAATTTGAAATCTACATTTCCATGAGCATGTACTGTACATACAGTATAATGATTTGGCAGTACATATATTGATTTTGACATGCCAAACTGAATTGATTTGAGACATAGAGAGAAACATTTCTAAGATAGATTTATATTATGCAAAATGTTGAAACCACACAATGGATTGACTATTTTTACTTTGGCATTGGCATTGTTCTGTGTGGCTCAGTAGGTAGAGCATGGTTCTGTGTGGCTCAGTACGTAGAGCGTGGTTCTGTGTGGCTCAGTAGGTAGAGCGTGGTTCTGTGTATCTCAAGAGGTAGAGCGTGGTTCTGTGTGGCTCAGTAGGTAGAGTGTGGTTCTGTGTGGCTCAGTAGGTAGAGCGTGGTTCTGTGTGGCTCAATAGGTAGAGCGTGGTTCTGTGTGTCTCAGTAGGTAGAGCGTGGTTCTGTGTGAGTCAGTAGGTAAAGCGTGGTTCTGTGTGGCTCAGTAGGTAGAGTGTGGTTCTGTGTGTCTCAGTAGGTAGAGCGTGGTTCTGTGTGGCTCAGTAGGTAGAGCATGGTTCTGTGTGGCTCAGTAGGTAAAGCATGGCGCTGACAATGCTTAGGTTGTGGGTTCGATTCCCATTGGGGGCCACATATACTCAAAAATGTATGCATTCACTACTGTAAGTCGCTTTGGATAAAAGTGTCTGCTAAATGGCATATGTTATATTAGTATATTTTAATGGATGGTATGAGAGAAGCTCATGTATCCAATAACTGTTAGTGAATAAATACAGGTATTTCCCCCCTGCAGTGCCTCAGTAATACAAAAGCTTGAAATGGCCATGACTAAATTCTATGGGAAGAGCAGAGCAGAGAGAAGGAGAGGAGGGATGTAGAGTGATGGTGCAACAACTTCCAAATAAACTGAGATCTGATTTCATCCACATGTGTGGCGACCATGTGTGGCCTTGAGACACAGAGACATCTTTTTGCATGAAATGCCAAAAAATAAGTAACGGCTGCACAAACATTCTTTATTTTGCAGAGTCAAAATTAGTAGCCCCTGTGACCATCACTGCCTTCTCTGTGTAGCTTTTGTCAAGGTGTGACGACGCTGTTTTGACTTGGTCCCTGGAATTGTGCCTGTGAGATGTACTCGAAGTCCCCTGCGTAAGCGTGAAAGTAGATGGACCGAGGGTTGGCCCCTGAGGAACACCCGCGCGTGTGTGCGCGCGCGCGCACACACACACACACACGAGGGTTGGCCCCTGAGGAACGCACACACACACACACACACACACACACGTGAGGGTTGGCGCGCACACACACACACACACACACACACACACACACACACACACACACACACACACACGTGAGGGTTGGCCCCTGAGGAACACACACACACACACACACACACACACACACACACACACACACACACACACACGAGGGCTGGCCCGTGAGGAACACCCACCCACGCATCCCCTGCCGTCACTCGTGGCCTCGTAGCCCCGATCGCACATGCACTGGTATGTCCCGATCAGGTTCTGGCAGAAGGCGTGCTCTCCACACACTGTCTCATTGGCACACTCGTTGATGTCTGCGAGAGAGAGGGAGAGAGAGAGAGGGAGAGGGAGAGAGAAAGAAATAGGGAGAGAGACAGAGAGAGAGAGAGAAAGAGAGACAGAGACAGAGAGACAGAGAGACAGAGAGAGAGAGAGACAGAGAAATAGAGAAATAGAGAAATAGAGGGAGAGAGAGACAGAGAGGGTGGGAGAGAGAAAGAGACAGGGAGAGAGAGAAACAGAGAGGGAGAGGGAGAGACAGAGAGAGAGAGAAAGAGAGAGGGACAGAGGGAGAGAGTCCGAGAGAGAGAGAGAGAGAGAGAGAGAACAGAGAGAGAGAGAGAGAGAGAGAGAGAGAGAGAGAGAGAGCATGAGCGGGAGAGAGAGAGAGAGAGAGAGAGAGAGAAATAGAGAGAGAGAGGGAGAGAGAGACAGAGACAGTGGGAGAGAGGGAGAGAGAGGGAGAGAGAGAGAGAGAAACAGAGAGAGAAAGGAGAGAGAGAGAGAGAGAGCATGAGCGAGTTGCTCCATTATAGTGTGGTGAATTGGGGGGGTGTTAGTAGGTATCTGCTATGGGTGGCCAGGCTAGACAGCGGCGCATTAACCCTGAGATATGGCCACAATTACCCACAACCCTGTGAACCTGCCGGGGCAAAGCTCCCTGGAAACATGGCTCTCAGAGAGAGTCATATATGCGGCCGGGGGAATAACTCCTGCGCTGCGTAAATTAGGCTGATCGCTGGACTTCCTGCCCCTCGTGCGTACGCAGGGCCAGGGAAGCGGAGCCACGTGCTCACTCATCTTAAATCTTCAGAGAGCGCAGGGCCTGTTGCTCCTGGCAGGGTTCGAGTGACGGCAGTCACCTGATGGTGACTCGGGGGCCGGGGGGATGTCAGAGGCAGCTGTGATGGATCGAGGCATCTCGAAACGTTACACAACGGACCTAAATACCGCGGCTGCCTGCGGCCTGTCGATAATTGAGAACAACACATCAAAAGGTTGATGAATGTTCACGGGTAACAAGCGTGCCTTTCACTCCGCCTTCGCACTCGTCAGTGACAATAAGTGTAAATCTGTAACGTCACCCCTAATTAAACAGTGGGGCGATGCGGCAATCCGCCTACCATCTGTAGCCACTAGGGGTGTGACGGTACACAAAATCCAGTACGTACCTCAGTTTTGAAGTCACGGTTCGGTACATTTTCGGTACAGCGGGGGAAAAAAGAAATGCAAAACATAAAACTGCTTTTCATTTATTATGAACTTTGTAAACAGTGGCTAATTGGCCCTAATTTACTGAACAAAGTGAGCTTCAGTAAGAACTTTCTTTCTTAAATAAAAAAAAGTCTGTCAATACTGCTGCAACAGCACACAAAAAAAGTTCTGCACGTGTGTTAGTGGTTAAAGCAAGATTGCATTTGTTCAGTTCACAGCGCGTACCGAAATTAAGTCCTGTACTGCACCATATTTTGGCTGGTCCGATAAGGTGTGCGCTGCCTGTCAGGGACGTGGTTTGAAACCCGTCTCTACCAGACTGGCCCTGGTCGTCAGCCCAGATCAGGTGCGGCTTTTGGGGTGAGATCGGGTCCGAAATAAATAGAGGGTGTAATTGGCTACTAAATTGGGAAAAACGTGGAAAAATTAGAAACGAAAAAAAAAAAGAATGAACAGAAGCAGTGTGGGTGTGATCTCCACAGCTCGACGTCCACAGTGAACAGAAGCAGGACCTGTTCACCGGGCCCTTTGTGGACCTCTCCAAGGCCTTTGATCCCGAGCACCACAGGCTTCTCTGGAGCGTCCTCCTGCAGTATGGCAGCCCGGAAGAGTTTCTAAACCTCCTTTGTGCAGGTGGGCCAAAAGGCAGCACCCAAAGTGAGGATAGGCGGAATAAACCCTCCCGCACTCGGGGCTACCGCTGCGGACCACTCCAGAGAAGAGGGCTGACCATCATCGCCCGGCGAAGCATCAGGAGAGGCACGAAACCACGGCTGCACCTGCCCAAATGGACCAGGGGGCCGTATGTACAAAGATTCTAAGAGTAGGAGTGCTGATCTAGGATCAGGTTACCCCTGTCCATATCCTAACCATATCCATTATGAGCTAAAAGGCTAAACTGATCCTAGATCACCACTCCTACTCTTAGATAGGCAGTGTGCATCACGCATTGGACTGACTGTACAGTCACCAAAATAACTCGCAAGTAGTGGTGGAAATCTTTGTTGGGACAAGATGGACAACCTTCAGCAAGCAAGCAAGCAAGCAAGATGCTCCAATGTCGAAACTACTTCTGTCCCTTAGCGATTCATGCGTATGTACCAAGTACAAATACAAATAATGGTTCTAAGCTTAAGAACATAAGTCTTCACGGTCAAAAGAGAGAGTGTAATTGGCTACTAAATTGGGAGATGGTGGACGCTCACCCACGCAGTCCCCGTCTCGGAGGGTGTGACGCTTTGTGTGCCGGTCTCAGGGGGCAAACTCACGTGGTGATGACATGCAGAGAGTGTAATTGGCTACTAAAGCCGATTGAGTTCTCACAGCGCTGGAGCCGGCACACCGCGCCCTGGGACTCGGCACACTCGTCCACGTCTGAGAGAGAGAGAGAGAGAGAGAGAGAGAGAGAGAGAGAGAGAGAGAGAGAGAGAGAGAGAGAGAGAGAGAGAGAGAGAGAGAGAGAGAGAGAGAGAGAGAGAGAGAGAGAGAGAGAGAGAGAGAGAGAGAGAGAGAGAGAGAGAGAGAGAGAGAGAGAGAGAGAGAGAGAGAGAGAATAGGAATTTTATAGGAATCCAATCATGTCACAGAGATTTGGCGGTATATACGTGGGGCGCAATGTTTGCAGTGTTCGTGGTTGTATCAGTAATGCTCAATGTAATGCCAAAAATGGTCAGGGGCTATAGCCCAATAGCCAGGCCCTAGTTACGCCCCTGCTTCAACCACAAAACCCACGAATCACAAAACATTTCACCGGAAAACTGCAAGCAATTGTGACAAGAGCAGGTCCACAACAGCAGACCTCATTGAGGAAGTGACCTGCGACACACAGGGGGCGTGCTCAGTTACCCAGGCAGGCGGTCTTCTCAGGGTTGGAGGTGAATCCCACTCGGCACTGGCACTGGAACGATCCCTCCGTGTTGGTGCAGCGCCCGTCCTGGCACATCCCCGGCCTGGCACACTCGTCCACATCTGGGCAGAGGGGGGATCAAAGTCCATCGATAAATCTTTTTATATATATATAAAAAAAAAAAGACACCCAGGTGTCTCAGAGCGCTCTGCAGTTAGCAAAGATACAAAAGGCACAATGCAGTCAGTTACATGCATGTTACATATGAAAGCCACGATCAAAGAGAAATGTCTCCAATTGTGTTCTTTAAAAGCAACCATCTTTTCAGCATTTCTGATCTTAGACGGAAGAGAGTTCCACAATCAGGGAGCTTAGTGAGTAAAGGACCTCAGGCCAGCTGACTTAAGGCAATACCTGAAGGTGCCACCGGTAGACCCTCACTGTCTCTCACTTTCTCTCTCTCTTTCACACACACACACACACACACACACACACACACACACACACACACACACACACACACACACACACACACACACACACACACACAAACACACACACACACACACACACACACACACACACACACACACACACACACACACACACACACACACACACACACACACACTTGCATTTGACATTTTAAGCATTTAGCAGACGCTCTTATCCAGAGCGACTTACACACACACACACACACACACACACACACACACACACACACACACACACACACACACACACACACACACACACACACACACACACACACACACACACACACACACACACAGCACACAGATGCACGCACACACACACACACACACACTTTCATCACATACGCTTATTGCACTGGCACTAGGTCCATACTGACCATCCCTGGCCCTAGGTATCTATTGTGCAAGCTGCTTTCCATTCCAGCAGGAAACAATTATCAAGAATTCTCAAACGAAACCCCCCCTTACACAGTGGGACCCCCAGATGAGATGTACAAGCGTAGTTACAGTTCTCTCTGTTCCAGCGCAATACAAAGTTATGTCACATTAAATATTCATGCTGAGGTCCATTGTGCACCGCAGCCAGGGTTCTGTTCAGCCCGTGGGGCTAGTGCTTTAGCAGAAATGTTCAATTTAAAAAAAAACTAATTGTAATGTCAATTTCAGCATTTGTAGAAAACAATGATCTCAAAGTTCTCAAATCATAGAGTCAAGGCTACAATTTCAAAAACTCATTTCCCTCTAAACCTATGCGGTCAAAAGCCCTGTTTGCAACCCCAGGCTTTTTCCTGACCCTCCCCCAAATGTTTCTCGAGCCCAATGAAGTGTCCACCACACCACCACTCTCAGTGTGAGGCTTGTAATCCCACTACCAGGAGGCAGAACTGTTTTTAATGAACTAAAGCTTTTTTAGGCCATTCTGTTTTCATGTTAAACTTTTTGCATGCTGCCTTCTTGGCCAGGGCTCACTTGAAAAAGAGATACCAATCTCAATGTGACTACCCTGGTTAAATCCATCCATCTATCCATTCATTCATTCATTATCTAACCCGCTTATTCCTGGTCAGGGTCATCGCGGGGGGAGGCTGGAATACATCCTGGACACATTGCCAATCTATCGCAGGGCACACACGCCATTCACTCACACACACTGAAATTTAGACTCTTCAATTAGCCTAACGTGCATGTCTTTGGACTGTGGGAGGAAACCGGAGTACCCAGAGGAAACCCACGTGGACACGAGGAGAGCATGCAAACTCCACACAGAAAGGCCCCTGGCCGGGATTCGAACCAGGGACCTTCTTGCTGTGCTGCAACAGTGCTATCCACTGCACCACCATGCCACCCTACCTTGGTTAAATAAAGGATAAATAAAAGAAAGGGTGTTTGTGCGGGTGATAGCTGGTGCTTACCCACGCAGAGCGTGCCGTTAGCGCTGGTCTTGTAGCCCTCTGCGCACACACAGCGGTACGACCCCTCTGTGTTCACACACTCCCCCCGGGGGAAGCAGAACTCCCCTTCCAGACACTCGTTGATATCTGCGCACACACACACACACACACACACACACCAGGCCAGAGGAAACTATGACACGTGCTCATGGTCCCCACAGCAACGGTGTGTGAAGGCTTGGCCTCACACATCACTGTTATTTTATTTTGTTTCAGATTTTTTTCCCCATTTTCTCCCAAATTAGTTGCCAATTACACCCTCTCTCTTTTTCATGTCAATCCCCCCCTCGTACTGTGAGTTCGCTGCCGTAGTCCTGTCCTGAGACCGTCCTCCGAGCCGGCACTCGCCAAGCCTTCGACTGTAACTCCGGTACACAGAGACACTCCTACAGGCAGCGAGTTCATATCGGCTTCCCTCCCCCCTCCCTGGGGCGGACAGCCAATTGCTGCCCCCTAGTGGCACTCTCGGCCAGAGCAGACTCTGGTGCGCGGCCGGTGGAATTGAACCCCGGTTGCAGTGGCCAGCATCGAACATTGCAACCGCCAGACCACCCGGGAGGCCCCATGCCACTGTTATTTCATACATATTAATTATGTATTAATATAGCATTATATTCTTTCAACATATTGAATTCAAGTGTTTTTTTATCATACTGTATGTCAAAACAACTACATGTGCACTGTAGCTAGTGCAGCGCATTTAACAAGAGTTTCATTTGACTGGTGTGAATGTCAATGGGAAGTATATTCTATACAATATTTTTATAAAGCGTATCTCGGCCCCAAATCACTATTTGTTTACGGAATGGTGTAATCGTAAGTGTGGCTGTGACGATGCAGACTGGGCTAAGGTGGTGTCGGGAGTTGCCGTGGAGACTGGTCTGACCTCTGCACTGGCGGGCGGGGCCGCTGGCCCTGAAGCCGCTCTTGCACTCGCATCGGTACGAGCCCTCGGTGTTCACGCAGCGGCTCTCTGGCCCACAGGTCTGCGTGTTCTGACACTCGTCCACATCTGGAGAAAAGACACAGAGTCCTCTGTTAGCGCCTGATAGCTTTAGAGCCGAGCATGCTGTCAAGCAGAACTTAAAGGCCTAGTTACACTTTGGAGAATTTATAAAGTAAGGAAAGAGATTCATGCTTTTGAAATGGCGATGGCTAGGGCAAGATTAATGAGGCGTTGGCAAAAAAATGCTAACTAATCACTTTGACTGTAATTGTGACTTGTTTCACACCATTTGATCATTGACACTAATTTATTTGAAACTGTTTTGTTGAGCCCTGCTTTGTCCATCACATGAAACTGAAAATTACATGTAATGGTGTCATTTGAAGGATATCGGAACAGTCCAAATAACCAAAGCTTGTGTGTAAATGCTATACCCACAGACAGAGGTGGGTTGAGTACTCTAAATCTGTACTCAAGTAAAAGTAAAGTTACTAAATGGAAAATTAACTCGAGCAGAAGTGAACAAAGCAGTCCTACAAAACTAATTGAGTGAGAGTAAAGAAAAAAGTATTTGGTCCAAAAAAGTACAAGTTACACATTTTATTTAATTTGTATGCATTTTCTTTTAGTAATGAATTCAAAACGTACAGCTCGTTAACTACCATGACAGAACATACAGCTGGTTAACTAACTGACATGACAGAATTGAAACATCATTGCAAAAATTGCTACAAGTCTATTTTGAGCAGGCTACTAATGGACGTTCAACCTGGGCAATCAGTTTAGAAGATTTAGTGTCTCCATTTTCAAGGCGACGCTAGCAAGAACGTTAACTAGGTACCCTTTCTGTACAAACAGTGCTAGCTATGACTTTATAATCAACACTGTGCTAATACTATATTTACAGTCAACTCTAAAATGATTCACACCCTTGACAAAGATGAACAAAGAAGGCTGTATAAAATAAACAATACAGATACTGACCTATATTGTATGGTCAGAAAGTTATATTCCTTTATACTAATACAATTGCTCAGAGAAAAATATTTGTAATAATATGTGCCCGTGTAATAAATTATTCACGTCCCTAATAATTGTTTTAAATAAAAACCAACAAAAATACATCTGCAGAAATCTCTGAAAATGCAGTCTATTATAAGACATAGTTCAGTACAGCAGCGGTTTGTCCGATTGACATGAAGGAGGCTGAACCCCATACCTCTAAACCGATGATTACTCTAAATCTCTCTTTCCATTTACATTCCTGTACTATTCAATTTGCTGAATACTTTTATTTTATGATAGCATTTTTTTACATTACAAAATTGTGTCATATTTTCTTACATCTACACATTATCTGAACTTGTGGATAAATGTACTTAACGTTAACGTAAATATCCATTCATCTGACCTGTGCAGTTTAATGCTCATGAAAAAGCACCAAAGTTTTCACCAAAGTGCATTCCACACCTACGGGTATATCCTACTCAATCCTACTGTAAACGGGCCAAATCCTTGTTATAAATTTCCCACTTTCACCGCAAATTTTTGTGTGAGAGGGAAATCAAACTTCAATACATTCATTCGTGACAGCAGAACCCATACACAGGTAAGGACAGGTGTTCCGAATTTAAAGGTCACTCCTTTGAAGTGTCGGTGCCCTGCCAACGGGGAGTGACGCGTGACCTCCGTGCGTCCCCACCGGCTCGCCGCTAAAACCTCCCCCGACTCGTCGAAAGCGAACCGCTTTTTGATTTGCTCCTAAGAGACGTCCTCTCCGTCGCCCACCTCCATCCAGGGACCTCTCCTTTTAACGGGAGCCACGCTCCGCCTGCACCCCCGCTGGCGGTGAGGGGATTTACGAGGTATGCGCAGGGTGGGCGTTAGGTGAAGGAATTCCTCCGCAGAGAGCCACCGCCAAGAGAGAGAGGGGCGATAGAAGAGCTCGACCTTTTGACCGCGCGCACACAGAGCGGCCAGACTCTGTAGCCGACGTGCCGTGAGAGAGGCCGACGAGCGCTTTCGAGAAACGGAGAGAGGAGAGGCGGGAGCACGGGCCACACAACGCCAAACCGCGCCACAAACAAGAGACATGGTGGCGGACTGGAGCGTGCGGGCGTGTACGCAACACAGAAACGTATCTAGGATCCAGGAATGAGCCAGCGGCGAATCGACAGATGAGACACACACGTCTGAGGAGGCATTACATAATCACACGATGACAAACAACCGCGCCTAAGGGCCTCCCTGCCCTGTCGGTGAACCAAGTCTGGCCGGCCTCCGCTTTGCCGTTTAATAACAGTGGGGCTGATGACGTTATTACAGCTAATGGCCGCTTTCAGCTACGTCAACAGCTCCACTGATCACCCGGCCCCCCGTGCCTGAACTAGCCAGCTATTCATCAGATCCTTGTGATGCAGAACTTTGGCTTCAGGGGAAGAATGGAAAGTAGGCCTGTAGCCATAGGGCCCTCCCTGAGAAAAAGCAATGCTGGGGTGTTCACAGAGGTCTGGAGACAGGTGGAGGACGCAGAACACAGACTCAGAATTCTGCGGTTAAGACCAGGAGCCGTATGTACAAAGATTCTAAGAGTAGGAGGGCTGATCTAGGATCAGGTTTCCCCCTCTCCATATCCAAACCATAATAATAATAATAATAATAATAATAATAATAACAATATGTTTATTTATAGAGTATCTTTCTAGCTATGAAACGCAAGGTGCTTGACAAAAAAACTGTAAAATACCAGAGAACAAAGGACAATAAAAGCAAAACATAACAATGGATACTAAGTATACAAATAAAGTAAAACAAGTAGAAATACACAATCAATGCAATAAAATCATACATTGGGGAAAGCCAATCTGTAAAAATGGGTTTTAAGATTAGATTTAAAAGCTGAGACTGATTCAGCGGATCTAATATAAGAGGAGAGGCTGTTACAGAATCTAGGAGCACAGCGAAGGCACGATCACCCCTTGATTTAGACTTAGACTGTGGAACTACCAAAAATCCTTGACCTGAGGGCCTGAGCGGCCTTGTTGTGGTATATGGGACCAACAACTCAGCAATATATAGTATATATATAGCAATTTATAGAAATTGAGCTAAAAGGCTAAACTGATCCTAGATCAGCACTCCTACTCTTAGAATCTTTGTACATACTGGCATTGACCTGCTCTCTCGGCCCAGCGATGCGTAAAGCACGCTCTCTCTCAACGTTGTTCCGCGTTCGTGGCGCCGTTACGGCCATATGGCGGTGACGCTCAGCTCTCTCAATGGAGGAAGGAGCGAGGGAGAGCCATGCACGCCAGGAGGCAAACATTTGTGAAAATATCTGTCTGGTGGGGAAATCTGACGATAGCAAGTAAAAATGAGCCGGCCAGGATCATCAAAACGGCAGGCAAAACAGTGGGCGGTCAGCAAAAGTCACTGGATGACTTTTCCAAAACAGCCGTACACAGGAAAGCTTTAACTATCATTAAAGACACTAAACACCCCCTTCACCCCCAAGTTGAGTTACTTCCCTCAGGACGACGCTATAGAACACTCCTGGCAAACAAAAAGATCAATTAGGGATCTTTTGTTCCTCGTGCAGTTAACTTTATTAACAAGCTGCACTAATCTTCTGCAGCTGTTGGTGATTGATGTATGCTGTATACTGTTGTATTGATAGTTGTACATTGATGTGATGTTGTGTTTATTGATGTGATGTGATCTGTTTTATAGATGAGATGTACATTGATGTGATATGTTGTTTTATATTGAGGCCAAAGATGATTTTCCAGCTTGGCTGGAGAAATGCAACATGCGACTGTGAAGGAGCGGTTAAGGAGACAGGGGGAGAAACCATCCAAGGCGATGGATACCGTCTGGAGACAGATGGGCCTTTGACTTGGCTATTCTGCAGCCCCTCTCCATCTGATTCAGATTGGGTTTCACGTTTGACAGGAGAATAGATAATCATGAGCAAAATCTGCACTTGGAAAAGGTCCATTTCCCGCCACATGTGCAGGCTATACCGGGCTTTCTGTACCTCCATCAGCCTCAGTTGCAGAAGGGGAACAGCACCTCGGTAATGCCTGCCAGGCAGATGGTGACAGGACTTACTCACATTTGCTGGGATTTTTAAACAATTATTTAAGATTTTGTTTCCGATTTTTTCCAATTTTTCCAAATTTAGTAGCCAAATACACCCTCTCTTTTTCATGTCAATCCCCCCCTCGTTTTGTGAGCTCGCTGCCGCTGCCCTGTGACCGGCGATGTATCGCCGACAAAGGCCTCCTCCAAGGTGGAACTCGCCAAGCCATCGGTTGTAACTCCAGTACTCCAGAGCCACTCCTATAAGCTGTGAGCTTATATCAGCTTCCTTCCCCCTCCCTGGGGCGGACAGCCAATTGCCACCCGCTAGTGGCACTCCCGGCCAGAGCCGATACCGGCGCGGCTGGTGGAATTGAACCCCGTTCGCAGTGTCCAGTGTCGAATGTTGTAACAGCTCGACCACACAGGAGACCTCTCATTCCCTGGGATTTTAAAGGGGATTCTAAACTGGTGATCTGAAATCATGAACTGAGTCGCAGCGTTTCATTGGCTGTAACAGGGCTTCACCAAACACCCTCGTAAAGGCCGTCTATTAGGTAGCTGTGTGCTTGGTGAATTTAGTGGATGGAACCAGATTTCGTTTTTAAATACTACAGTATTTGTATATGCTATATTTGTATATGTATCTGTATATATCTATTACATATACTAATGATAATAATAGTTAAGCATAGTTTTTCAGAGAATACATGGAACCTTGTGTGATTCTTAATAACTACAGGAAGTCTCTCTTCATATGATATTTGGCTAGCAGACATCTTTACCCAAGGAAACATGCATAACTTACATTTAATCCATCTACACAGCTGAATGTTTGCAGAAATGGAAGTGCTGGTCAAGGTATATGCAGGACTCAAACCATTCAAAGAATCATCTGGCCAAAAGGCCACTGCCCCACACCATTGCTCACTGCCCCATACTGCCACGTAATATCGTTTACAGTCAAAACAAAACTTGTAGAGAAAAAAAGTGTCATTTTCTCGGTTTGGCCAATCAAGTCAAGGGACTGGTGTTGGAAATGAGCTTCGGCTACATACACATGTATAGAGCATCGGGTACTGCTTCTGCGGCTGTCAATGTTCTCTGTGCTTGTCTCTTACAAATAAACAAATAAATGTAAAAAATGTAAAATAAAATCTAAATCTAATCTAGCGCTTTCATGCATTTCCGTTCACCTGCCATTTTAGAGCGGTTATAATCTTTGAATTGAAGCCGTTGCACTGCACTACAAAGCTGAGGAAGGTCTAAATGAGTAATGAGTACAGGGGTGGTGGAGGTAGGTGGGAGGGGGGAGAGTCTCACCGGTGCATTTCCTGTTCTGCATGGTGTAGCCCAGTCTGCAGGGGACGCAGATGTACGAGCCCTCAGAGTTCACACACTCTTGACCAGGGCACCGCAGGGGGTCTTCACACTCGTCGACGTCTGAAACAAGGGCCGCAGCGTCAATCAAGCAGGATCAAAAAATCTGGGGGACGTCTGGGTACAATGAACCGCGTTCCTCCTGATAGGTTTGAGCTATGGAGTTTAGAACTAGTATAACCCTCATTGATTGTTTTATTCTGATTAAATGGTTTTTGTTTTATCTTTTAATTCCTAGTAACACATTTACACACACGCTATCCACAGCAGCCCTCACATTGTTAGGGACAAATGGTCATATCAAATCAATTGTTAACTGTAAGGATGTGTAAAAGCAGTATACCAAACGGGTGCCTCTGGAACATCTGGGTGAGATGTGTATTCCCCGCCGGGGATGTGCATGCTTGGCAACAGTGACCTCTCGGACAAGGGCACTTAAACTGTGACCCCTCATACAAGGGCACTTAAACCCTGACTTGCGGTTACCGAGTTGAGATTTGCTGGGTACACGCTGTCTCAGCGCCTTCGTGAAAATGGTCACCAGTGTGTTACTTCGCCAGTCCCGACCTGGTTCCACAAAGGGAGAAGATTCCCAATACTCCCGAAAGCACAATGCAGGGGGGAGCAGTCTTACCTTTGCACACGTTGTCCTGGAGATGGTACCCGGTGGGGCACTCGCACCTGAAGCTGCCCGGGGTGTTCTCACAGCGCCCACCGGCGCAGGGGCGGGGGATCTGCCGACATTCGTCGATGTCTGAGGAGAAACACGGGGTTGAGAGGCCTCCCGGGTGGTCTAGCGGTTACAACGTTCGGCGCTGGCCACTGTGACCGGGGTTCCATTCCACCGGCCGTACCAGTATCGGCTCTGGCCGGGAGTGCGACTAGGGGGCAGCAATTGGCTGTCCGCCTCAGGGGGGAGGGAAGCCGACATGAGCTCGCTGCATATAGGAGTGGTTCTGTGTGTATCGGAGTTACGGTCGACGGCTTGGTGAGTGCTGACTCGGAGGAGGCAGCACATCGCCTTTGTCACTCCCGGTCTCAGGGCTACGGCAGTGAACTCACAATACGAGGGGGGGATTGACATGAAAAGAGAGGGTGTAATTGCCTACTAAATTGAGATAAAATGGGAAAAATCTGAAACAATTTTTTTTTTTTTTTTAACACAGGGTTGAACCATCTGCTTGAACTGCCCAATAGCAATCGACTCCTGCACTCGATATTGGTGTGACCAGGCCCAACACTTGCATTCAAAACAATTGAGGCGAAGCACATCCAGGAAAAACAGCAACACCGCATATATCCTGCCCATCCCCCACCCTATTATCTGCCTCTGTTTCTTTGGAATGTCATGTGACGTCAATGTCATTAATCCTGTGCAAAATTTGGTGTTGAGTTGTGTTGCCTGAAAGGAATTTTCAATTGAGAAAAAACTTAGATATTAAATTATTTCACTTCTGGGAAAAGGAAGGGGTCATTAATCATATGATTGTGGTGCTGGAAACAGCGCATTGTCCTGTCAGCGATGAACGCACTGAGTGCAAAACGAACCGTTGGATCATGCAGTTTTTCCGAGCACGGGACCTGGGAATCCAATATCTGTAGCAGTTCTGTGCCAAAGTAATAGAAGGCGGCCACGGTTCAAGTAGATTTTTATTATTCTGTTGCTAAACGTTTCCCTGAAAAAGAAATCACTATGCTACTTCTTCAAAAAATGTGCACTATATGCTGAAGTATTAAAAATGATGCCATGTCAAATGAATGCATGTCGCATTTTTATAGAATTTGAAGCACTTACATTCAATCTTGAATTATTTGAGGAGGGATTAGTGCACCAGACATCATACAATGACAGACTGGAAGAGCATTTAAACCTATGAGACCTATAAGTGGTTCTGTGTGGCTCAGTAGGTAGAGCGTGGTTCTGTGTGGCTCATTAGGTAGAGCTTGGTTCTGTGTGGCTCAGTAGGTAGAGCGTGGTTCTGTGTGGCTCAGTAAGTAAAGCGTGGTTCTGTGTGTGGCTCAGTATGTAGAGCGTGGTTCTGTGTGGCTCAGTAGGTAGAGCATGGTTCTGTGTGGCTCAGTCGGTAGAGCATGGTTCTGTGTGACTCAGTGGGTACAGCATGGTTCTGTGTGGCTCAGTAGGTAGAGCATGGTCCTGTGTGGCTCAGTAGGTAGAGAATGGTTCTGTGTGGCTCAGTATGTAGAGCATGGTTCTGTGTGGCTCAGTAGGTAGAGTGTGGTTCTGTGTGGCTCAGTTGATAGAGTGTGGTTCTGTGTGGCTCAGTAGGTTGAGCGTGGTTCTGTGTGGCTCAGTAGGTGAAGCGTGGTTCTGTATGGCTCAGTAGGTAGAGCATGGTTCTGTGTGGCTCAGTAGGTAGAGTGTGGTTCTGTGTGGCTCAGTAGGTAGAGCATGGCGTTAACAACGCTTAGGTTGTGGGCTCGATTCCCATTGGGGACCGCATATACTGAAAAATGTATGCAATAATTACTGTAAGTCGGTTTGGATAAAAGCATCTGCTAAATGGCATATATATATAAGACCAAGAGAGTCACCTTTACACTTTCCGTTTTGGAGTCCAAAGCCTGGTTTACAGGAAACGCAACTGAAGGAACCTTGGGAATTCACACACTCCTGGCCAGGACACTGCAGGGCATTCTCACACTCGTTCACGTCTGGAAAAGAAATGTTGCAAGGGCTCAACGTAAAGACAGAAACTTTCTCTTTCCAGACGAATCAAGAACAATGGAGAACAGCTGAATAGCTTAGTATATAATCATCTGCAGACTCGCAATGGTGCTAAGCACATTACTGAATGTACTAGAACACATCATATTGGCTAAGTGAAGGAGCATTTCCCTCAAAACAAAGGCAGCCCTGCAACTCCCCTGTTGCTGAGCCCAACGCCCTCCACACACATATAGCAAAATGATACAATGGATATTTGAGAATAGAGTATTTTGCAGAGCCAGCCTTACCTGTGCAGTTGGTGCCCTGGAGCTTGTACCCTGTGGGGCACACACACCTGTAGCTGCCAGCAGAGTTCTCACAGCGCCCGTTGGCACAAGGGCTCGGAGTCTGACGACACTCGTCAATGTCTGAGAAGAAAGATGAAGGTAACATCTGCTGTCACAAAAGCATGCAGAATTTTTTTAATGAAATTATTGTAGTTAATGCATGGTACAGGTAACTGGCAAAATAAAGGAAACACTTGAGTAAATTAGTAAAGTAAATCCATTGTAGTTTATGCAAGGGAGGTTTTATAAAGTAGGCCTAACTCCAATCAACATCTGCCCTTACCTTTGACTTATGAATAAGTGCAAAATAGTGTTACATATTGTCTTTACAAATACAGTTTGGTGAGATAATGTTGGTGATTGTTGAACTCTCAGAAATGTGTTTGACAATGAAGAAACAAACTCTCAAAGGTTAAGGAAAAATGTTTGACTGAATCCAGGCCAATGTTATATGAGAGGAAGTCCAAATGTGGGAAGAACATAACAACATAAGAATACATAAATACAAGAACAGGCTGTTCAGCCCATCTAGGCTCTAAAGAGAATCTAGTACTGCATCTAGCCTGGACTTCAATAGCCCAAGTGTTTCTGCCTCTACTACCCAACCTGGCAAGCTGTTCCAGGCATTGACAACTCTCTCAAAGAGTCTTACCTGCGCAGGTGGTGCCCTGGAGCTTGTACCCTGTGGGGCACACACACCTGTAGCTGCCAGCAGAGTTCTCACAGCGGCCATTGGCACAAGGGCTTGGGGTCTGACGACACTCGTCGATGTCTGAGGAGGAAGATGAAGGTACAGTTAACTGCCAAAATAAAGTAAACACTTCAGTAAATTAGGGATCCACACAGGTGTGGTTCCTCAGTTAAATAAGCAATTACCGTCTCATTATGCTTAAGAGTCATGTATAAAAATGCAGGCCCAGTTTCCTATGCATTTGGCTACCATGGCTAGAAGAAGAGATCTCAGTGACTTTGAAAGGGGGGCGATTGTTGGGGCGCATTTGGCAGGAGCTTCAGTGACAGACACTGCTCAACTTGCTGATGTTTCACAAGGAACTAAGGTAATGAGGGAAAGGTCTGAGGGAAAGACATCATCAACTAGGGGCAACTGTGGCCGAAAGCGCATACTCCTCGACTGTGGTGTCCATGCATTCGTTCGAGATGCATGGCAAAGCAGACAAGCAACTCTGAATCAGTTGACTGCAAATATCAATCTAAGGCGTGAGCAGGCAGTTTCATCAAGGACAGTCTGTCAAGAACTTCACAGAGTGCGATACTGTAGTTGGCTTGCAGTGTATAAGCTCCTTATTACACCTAAAAATGCACATTTGTGAATAAAGTGGTGCAAAGAGCACAGGCAGTGGTCTACTAAGCAGTGGAAAAATGTCATATGGTCAGATGAGTCGTCCTCCACCCTGTTTTCAACAAGCGGACGAGTCCATGTGTGGCACATCCCAAAAGAAACCTACAGGCCCAAGTAGCTTGATCATGTTCCATGTGTACTACTGTCAACACCCCATGTTGTGAGACTTACCTGAGCACTTTCCGTTCAGAAGGCCGAAGCCTGGCTTACAGGCGACACACCTGTATGAACCCTGAGAGTTCACACACTCCTGACCAGGGCACTGCAGGGGGTCCTCACACTCATTAATGTCTGAAACCAGGGAGGGGAAAAACCAGACTCAAACACATGTATGTTAACTGAGCCCACCACCCATACAGCAAAATGATACAATGGATATTTGAGAATAGAATATTTTTCAGAGCCAGTTTTACCTGTGCAGGTGGTGCCCTGGAGCTTGTACCCTGTGGGGCACACACACCTGTAGCTGCCAGCAGAGTTCTCACAGCGTCCACTGGGACAAGGGCTCGGAGTCTGACGACACTCGTCAATGTCTGAGGAGAAAGATGAAGGAAACATCTGCTGTCACAAAAGCATGCAAAATGTTTTTTATGAAATTATTGTAGTTTATGCATGGTACAGGTAACTGGCAAAATAAAGGAAACACTTGAGTAAATTATGTGGTCTGGTTTCTCTGTTCTATGTGGTGTGGGGTGCATTTTCCTGGCATGGTTTAGGTCCACTCAACCCCTGAGAGGGCAAGGTAAACGCCAATAAGTACAAAGCCATTCTGAGTGATCACCTTCATCCTATGGTGAAGCATTTATATCCTGATGGGAGCGGTCTTTCCCTGGATGACAATGCCCCCATCCACAGGGCACGAGTGGTCACTGAATGGGTTGATGAGCATGACACCAATGTAAACCATATGCCATGACCATCTCAGTCACCAGATCTCAACCCAACTGAACACTTATGGGAGATTCTGGAGCGGCTCCTGAGAGAGTGTTTTCCACAACCATTAACAAAACACCAAATGATGGATGTTTTTGTAGAAGAACGGTGTTGCATCCTTCCAATAGAGTTCCAGACACTTGTTTCATCTATACCAAGGCACATTGAAGCTGTTCTGGGGACTTGTGGTGGCCCAACACACTATTGACATACTTTATGTTGGTGTTTCCTTTATTTTGGCAGTTACCTGTAGATCCAATCAATATTTCTCCTTACCTTTTACCTTAAGTAAGTGCAAGTGTTACATATTTGGTGAACTATACACAGTTTGGTGAGATAATGTTGGTGATTGTTGAACTCTCAAAGGTTAAGGAAAAAAGTTGACTGAATCCAGGCTACTAAGAAACCCATTCACGGCCTGATTTGATCACAGGACATCGAGAGAGGAAGCCCAAATGGGGGAGTCTTACCTGCGCAGGTGGTGCCCTGGAGCTTGTACCCTGTGGAGCACACACACCTGTAGCTGCCAGCAGAGTTCTCACAGCGTCCGTTGGTACAAGGGCTCGGAGTCTGGAGGCACTCGTCAATGTCTGAGGAGAAAAATAAAGGTAACATCTGCTGTCACAAAAGCACTGTGGCATCGCAAGGGGCAGCACAGGGAAATGGCTGCCTGGCCCTTTATCTCTTGGGAGCCACTGGAGCCAAAAAGGACTACAGTTCCCAGCAGAATGCAGTGCCACACCAGCAATGAGGACTGCTGGCAGCTGATTGGAGAGCTTTATAAATGACTGTTTTGTGTCCCATTGGGTGGTGGAGCAGGTTGGAGTATTGGAGAGTGGTGAGTGAGAAAGTGAGAAAATATTGGAGAATTGTTTTGGATTAATGTTTGGATTTGACTTGGATTGTTTTGAGGATCCCGTTTGTGTACCGACTATTGGATTTTTTTGAGGAACTGAACTGGATTTGTGGCTTGGATTACAGACAAAGACAAAGAGAAGGATTTTGGACTATGTGTGTTTGGTTTCCCCAATTCCCCATCTTTTTTATGTTTTGTAAAGAATCAGTTAATAAAATTGTTGTTTTGTTTGGAATGCTGCCTCCTCTGGATTCTTCAAGTGCTTACACCCTCTGAAAAGGTCCTTGAGTGTCATTCCACCCCAAGTGGCACTACAGCATGCATTTATTTTTGTGAAATCCACTGTAGTTTGTGTCTCTCTGGCTCAGTTGGTAGAGCACGGCGTTAGGAACGCTTAAGTTATGGGTTCAATCCCCACTGGGGCCACATATACTGAAAAATGTATGCATTCGCTACTGTAAGTCGCTTTGGATAAAAGCGTCTGCTAAATGGCATATATTATATTAGTTTATGCATGGTACAGGTAACTGCCAAAATAAAGGAAAGACTTGCGTAAATTAAGGGCTCTGGTTGTTCTGTTATGGTGTGGGGTGCATTTTCCTGGAATGGTGTATGTCCACTCAACCCCTTAGAGGGCAAGGTAAATGCCAATAAATACAAAGCCATTCTGAGTGATCACCTTCATCCTATGTTGAAGCATTTATATCCTGATGGATGTGGTCTCTTCCAGGATGACATTGCCCCCATCCAAGGGCATAGGTGATCACTAAATTGTTTGAGGAGCATGAAAACGATGTAAACCATACGCCATGGCCATCTCAGTCGCCAGATCTCAACCCAACTGAACACTTATGGGAGATTCTGGAGCAGCGCCTGAGACAGCGTTTTCCACAACCATCAACAAAACACCAAATGATGGAATTCCTTGTGGATGAATGGTGTTGCATCCTTCCAGACACTTGGTGAATCTATGCCAAGGCACATTGAAGCTGTTCTGGCAGATTGTGGTGGCCCAACACACTATTAACACACTTTATGTTGGTGTTCCCTTTATTTTATAAAAAGTTGATTGAATCCAGGCTATGTTACTTTGACCCCATCCAGGGCCTGATTTGAGTAAAACACACCCAGAGAGGAAGACCAAATGGGGGAAGAGTCTTACCTGTGCAGGTGGTGCCCTGGAGCTTGTACCCTGTGGGGCACACACACCTGTAGCTGCCAAGGGTGTTCTCACAGCGGCCATTGGCACAAGGGCTCGGAGTCTGATGGCACTCGTCAATATCTGTGGGGAGCAGGGAAGAAGCAATGTTTTATCACTAAATTTAAATGCAGAATTCTTTGGGTTTTTGAAAAGCTCTAGCATAATACAAAACAGAGGATATGGAATCAGTTTGCATGTGTGTGCTACTGTCCACACCCCACGCTGTGAGACTTACCTGAGCACTTTCCGTTCAGAAGGCCGAAGCCTGGCTTACAGGGGACACACCTGTATGAACCCTGAGAGTTCACACACTCCTGACCAGGGCACTTCAGGGGGTCCTCACACTCATTAATGTCTGAAACAAAGGAGGGAAAAACCAGACTCAAACAAATGTATGTTAACTGAGCCCACCACCCTGTCACATGCCACGTGACAAATCCCTGGCTGTGAGCCGAGCAGCAGATGGTAAGGAGTGGCAGAGGAGTGGGTTTTGCCCGGTCTCCGGACTGGATCTTATTTAAAATCTCTCTCTCAGACACGGGAGAGAGAATCAGGGCAAGAGCAGGTTGAATAAAACAAACACAAAACACAAAGTCTTCACCTTACTCGCTGCAAAGCTTTCGGGCAAAAACAACAAGTAAAATAACAAACTAAAATAACAAACTAATTGAACAAAACTAAAATAAAGTCCACCTCCTCACTCAGGTGTCACTCAATCCCCTTCACCACCACACAACAAACTCACTCACTTTTCAGGTTGAGTTCTCACACACACACACACACACACACACACACACACACACACACACACACACACACACACACACACACACACACACACACACACGGAGACTCTAGACACTATTTCAGGGAGAGTTCCCGTCCCATCGCCCAGAGACCCACTCTTTTAGTGAGATCTCTCCACAATCACACAGAGAGAGACTGCCCACTGTTCAGTGTGAGCCCTCTCTCCTCTTACCACACCACACACACACACAGGAAGCACTCTAATCAGTCACATTTATACACATAGATTCCGCGCCCTCCGACGTGGAAATCCCCTTCCGGGGAAACACGCGCGATACGGCACAACTAACAATGAGTATGACGCGCACACATGATCAACAGAACTCACACAAATGATACGCACACATACACAAATGAATGACAAGACTAACACTGATTACCCACTCGCCCCACCTGCTCTTAAATAGGCTCACTTTCTGCCTGGCTCAGGTGGGACTCATGAGGCAATCACACTGTCTGTCGTTCACACACTCAATCACAATCACTCAACACCAAACAATTCAAATACACCACACTCACTCACATTCTCACACACAAACACAACCAGTCAAGTGAATTCCTAAATTTACATTTTCCTCACCTGACATCCACACCAATTAACACTGATTTAATAATGATGGCCTTTAGAACAACCTTCCGTGCAACAGTTTGGGCTCATAGCTTAGTGCCAAACCTGCCCCCGGAAAATAACACTGTTCCAAAGGCCTCCACAGCCATGCTGTGGCAAAACAAAGGCAACCCTGCAACTCCCCTGTTGCTGAGCCCGACGCCCTCCACACACACACATAGCAAAATGATACAATGGATATTTGAGAATAGAGTATTTTTCAGAGCCAGTCTTACCTGTGCAGGTGGTGCCCTGGAGCCTGTACCCTGTGGGGCACACACACCTGTAGCTGCCAGCAGAGTTCTCACAGCGCCCGTTGGCACAAGGGCTCGGAGTCTGACGACACTCGTCAATGTCTGAGGAGGAAGATGAAGGTAAAATCTGCTGTCGCAAAAGCATGCAGAATTTTTTGTGAAATCCATTGTAGTTTATGCAAGGGAGGTTTTCTAATGTAGCCTGAACTCCAATCAACATTTGCCCTTACCTTTGACTTATGAATCAGTGCAAGTGTTATATATTTTCTTTACAAATACAGTTTGGTGAGATAATGTTGGTGATTGTTGAACTCTCAAAGGTTAAGGAAAAAAGTTGACTGAATCCAGGCCAATGTTATATGAACCCATCCAGGGCCTGATTTGGGTAAAACACACCCAGAGAGGAAGGCCAAATGGGGGAAGCATCTTACCTGCGCAGGTGGTGCCCTGGAGCTTGTACCCTGTGGGGCACACACACCTGTAGCTGCCAGCAGAGTTCTCACACCGTCCGTTGGTACAAGGGCTCGGAGTCTGGAGACACTCGTCAATGTCTGAGGAGAATGATTGAATGAATGAATGAACATTGGATTTATATAGCGCTTTACAACAATCGGGGCAACTCACCTCAACCACCACCAATGTGCAGCATCTGCTGCCACAAAAGCACGCCTCTTTGAAATTGTGCCTTTAAACGACATTGCCTCTTTTTAAATACTGTATCAGCCTCATGCTTCCCTTGTGCACTGGACATGAACTTGACCTTCTATACTAAATCCCCATGTATGTGTATCTTTGTAATTCTATGTTGTTCACGTCTTGTGTGTTTGTCTTGGAAGTGTGGATATTCTTTATGCACTGTGAAAAATTTTGATTGTTTCTGTGATGCCTTTTGACAAACAATAGGTTCCCCCTCAAGGAAAAATTAAGTAATTAAGTAATTTTATCTTTTAACAAAATTGAATTGAATAAATGATGTGAATAAGGATGCTATTACAGTACAGTCCATTCAAAGAGGAAGACCAAGTGGACGAAGAGTCTTACCTGCGCAGGTGGTGCCCTGTAGCCTGTACCCTGTGGGGCACACACACCTGTAGCTGCCAGCAGAGTTCTCACAGCGCCCGTTGGCACAAGGGCTCGGAGTCTGACGACACTCGTCAATGTCTGTGGGGAGCAAGCAAGAAGCAAGCATGGGAAGAAGCAATGTGTTATCACTAAACTTAAATGCGGAGTTCTTTGGCTTTTTGAAAAGCTCAAACAAAATGCACAACAGAGGATTTGGAATCAGTTTGCAAGTGTGCTACCGCCACTGCGACCGGGGTTCGATTCCACCAGCCGTGCCTGTGTCGGCTCTGGCCGGGAGTGCCACTAGGGGGGCGGCAATTGGCTGTCCGCCCCAGGGAGGGGGGGAGGGAAGCCGATATGAGATCGCTGCGTATAGGAGTGGCTCTGTGTATCGAAGTTACAGTCGAGTGCTGTCTCGGAGGAGGCAGTACATCGCCTTTGTCACTGCCGGTCTCAGGGCTACGGCAGAGAACTCACAATACGAGGGCGGGATTGACATAAAAAGAGAGGGTGTAATTGGCTACTAAATTGGAAGAAAATGGGGAAACAAATCTGAAACTAAATCCTAAAAAAAACGAATGTACGTTAACTGAGCCCACCACCCATACAGCAAAATGATACAATGGATATTTGAGAATAGAGTATATTGCAGAACTAGTCTTACCTGTGCAGGTGGTGCCCTGGAGCTTGTACCCTGTGGGGCACACACACCTGTAGCTGCCAGCAGAGTTCTCACAGCGCCCATTGGAACATGGACTGGGGGTCTGACGACACTCGTCGATATCTGGGAGAAACACCAACAGGCAGAACCCAAAAAATGTCACAAATGAATGAACCCAATGTCAGAAAAAATAAATAAATTGGATCTTTCCTTTAATCATTCTAGTTTGCTTGAATCCCAGTGATTATTAACCTGTCATCATTCAAACAGTGCAGCAATTTGTGAAAACACTGGTGACTCAAATAGAATATATTTACTAATCAGGTCTTGGGGATTTGAGTTTGGGACACTATAATCTTTCACAATATGAACACCACCACAGGATGCAGCTTCAATTCAGTTAAAGTGACTTCATTCTTTTATTTTGATGTTAAAAAGTAACAAAAGTGCTTTTACCAAAATGTTTGCACTTAGCACTTTTGAATACACATCAAATTAAAAGATGATCTTGCATGAATCGTTCTGAAGCCTCACTCTGTAGTGGTGCGCGGGTTGCAAACCACAATACAACTTTATCAACTTACAACTTTATCAACCTACACACCTACAAAGCTTTCTTCTCTGGACTACAGCTAAGGCTGTAAGTATGGGTTCCATATACCCGGATGCTCCAATCCGACATTGCGAAACTTCAGAGTTGTGGACTCAAGTCATATGACTTGGACTCAAGTCATATGAGACTCAAGTGCGAGACTTGCATGTCTATGACTTGGAACTAGACTTGAGCTGGATGACTCGAGACACTTGTTTTGAATGTGACTTGAGGACTTGACACCTAAAATTTGGGGCTTGACTTGACCTGAACACGGCAACTTGGGACTTGACTTGAGACTTACCCTTCATGACTTGGGACTTTACTTGAGACTTGAAGGTTAAGACTTGAGATACTTACGACTTGCATAACAGTGACTAGGTCACAACGCTTCTAAACTTACCTGAGCACTGTCCATTGAGCAGTCCGAAGCCGGGCCTACAGGTGACACACCTGTACGAACCCTGAGAGTTCACACACTCCTGACCAGGGCACTGCAGGGGGTCCTCACACTCATTAATGTCTGAAACAAGGGAGGGGAAAATGATCGGACAGATGAAACGGCCAGAGTTTAACCATCTCCTGCTTTCATGATAACCGCATGTAAAGCTGTTTAGATAGAGTTTATCCCAGAGGGAAATTTGTTTTGCAATAATACAGGCAGGCATTGGCATACACATACAGTCTAACACAACATACACACACAACATAATACAAAAGACATGACATGAACATATAAGACATGACGTGTAAAGTGAGGTGATTATGTCCTTGTTTAAAAGCTGGTGCTAGTTGGGATGAATGATTTGCATGCCCAGTTTGTTTTACAGAGGAGTTTTGAACATTTGGAGGGTAGCAGTGCACACTGGTTGTTTAGTGGGTGGGTGGAGTCATGCATGAATTGTTTGGCCTTGCGGATGGTCCTAATTTTATAAAGGGATGCTATGTTCTGGCATGTGGTGCTACAGACTTTACTTGCTATATTGACTATTTTGTTTATCTTATTGTTGTTGGGTCCCAGGCTATCAACCAAGGACACAGGAATGCAGAGGAATGGTCTTACCTGTGCAGTTGGTGCCCTGTATTCTGTACCCTGTGAGGCACACACACCTGAAACTGCCCAGGGTGTTCTCACAGCGCCCACTGGTACAGGGGCTCGGAGTCTGACGGCACTCATCAATGTCTGAGGAGAATGACAAAGCTGTCTGATCAATCCCTTGTAATTTATATGGTAGATTTGTAAACAGTAATACGATGGCTCTTTTAAATTATGTGAATTGGGAGGCTGTTTGATGTCTTGAGAGAGCAGCAGAATGGTTGAACCAGACCAAAAGTTTGTACTTGGGAATTCTCCTCGAAACATGGACAGGGGGCCTGTTGCCGTGAGACCTACCTGAGCACTTTCCGTGCAGAAGGCCGAAGCCTGGCTTACAGGCAACACACCTGTACGACCCCGGAGAGTTCACACACTCCTGACCAGGGCACTGCAGGGAGTCCTCACACTCATTAATGTCTGAAACAAGGGAGAGAGGGAAAAAAAATCTCAAACACATGGGACTGCTACAGACCAGCTTATATCACTTACAGTGAGTCCAGCACACTGTATACACCCGCATGTCCACATCCAAAGATCGTCACCACTCTCCCTGCCCTGGGAACTCAGACTCGCAGGCTTGCAGCTGTTTAACATCTGGAATAAAAGGTGATTCAACTTCCTGCCCAATCAATAACGCCAATCAAGGGAAAAAAGGCCCTGGCATAAAACAAAAACTAGAGACATCTGCGGACCTGCAGTGGTCTCCACTGAAACAGAAGTTTGCCTGCACGCAAAAGTTTTACATCTTAACTAAGGGCTATCAATTGATTACTTTGTACTAAGTATGTAGGCAATAGCATATCTTTTTTTTTTTTTTTGCTTTTATTTGTCTTAATTTATCACTTTTAAGCAAGAGACTCTTGGCCAGCTTTTAAGTGGGAATGAAATCCTACCTCTTCAAACTACATCCTGGCTCCATCAACCCCTGACTTGCCTGTCTACTGGCCCTAATATCTGAGGTGAACTTCAGCCTGCTCATGACTCCTGGTGCACTTTACGACTGATGTTATTTTACTATAGACTTGTGTTAATCCATCCCCTTCTATATTCTCTTTTACACAGAGAGTTGTCAATGCCTGGAGCAGCTTGCCAGGTCAGGTAGTAGAGGCAGAAACACTTGGGCTATTCAAGTCCAGGCTAGATGCAGTACAACTCTTTAGATTAGGACATGACGAGCCTAGATGGGCTCCTCATTATGTTCTTATATGGAACTTGCGTGACAATATGTTTATTGTAGCATTGTTTTATGTAAAACGTTGTTTTGATTGTATTACATGGCAGACAATTTGTGCCTTTTCAGGATATATACATATATAGGATATATATTTGATTGTGTTACATGACAGGCAAAGGCCTTCTTAGGATATATACACACTCCTGGGGTGGTCGTTCCGACCTCAGAATTGCATATCGATCCTGAGAACACACGGCCTGGAGTGGTTTATTCCACTTATACTACGGATTCTTGCCACAAAATATATTGAAATTAACCATTATCAAGTAAAATAATCATATTTTGACATGCGTAAATACAGTTCCTTATTTGGCCAGGTTGAGGGGAAGACATGAATAGTTCATTACTTGTACAGTAGATGACAGGAATGGCCCAAAAAGACCAGGCAGCAATCAAAATACAAAGTGAGATAATATTGGGAAAACAGTGTTGGAAACAGACATTTACTCCAGTCACAGCCTTGCTGTCAAGAACACTGACAGAATTATAGCAAGAAGCCTGTTAGCGAAGCTTGAGTTCTAAGAGTAGCAATGAAGGGGAAGATAAAAACAATAGAAGTTAAGAGTGTCAACGTTAGCTAACTAGCTAACACAGATTACCCAAGTTAACAAGCTTGTAAACTAACTTAACTAAGTGCTGTGTATTATGGTAGTGAGCTAACTTAGATAGATTTGATAACCGAGGACAGTGCCTCTCAAACCATCCATATAAAACAAATTTTGGATTAAGGATCAGCATTCTCAATTGGACAGTTTATGGGGTTAAATATAAAATGAATGTTAAAATAAAAATAAATTAAAAAACGGAATAATCTGCCAGATGAAAATGTTAATTATTGTTAAATTAAAAATATATATTTTCTCAATTCTATTGTGAGTATTATATAATATAATACAATCACATATGCAGTATTAAAGTGGCAGTGGTTCAAATATTTGCAGTGAGCATAAAATATTCCAAAAACAACGGGAAATGTACACAACATTTTGGAGAATTAATTAAATAAATAAAAATATCCACTTAATTTAAAAAAGATTAAAGCCTGAGTTTTACCTGTGCAGGTGTTGCCCTGAAGCTTGTACCCTGTGGGGCACAAACACCTGTAGCTGCCAGCAGAGTTCTCACAGCGCCCGTTGGCACAAGGACTCGGAGTCTGACGACACTCGTCAATGTCTATGCAGAAAAAAAAGACCATAAGATTTCAACATCACAAGTGTGCAAAAGTGCATTAAGAAATAACACAAAATAGAGCCAGAGTTGGGTCTAGGGAGCAGCAATTGGCTGTCCGCCCCGGGGAGGGGGGAGGGAAGTCGATATGAGATTGCTGCTTATAGGAGTGGCTCTGGAGTACCGGAGTTACAGTCGACGGCTTGACGAGTGCCGGCTCGGAGGAGACAGTACATCGCCTTTGTCACTGCCGGTCTCAGGGCTACGGCAGCGAACTCACAATACGAGGGGGGTTGACATGAAAAGAGAGGGTGTAATTAGCTACTAAATTGAATGAAATCAGAAACAAAATCTTAATTTTTCATTTTTTTTTATCACACAAGATAAACCCTAAGACCATTTTGGCGGTAAAGTAGAGCCACTTGAGTGGTGGCCATCTCGTGAAATCTCAGTATACGGCGAACACATTTTTTACCAAAGCACTGCGTTTGCTGTGGGTTCGTTCGGAAGCCGGGAGGACAGGCGCATCGGAAGCTTCCAGGAGTATTCTCACACTGTCCCGCGGAGCAAGGCCGTGGAGTCTGCAGGCACTCGTTCACATCTGTAGAGTAAAGGGGGGGCACACAACCTTCATGGAGCAGCATAGACAACAGACACCTCTCAACTCAAAAGAGTCCCCCCCCCCCCATCTGACATGAAAGGGGAAACAGCTGGGGAGAGAAGACTGGAGGACAGACTCCGACAATGGGCCCCTCTAATGTGCAGCTGCCTTTGCCAAATATGTGAAGCTGCCTAAACGCTGAGGAGAAGGAACTGCTGGCCAGACTGTAGCCCCCACCCTTACTGGACCAGAACTATTCAAACTCCATCAAAGAGGATTCCTATGATCGAGCATCATCGCAGGAATGCCTGTCAATTATCCCCGAGCTCACAAACTTACAAACGACTGTTGTTTCGAATGAATGAGCAACATGCAGCTGTCTAGCTTGGGGGCAGTGGGCATGTATGTGTGCGGATGGGGCGGGTAGGGTGGGGGTGGTGCACTTGATTTGGGGCGGGATAATACCTATGCAGCTGGCGCCCTGTGGCCCTGGGCGGTATCCCGTGGGACAGGTGCAGCTGTAGCCCCCTTCCGTGTTCCGGCACTGGCCGTTCCCGCAAGGCGGTGGAGTTCTCCTGCACTCGTCCACGTCTGAAAGGGGGGGAGTCAGAAATGAAGCTGGGCTGTGAGGTTAACCAGGCCGAACGTGAACGGGACAAATGGGCGGCAGTGTAGTGTAATGGTTAGGGGAACTGGACTTATAACTCAGAGGTTGCTGGTTCGATTCCCAGGTGGGGGCACTGCCGTTGTACCCTTGAGCAAGGTACTTAAGCTGAATTGCTTCAGTAAAATGTCCAGCTGTATAAATGGATTGTATGTAAAGAAATGTAAATTGTGTAAGTCACTCTGGATAAGAGCATCTGCTAAATGGCTAAAATGTCAAATGTAAATGTATTGCACCACCACGTGCTATGCAATGTATCAACAGAGCCCGGGTTAAAATACGAAGTATTCCATAGTGAAAAGCAAATATATGTTATAATATATATAACAAAATTAAATAAATGTTTAATATATGTCAAAATACAGTATATGGCTGAATATATCAAATAGTAAATAAAAATACAATACATGCTGCAGTGGTGTAATACTGTTATTGGTATAGCTGGTGAATCTCAAAACCCTCCACAATGACTCAACTGAGAGTCAAAACTGGCACTTGAGAAGTACTGGATTAGGCGTATTAGAAAACCTTTGAAATAAGGGTTGGTGGAGATATTTGGAAACACACCTGAAAGCACATTTCCAGGAGGGTGAGTGTGGAGTTTGGTTGAAGCATAAACACCCCATCCCATGTTATAAGGCAGACCAAGGAGGCTACACTACAGATTTTCCACACAGTGTGTTATAACTGCATGGAATAACTTGACTCCACTACCACTGAAATCTGTACATTTAACTAATTGCCATCATCACTGCTTACAGGCTTAATACTGCTTTCATGTATCATTGTATAAAACTTTTTAAAAAAATAAAAAAAAAAAAAATCTACTAACTTTTATTTCCCTGTGTTTCCCAGGTATGGTACGCAGCTGCCAACAATGATGTCTATTACTGTATCACTGCACTGATCCCTCGCGCAAACTATGATTAATCTTACCATGTATTAATGCAAGTCGACTTGTAAGTCGCTCTGGATAAGAGCGTCTGCTAAATGCTTAAAATATAACATGTAAATGTAACTTGCCAGGATTTGTAGTTAGAGACAGACTAAGATCCTTGGCTACACTCAGCACAATGATCACACACTCTGGATCACTACACAGGTGAATGATTCTGTGTTTTAGAGGCGGGCAGCGCAGCGTGATCTGACCTTGGCATCGTGTCTGCTGGGCGTTAGCTTGGTATCCATGGTTACAGATGCAGCTGTGCTTTCCTCCCGGCTGGTCCAGGCAGCGGCCGGGCCCACAGATCTGGGGGCTGGACTCACACACCCGTGGCTCTGGACAACCAAAAACACACACAGAGTTAATATAATATAATATAATATATGTCATTTAGTAGATGCTTTTATCCAAAGCGACTTACAGTAGTGAATGCATACATTTTTCAGTATACGTGGTCCCAGTGGGAATCGAGCCCACAACTTCAGCATTGTCAGCACCATGCTCTACCTACTGAGCCACACAGAACCATGCTCTACCTACTGAGCCATACAGAACCACACTCTACCTACTGAGCCACACAGAACCACGCTCTACCTACTGAGCCACACAGAACCACGCTCTACCTACTGTAGTCACATATCTGTTTTTTGCATAGCATCATGCATATATCTTAATATATCAGCCTACTAACTATTCCCAGATTTCAGTGTACAGCAATGGTTTCTTTGGTTAACTGTTTAATATCCTGTTTCAGGATATTAAACAGGTCTCTCTGTATGTCTATTTATGTAATATGTGCATATTACAACCTACTGCATATATGTGAGGTGAGAAATTCAAATATTGTTTTATACATTTGACTATATAATATGTTAATAGAGTAAAACATACTTTAGTCCATTTGAACCTACCTCTTCACTTCATAAGTATGAGTTCTATTGCTGTGAAAACAGTTTGACCATTGGCTAAAAATACACTTATGGTGTACATGGCAGAAAGCATTTATCAATGTCCGGAAGGTTCTTCCAGAACACTTACAAAGAGAGCATTCACTGGGGCCTGTGGTTTTAACTATGATCAAGTGGATCTCACACTTGCCTATAAGAACTATGGCCTGGTTGCAATCAACATTTGCCCTTAACTTTGACTTACAAATACATGCAAGCATTATTTATTTCTCCATTGCAAACACAATTTTTTCTCTTTCATTTCGGGGATTGCTTAACTTGTCAAATTGTGCTTATAAATGAAAACAACTAACACTTTAGTTTGCTTGTGTGAGTCAAAGTTAGGGAATGATGATTGAATCGTGTCAGGGTTCAGTGTGGCTCAGTAGGTAGAGCATGGTGCTGAAAACGCTTAGGTTGTGCATTCACTACTGTAAGTCACTTTGGATAAAAGCATCTGCTAAATGGCATATATTATATTATAGGGTGAATGTTTAAATTGGCTTCAAATAATCCAACCATTGAAAAATGCATTCCTTGTGACCATACAAAACAACACTTTGTTATACAGTATGCTAACATAACACTAAAATAGCCCTGAGGCAACGTTGCTGCAATGTCAAATTCCGGTATCTTCTGTGTCCGTTGGAGTTTGGAGAAACGGAGTTGGGAAACTCAAGACGGAGGGTCAGAGGGTCACGTGTGTTTGCTCAGATCTGGCTGTTTGCATACGACCTGCTTTTGAGCGAGAGACTTGTGAAAGCTGGACCCCGCACTTGTTTCTTCCCCCCCCCCCCACCCCCCAGCCCTCGCTTAGTCAGAGAAACATCAATACATCTCTTAGTGGAAGCAGAGGCCAGTTCCTCCCTGGACTCCTGTGTGACAGCTGCCAAATTCCTTCTCTTAGGATTTTTTTTTCTTCTTAGGGGACCCTCTATCCTGCTGGCATCCTGATGCAATGAGGCATTTTTATTTTTACCCTATTGGGCTTACGATCGTCATAATTTTTCATCTTTTCATCTGTGGATGTACGGTGTAAAATTCCATGTTACGGTACAAAACCTCAAACACCTTTAAACTTTTAGCCAAATGTTGCTAAACCGCCAAACGTTCTCCACAAATCAAAGCAGCAGGATGGTGCTAAACTAACATAGGCTGGGGAAGGCACATTGTGTGAAATCTTGCAGAGCGTCAATCAGGGCAAGGGCACAATTCCCTCTTTGGCTGCTGATGGGAAGGAATATGCGCAGGGCAGTGAATCACTCAATCCTGAAACCACGGCGCCCGTCTTTGTGTCTTTAAAGTTCAGCCAGACCCCTCCGGTCTGCCTCCTCTGGCAAACTGACTGTCCCATCCCTCTGGGCCCCAGGCACCCTCTTCTCTGTCTTGACCCCTCGGTGGTGGAATGATCTTCCGCACTCGGTCAGGACTGCGGAATCACTGGCCATCTTCCGCAAGAGACTCAAAACCCATACAAGACAAGACCTGCTACTAACTAATTGTCTGTAGCTGCTGGGTATTTCTTCAAGGACAGGACTGCAAAACCATTTCTCCTTGTATGAAACCTGAAATTGATATTTTGCAATCGTAAAATACCTGTACATTCTCCTGTCTCTACCTTTGTATTGAACTCGGTGAAGCAGATCAGGAGATGGAGCCAGAGAGTTGCACACTAAAGCAACTGCAACAAGCCGTAATGCTGACTGCACTACTAGACTACCACTATACAACGCAGTCATGCTCCTCAGAAGGGTATACATTAATATATGTTATTAACTATGAAAGAATATTTACTGCTGGCGGTGATGTTCGATGAGAGTTTATCTTCGCAGCTAGAGTAGGGATTTTCTTTGACAGACCGTGTACAAGACGGTTTTGGATGGGTCAAGGCACAGCTGTGATTGAATGTCTTTTGGATTGTGTCATGACCCACTGAGGTTTTGTTTCTGCTTTGCTGCCATTCTCTCGCTGGCAAACACAACTGGCAGTGACTGGGACGGACAATCGGTGGAGAAGAGAGACAAAATGTTTTTTTATGGTAAAAGATGGAAATAAAAGTCCATCCAGTGCCTGGAATACAAAATGGGCCACAAAAACAAAACAAACCAAAATAAATAAAAATTATAAACATAGCACGGTTATTTACTATTAAATTATTAAACGAATAATTATACTTGCTTAAAAGGTTTGCTTTCACAAAAGTGGATCCACTTTCTGAAGTGCATATTTTGAAGACGAGAAAAACTGAGTGTGCGCTGGGCCAAAAACAAGAGCCACACGTCTACAATTTCCCATAATCCCCGAAATCCTTTCGGAATGAAAGGATTTGATGAAAAATAGGGAAAGCGAATGTGTTTTAGCGCTGTTGGACAAAACTGCTGTTCAATCGGCACACCGTGTACACTTCCGTCCTTTTGTACCCGAAGCATGAAAGGCACCGGGGTGCTCAACAGAGAGAGCACAGACTGCTAGCAGACACACCGACGCACAGGTGTGTCTCAATCCCTCTGCGTGACCCTGGTACACATGTCCCTCCGGGCCAGCGCTCTTTCATCTCGGCCTGTTCTAACACACAGCAAGCACTCTGTACAGCTCCTATCAGATGCTGCTTTGGGGCAAGCTGCTTTGATTTGACACAAGCACCCTGTCTGGAGAATTGGGGGGGGCGGGGTCGGCGGGGTCTAGTCACCCTGGTGGGAGAGACTCACTGAAGGGGAAAGCTCAGAAGCCATTGTGGAACAGAAATTTTAAAAAAATCTGCAGGTTCATCGCTCGCCCCCCCAGGTTTTCAAAAATAACCTTTCCTCCCCCGCCGATCGAACCCGGAGAACCCCTGCCCTGCTCGTAAGCCCTCTCACACAAAGAGGAGCTCCCAACGGCAGCAAGCGGGAGGGGGGGAAAGTTCTGCCAAAAAAACAAAAACGTGTTAGAGAACAAAACGTTTGTGTGATTTTGCAGGGCGTCGCATTGTTGTTTAATGGGCTGTTGTCCTTCTGAGGCAGAATTTTATTTTTGTGCAACACTTATTACAATATTTTAAGGTAATTTTTTTTTCTTGCAGGGAAATGGTGGATCACTTAAGTTTGGGGAAATAAATTAAGTGGGTGGTGTGAAAACACATTAAGTTGTATTATAAGTTGTGCCTATTTTCAAGTAAAAGACACAACAAACAGGGAATGGCAACCAACAGGACTTTGGGCAACAGTATCTGGTATATCAGTGAAATATCACAATATAAAAAGACCATACACACATCCAGTAATACACACAAGTGGAGGTAAACTATAGCACACACACACTGTTTCAATGCTCCCAGTGAATTAGTAACAAATGGAAGACATTTCACATACACCTAAACAGTCTTCATCAGGTTATGATTGATCTGTTCACTGGGAGAACTTAAAACTGTAGGTGCATTCTTATTTTGTACATAACATTCAAATATAACACGACGAGTGTGACTACTGTGCAGAATAAAAAATGCTACTTTAATTTGTTTCAGATTTATTTCTGCCTTTCTCCCAATTTGGTAGCCAATTGCACCCTCTATTTATTTAGATTTACCCTCCCCACACGAGTCCACCATTCGTCTCTATGAGGCAAGCTAATTCTCCGAGGGCAGTGAACTCCGCTTCCTTCGAGATGGAATTCACCCACACACGTTCTGGAGACTCCCTTACGTGCTTCACGGCCGACCCGAGCCAGCTCACCTTCCCCCCTACCTCTGGGGTGGATAGCCAAACGCCGCCCCCGATCGGGGCTGATGACCAGGGCCGATCTGGTAGAGACAGGTTTCGAACCGCGTCCCTGACAAGCAGCGCACACCGTATCGGACCAGACAAAATACGATGCGTTAGACCGCTACGCTATCTGTCGCCCCTGTAGTTCCTTTTGAGGGAATTGGTGTACCTGGCTTTGGTGGAGCTGGCCGGGGCGGAGCTGGCCGGGGTGTGGCTGGAACAGGGATGGGACGTCCTGCCTGGGCTGGCCTCACGGCGACAGGTGGCTGTGGAACGTGAGCTGGTAAAGGAAAAATGTCAGAACCGCTCTCACAAAGGTGCAGCAGATGAAGCCAGGGGCCGTATGTACAAAGATTCTAAGAGTAAGAGTGCTGATCTAGGATCAGTTTAGCTTTTAGCTCATAATGGATATAGTTAGGATATCGACAGGGGAAACCTAATCCTAGATCAGCACTCGTATTCTTAGAGTCTTTGTACATACAGCCCCTGGTATGTACATAATATAAATGTACATAATTCTAGCAAAAAAACGTAATTATTAAGTTGTAACAAACCTATTACTTACTGAACTTGTAACCAAATCAACCGGACTTGTGAAATCAAGTTTGACATGTCTTTTCAGACCATTTTTTCTGCCACAAAACATGCTCCTTAGCTCACGTCAAGCCGTTCTGCCCATGCAAGGAGCACTAAAGACGAAGTGTGTGCACATCTCCAATGCAGTCGCCCACAACCCTGTTACTATTTGCCCCACACTGTAGGCCACACAGTACAAACAGAAGAGCTAGGGTTTGATTAGAGGACAGGCCTATCTCTCACTGACGACCACCTGTAGCCCGTTGTTGGAAGGAGCTAATGCAGCCAAGGAACCCAGAGTTAAACCCACCCTACTCCCTGTGCAGGATGAAGCCAAATGCTCCCCATCATTATGAACTCAACCGGTCATAGCTGGATAATGACATCACCTGGGCTTGGAAGGTGATCTGTTCACTGAGCTATCTAAGAGCAAAATGGAGCTATGGGGTGTAGAGTAATTACTGTCATTGTTGACTCATTGCATTTGATTACAGCACACCAAAGGGCGCTACTCAAGACCGCTTCAGAGAAGACATATAGTACAAGCTGCACTGACAAATAAACAAATGGGTGTTTTCTTTAAAAGATTTGGTTGCTATGGACATAAAGGCCCCAGGCCCAAGGCCCAGCTGGTTCATGTTCTGTGAAGGGATTCCAAAAGAAGGGAATCTAAGAGAAGGACTTAGATAAGGCTGGGCAGCGTACGTTGGGTCTACTCCAGGCCGGCTGTGCTTTTATTCTCTGTGGTCAGCAGCACTCACGGGTCTGCACTCGATTCGGACGGATGATCGCTGGCAGTGCTGGACGAGGTCTGTTGGGATCTGCTTTGAGAAGTGTGGGTGCCCGTTAGGGGATGGTTGTTGGGACCTACTTTGAAGTGTGGGTGCTCTTAGGGGATGGTTGTTGGGACCTACTTTGAGAAGTGTGGGTGCTCATAGGGGATGGTTGTTGAGGCCTACTTTGAGAAGTGTGGGTGCCCGTAGGGGATGGTTGTTGGGGCCTACTTTGAGAAGTGTGGGTGCCCGTTGGGGACAGTTGTTGGGACCTATTCTGGGGGGTGAGGGTGGCGCCGCCCGAGCCAAGATGCTCTAGCACCCTCTGGTTGAACTTGATTGCAGAGGCGGAGTAGTGGTAACCGGGCCCCGCTGGGCAGATCTCCTTAAAGCCGTCTGCAAACAAACACAGTGCCAAGCTCAGGGGGTCAAACTTTCGAATGCAAGATTAGTGATTAAGTGCCCTGAGTTTAAGAGCTCTGCACATTTATATTTCAATTTAAAAAGCAGAACAGTACAGCTAAACAAAAAAAAAAAACATTGACTTGGCTGGACTAACCAGCCAGAGTAACACAATTCCGTTCCCCCGGCTAGACCACTGGTACGGGTTCGGAATGCAAAGTCTGCTCCAGTGGTGGAGTGTTCGTTCACATCAACATCGGCCAGCGTTAATTCAACTCCATTCCAAAAGGGAGGAGGAGGTGGCCCAGCATAGATCAGATCAGATCGGATGCAAAACGGAAAACGTGCACGTTCATCTCCTCTCCCCCCGGCGCAGGCGTGCTCACCTGAGCCGAAGTACGGGCACTTCTCGCAGCCCCTGCCCCAGGCCTTGCCCACTCTGCTGCAGCAGCAGATCTGCTTGGTGATGTTCCTCAGAATGGGCAGCGAGCACGCTCCCGAGGTCACGATACGATAGCACTGGCCTTTTTCCTCAGAAATGACCTTCTGGGCTGCGGGGATGGGCGGGGGAGACACAGCGATGATGAATGCATGGAAAACGCTTGGGGGGGGGGGTGTCTGGGTGCTGGGGTTGCACGGGAGGGCAGGGGAGGAGTGAGGTCGTTACTTTCCTCTGTCTTCTAAAATGCCATTCGGGGGACATGGTGCGCCGGTTAGCGATGCATTCTATGCAAAAAAGGTCTGGTCTGGGGGGCGGCGGATAGCGTAGCGGTCTAACGCACCCGTATCTTGGCCGGTCCTGTATGTGTGTTAGCTGCCTGTCATGGATGTGGTTCAAAACCCGTCTCTGCCAAACCGGCCCTGGTCGTTAGCCCTGATCAGGGGCAACGTTTGGCTGTCCGCTCCTGAGGGAGGGGGGAGGGTAGAGGGTGGTCGGCACGAACTTGCTGTGTAGCACATAAGGGTGACTCCAGAAAGGGGGTCAGTGAGTTCCGTCTTGAAGGAGGCAGATCATCGCCAGCCTCGGAGAGTAGCTTGCCCCCGTAGAGACGGGCGGTGAGTTTGTGGGGGGGAGGGTTAATCGTAATAAAGAGAGGGTATAATTGGCTTCCAGATTGGGGAGAAAAACAGGGAAAATCTTAAACAAATTCTTAAAAGAAATAAAAATAAAAAGTCTGGTCTAGATTTTCACTTCTGTGCCTTCCCACACATATGCATTTTTGGGCTTGATATGTCCACCTCCCTCTCCCTGACTATAGATTTATCCTTTCAAGTTTCAAAGGGGCTTTTCTTTATTTTTTCCCCATTTTCTTGTTTGTCTTGCCCACAGTTTTGGAATTGTCAATTGTCCCTCTTGAGTTGCTGCTTTTCCATCTGTAGTCGAGGCTCGAACCTGCGACTACAGAGTCCATCCTGCACTTGTGGACAGTGCCTTTACGGACTGAGCCACTCAGGAGACTCAGGGGGCTTTTCAACACAACTTTACTTACAGCAACCGATTTACAAAAACATTCCACATTTTAAAATGAGCTTGATTTGAGGACCATGTCAATGCCACATTGTCTTCCGCTTGCCATTGAAGGGGGTTCTGATCTCTCCCTTCTCAGGAAATGGGACAGTGTCAGAACCCAAGAATGACATCTGTCCAACCAGCTGAACAAGCCGGCAACTTCTATTTATTTAAGGGGCGTAGATGGCTCAAACTAGCGGAGAGGTGGCGGGCTAAATGACCAGCCGTGCACACGAGCTGCCCGGGTCACATGTCCACGAACAAACACTTCAGCAGGACAGACTTGACTAACATGTGTTGTGAAAATTAAGGGTCCACAAAACATACTTTTTTAAACTGAGATTGGCAAACTTTCACAGCAGCTGGTGAAAGTGAGGTGCCATATGCGTGACAACGAAGAGGCTTCCTTGTGCCTGTCGATGCTGGGGGGAAGCCGAAACCTTGCGTCCGCTGAATGCATCTCATTTTTGGGAAATCTACAGCCCTTCTTCTTCACAATGCAGGGAAATCCTAGCATGACCTGCCCTGTTAATGATGTCATTTTGACATCGGTGTAAACTTTTCTCGATCGGAAATGGGGCTTAAAGTGGCGGAATGGGGCCTCCCGGGTGGTCTAGCGGTTACAACGTTCAACGCTGGTTCGATTCCACCAGCCGCGCCAGTCGGCTCTGGTCGGGAGTGCAACTAGGGGGCGGCAATTGGCTGTCCACCCCAGGGAGGGGGGAGGGAAGCCGATATGAGCTTGCTGCATATAGGAGTGGCTCTGTGTACCGGAGTTACAGTTGACGGCTTTGCGAGTGCTGGATCGGAGGAGGCGGTACATCGCCTTTGTCACTGCCAGTTTCTGGGCTACGGCAGTGAACTCACAACACGAGGGGGGATTGACATGAAAAAGAGAGGGTGTTATTGGCTACTAAATTGGGAGAAAATGGGCTAAAATCAGAAACAAAATCTAAAATAAATATAAAATAAAAAATAAGAAGAGGCGGGAAGCGTTCCATGTGACCCTGTCACTGTTACAATCAAACGAATGAGATCATAACAGTGTTCCAAAATGGACACATTTTTAAATCATCAACTTTTTTCCTTGGCATGCTCAGTTTCATCAGACAAAATGAAAGCGCATGCAATGTAGCTCCCCTCGGTGGTTGGAAAGTGTAAGTACCAGAGAATCTCATATGAATGTGAACTGGGACTGTCGTTTCACTGAACAGCCTGATTAATGGCTTCCATTCAGTAAACCCCTGCTGTTCACATTTCCAAGGCCTGATATGATTAATGATAAAGATGTTATTCACACAGGGATGAAAACTCAGGGGTTTCGCTGCGATGTACTTTGGCCTTGTTTAGTGAGGTTGCCCTAGTGCTAACAGGAAAGCGGTGCTACTGCAATCCCTTTTTGTCAATGCACATTACTGAACCGTAGACAGCCATTTTGGTCTACGTAGGATGGATAATGTGACAGCGATTCTCAGTGTGCAAAGGGGGGTGGGGGCGCAAAAGAGAGCTTGAAAGCATTCAGAATGGCCTTTCGGCAAGAGGATCATGATTTAAAGCGGACCCACACGGATTTCCAAGATGCATAAAACAGACAAACAGCCTTCCACAGTCCAGGTTGGAGCCAAAAGCCGGGGGGGGGGGAGGGGGACCCAGAGGGGGTGAAGAAGGTGAAGACGAAGAAAGAGAGCGCTTCATCCCCTACCTCCCAGGTCTGGGAGCCAGGTGGCCTTTTTTTTTTTTTTTTTCAGGTGTGGATTTTAGCAGTGAAGCGGGATGCAGCAGCAACACGTCCAGACAGTCACAGCCTAGCCGGCATTGCTCGAAGCGCGGGGGGGCAGCCTTGTCACAAATGCCGATCGGAATAAGTCCGGCCGAGAGCATCACAGAACCTTTCAGGACCCGGTATCGCATCGCATAACGTGTGACCTCGATGTTTGTCACGATTAAGTTAATCGGCTTCGCGTGCGATCAGCTGTGAGTGTGTGTGTGTGTTTAGGAGTGATGGAGGGGGTTAGAGATTTTACACCAAGGTGTAAAAATAAACCTAGAGAAAGAGCTTTTCCGGGAGCCTTCTGTTATCAAACAGTGTTTGCCTCGAGGTAAAATCCTTCTTCAATATGACTTTATACACCTCTTCAATATGACTTTATACAATATACACTTTATATGTTTTGCAAGTACTGTGAATAAAATAGTATAATGTGTTTATATATTATATGAAATGAATGATATAACCAACATATTTTTACAACATATCAACATTACAACATATCATCATATCTTGAACGTATATGAATTATCGATACTTTCATACATAAACACGTGTGTATGAATATAACATATATTATAATGTGATATGTTTTAAAAATGCATTATGCAATATATGCATAAATTGACATACCTACAACTAGCTGTGATGGACGTATTTGTAATGCAAGGTACACGTGTCGATACTTTTTCCACAGGGACAAAGTGTGCAAACAGTGAAAACTGTTTCTGTGTGGCTCAGTAGGTAGAGCATTGTTCTGTGTGGCTCAGTAGGTAGAGTATGGTTCTGTGTGTCTCAGTAGCTAGAGCGTGGTTCTGTGTGGCTCAGTAGGTACAGCATGGTTCTGTGTGGCTCAGTAGGTACAGCATGGTTCTGTGTGTCTCAGAAGGTAGAGCATGGTTCTGTGTGGCTCAGTAGGTAGAGCGTGGTTCTGTGTGGCTCAGTAGGTAGAGCATGGTTCTGTGTGGCTCAGTAGGTAGAGCGTGGTTCTGTGTGGCTCAGTAGGTAGAGCGTGGCGCTGACAATGCTTAGGTTGTAGGTTTGATTCCCATTGGGGCCACCTATACTGAAAAATGTATGCATTCACAACTGTAAGTGACTTTGGATAAAAGCGTCTGCTAAATGGCATATATATATATATTATTATTATTAAAGCATAAAGCGCGGCGTTCTCGAGGTCCAAAGTTCTGTGTCGCTCCGGCGCTGCCTTATTCCAGCCGCGCGTCATTCCAAACCCCCGGGCCATCGAGCGCATTCACCTCCCGGCCAAACGGGCCCTTTACTTACAGATACAGATCCCGTGAGAAGCATCCAGTAAATATCCTGGCCTGCAGACGCAACTGTAGCTCCCCCGAGTGTTCACGCAGTTCCCGTTCTCGCAAAAGCCGGGCTGCAGACACTCGTTAACGTCTACACGGGGGAGGGGAAAACAGCGCTGTCACATCGCTGGCCCGCTGGGGGGACTAGGCTCTGGGCTCCAGGCCAGGAACAGGAGCCGCGGAGCAGGGGCCTGGATTTATGCACACCTGGGGATGCTCCTGAGGCACTGGAACAAACCTAACTGTGCCAGCGCTGCTTCCTTCTCGCTATGCGACTTTCTATCATGCAGAATCGCTATGGCGTGATGAGCTTGTAGTAATTATAATAATAACAATAGACAATCATAACAATAACAATACATAATCATATATAATAATAATAATAATAATAATGAATTGCATCTTTTCATTCATAAATAGAAGGGATAGAGACAGGGATCTGTGTGTGTGGCTCACCTCAACCACTAAAGTACAGGTGACGAACATCTATGTAGGCTAATAATAATAATAATAATATAATTTAATACTGTGTATGCAGCTGGTCCCATTTTAACCCATTTTACTGACTTACTCCTGATGAGGTCATACAGTTGCCTAGAGTCCACTGTAAAATCTGTGTGCCTTTTACAGAGAAAAACATCCCATGTTAGATCCAAATAAAACTGTTGTAACGAGGGGGAAATGTTTTTCTATGAAATCCAAAGGCCATTCAATTAAAAAAAAAAATTGTTTTAACTAAAAGACGAAATATCGGCTTTAGAATGGCAGTACCAAACCGTCACTCCTTATAGAGTTACCATTTGTTTGATGCAGCCAAAGAAAAACTGTAAATGTTATCAAATAGATCAGCCTTTATTGAAATGTATTGGTTTCCACTCAAAGGAAACGCTGAATGTAATTTTTAATGTGTGGGAACAAGGTTGAGTGGCTGCAATAGTGCCTGGTGTTGTCATTACATTACGCCTTCAAGTGCTTTCTGATAAATTGTTTTCCAGTCCAGTTATGTTGTAATGTGACACAAAATGTATGTCCCATGCTTAATATTGCATGTCTACACAGAATATCCTTGCCAGGAGCAATACGAGTACGTATTGGCCAGCATTTTGGGGATAATATAGCAGTTTGTATAATTCTAAAAACAATATTTACGTATTTTATCATATTACTCTTTGCATATATATCGTTAACAAACAGAGAAACTGACCCTTCACTGAAGAATGTCACAATCTTCAGTGAACTTGGATCACATGTTTTAACCATTGAGGTACTGTTTTTACTCTCACTTGTAGCTGGTTCCCATTCGAGAGCAGGGGGAGGGACAGAAACGCTGGACGGAAGGCGTCAGACTGGGCCTTAGTCGACTTAGTCTCCACGGTCACCCCACGAGGGCTCAGCTTAGATAACCCACAAGAGCCCAGACTCAGAGCCCTTAATGACTGCCCTCCATCTGGCCTTTGGCCCATACGAGCCACGCACACAAAGGGCCTGCCAGACACACAGACCTGTCAGCTGACACCACATAGGCAACCCTATTGGTCAGCTGTTTTCAGTATCACCATTCATCTCAATGGGAACCTGTGGCCCGCTGGCTGAAAATAATTAACCCAGCGTTGGAAAGTGGACATGTGAGCTGTGTGCTAAGTAAGTACTACCAGAGCACTTTATGTCTACAGTGTTTGCTACTGTTTAAAAAGGAGGGGGGTCCAGATTTGCTCCAACGACTGCTGCAATATAACTATACTGAGTGCATCGTTGTGAGCGGCTATCTCGGGTTAACAGAAGTCAAACTCTTGATATTAGTGAGACTGAAGTTCCTACGCTCACCACACAGCAGGCACTGGTTTTATGTGGTTTAAAGGCATTTGATGGGGTTGATATTACTAAATGCATTTCTTTTTTTCTTTTTTTTAACCATGAGTTCGCATGAGTTCAAGCGATAGCTTTTTAAATTATTATTGTGGGTGTGCTTGAACAGAGGTGTACAACTAAGACCCTGGCTGTCTCTACTCCACTATAAATTGTATCGATGAATGTTGACAAATGAATGAACCTTGATAACATTGCTTAACTTTAAGGATGATCTGGGTTGATGTCAATAGTTAATATATTTCACAGTTGTGTGAATTCAGATCCAAAGCCAGTTGCAAAACTGTTACTCAACATTAATCAAATGAATTTGTCTGTGAAACTCACCAAGGTGACACATTCAGTTAAGACACCCATTTCTCCTATTTCCCACTCTGTGAGATTTAGAAATTAACTATTGAAATGTGTTGTCATCTGTAATATTGTTTTCTCAGAATTAAATGCAACATGAAAAAAAAAGGAACATACTGGTAAATCACTGTTGGATGCGTTGCATTATGCAATACTTTCCCCACATTTCTACGATATCCTTTTAACTGCAAATAAAGGCATTCTTAACTTTACAGAGGCAGCAGTGTAGTGTAATGGTTAGGGGAACTGGACTTGTAACTTAGAGGTTCCCAGGTGGGGGCACTGCTGTTGTACCCTTGATCTAAAGGTACTTAAACCTGAATTGCTTCAGTAAAATATCCAGCTGTATAAATCGATTGTATGTAAAGAAATGTAAACTGTGTAAGTCGCTCTGGATAAGAGCGTCTGCTAAATGCCTAAAATTTAAAATGTAAAATGTACAGAGAGTGAACCCCTATACACAAACATATACATATACACTCATATACACAAACAAACCATACACAGTACCTAGCCTTTGCACCTTCTTGAAAGTACAATGCACATAACATCATATATTTTGTTCATTTCACAGTGTCTGATGTAATGTCTTCTTCTTTTTTTTTTGGAAAGAAAACATCTAGCCTAAAGTCTCAACACTGTTATATATAATTACAGGGCTGGAGTTGTTTTCAAAGCAACGTGTAAATGCCATATATAGTGAAGTGCAGCTTGGTTATCTTAAGAGGTAGGGTTAGTGGGAGTGTGTTTGGGGGGTGGGTGGGAGGGGGGTCAACGGCAGTGAAGCTTGTTTGGTATTTCCGCATTAGAGCAATATTCCATGTGCTCAAAAAGGGCTTGAAAGATTAATCACAGGGGTAATAGCATTTGCACATTGACAGCAGAGATCTCTGCTCTCTTTCCATCGCCTCTTATCAAGGGATAAAAAAACGAAAAACTGACAAGGCATTCCTCCCCGAGCCGGCCCGGGACATCAGGGCACCGCCGCACTGGGTTCAGGCTCTGGGCCACAGCTGCTGCCTGGCAGACGGCTCAGGACCTTTGGGCCTAGGATAGCTTTGTCCTGAAGTAATGCGCTCACTGGCTCACTCGCTCAGTCACTCACTCGCTCAGTCACTCACTGGCTCACTGGCTCACTCACTCACTGGCTCACTCACTCACTCACTCGCTCACTCACTCACTCACTCGCTCACCCACTCACTCAAACGCAGTCGGTTAGTGGAACTCACAGTGGAGAAGACTCCTTGGCCTGAGTGACATCTCTTTCTCTCTCTCTCTCTCTCTCTCTCTCTCACACACACACACACACACACACACACACACACACACACACACACACACACACACACACACACACACACACACACACACACACACACACACACACACACACACACGTGCACAGGACACACACACTCCGCAACCCTCCACTAAAGGTCAAAAGCCCTATATGAAAGAGATGGAGGCAGCTTTCTAAAGAGGAGCAGATGTGAGCTCCAGCGTTGACCCACCGCAGACCCAATCCACACAGCGCGGCTCATCCCGCGCGCTCTCATTGGGAGACCTCGGTGATTCCTCACTCAATTTAATCACCACAACCTTTTCTCTCCTTTTGCCCTCATCTCCTCCAGATGTACACTTGCGGTCTCGGTTCAAAACATGTTGGTCTAATTTGTGGTAAGCCCCTGCAGTTCCATAAAAAACACATTAGCTTTTAATACAAACACAATGGCTTTGTCTGCAAAGCAAGCAACAGGCACTAAACAGTCTCTGGAACTCTCTGGTGCGGCACTTGTATCCGCAAGGATAGAGCCCACGATAAACACTTATCCAAGCCCCTCATTTGTACCGCCCAGATAAATACACAGGCTCCTGTGGTGGGAGGGCAACAACTCTTGCCAACATATAGGAAGAACCCCCTGCGTTAAAATGTAAAAGACATTTCAACAAACTAGTATGGCAATAATAAAAACAAAACAGATGGGGGCCAATGCAAAACAGTCAATGTCAAACAAGCACCAAAACAAAAATCTTATGAAAAAGTGACCTCATAATGCATGCAAAGTTTGGCAGGGCAATTCCGTTTCCTGAAGATTTCTTTGTGTCACCGATGCAGCAGTGAATGACCTGTGCAGCTTTAAGACATTTTAACCAATGGGCCATTACAGAATCAGTACAATGTATAACCAATGGGAGCCTACAGCACCTAAGGAATGAGATTACCACATACCAGATGATAACAATAATAATAATACCGGAGACCAAAAAATATCAGTGTTTGAGCCATTTTTGGTTAAAGGTAAAATTTATGAATTTTAATGACTTTATTGAGTATTTAAGTTTAATTATGGTCTATGGTTTATTATTTACTTTGCACTTTATTTATTTGGTATTAATGGATGCAGACTTTTATTTTGACATCGTTTTGGTGGGGCAACAGCTGACCTGTGGGGGATTTCAAGATGGCGTCTCAGTCAGGCGAAGTGGTTTTTTGAACTTGCCACATGGAAGATGCCATAGCAACAGTTTTTCAACCTCTGCTAACTCCATTGCTATTTTTCAAAGCAGTTTTATTTTCTATCAATATCACTCTGCATCTGCAACGTTTCTTACTGGATTAATCACCACCATAATTCTGGATCTGTCCGAGGAAACTGGTAAATAAATCAACTTTATATTTTCCACTTAACAACCTGTTTTACTGTCTGAATTACTAGAACAGTGGTGTGTCTGGAGCTAATGCAATAGGCGTCTAAATGTGGCTATTGAACTGTGACTTGTGGAAAGAAGCCACCACAATCAGACTAAAGTAGTTTACACTAAAAGTTGCCGTGCCAACATTGAACTTAAAGAGATACGTCTGTGTAGACAAAGACGCTTCTGGATATTCACTGGTCAGCCAGACCGTCTCACGTCAGGTTCGGATTCCAATGACTCTGAAGAATCATAGAAACCGTAACTATCTGCTCGTCCAATAACAATCTAGGCCTGCCAACTTATAAACGTTCACTAGAGCTCTCGAGCGGTGACAGTAAAAGTGGTGCAGAATATGACAGAATCTAACAGTCGTATGTGTGTCAGACGCAGGTGCGTGGGCCAGTGAACTCACCCACACACAGAGTACCGTTCCGCAAGTGTCCGGTTGGACAGCTCCTCTCTCCGTTGGCGTTGTTTGCTGCAGGGAAAAGAGATTTGCTGGTTTTCAGTTTAAATACAAGCTGGCACCGCAACGCTCCACAGCATTCCTGCGTTAAACTTCAGAGCCACAGGTAAAAGGTAACACTGCTATGCTACTTCTTGTAAGTATAATGTTTTTAAAATGTTTATCTCATTTTTATCCCAATTTGGTAGCCAATTACACACTCTATTTATTTTGAGTCCGCTGCTCGTCTGTACGAGGCAAGCTAATTCTCCGAGGGCAGCGAACTCCGTTTCCTTCAAGAACCCCCCCCCCCCTGGGGCGGACAGCCAAAATGTTGCCCCCGATCGGGCCTGGCGACCAGGGCCGGTCTGGTAGAGACGGGTTTCGAACCGTGTCCCTGACAGGCAGCACACACCATATCGGACCAGCCAAGATACAGCGCGTTAGACCGCTACGCTATCCACCGCCTTAAGTACAGTGTTTTTGAGAAGTTGTCCATGAATAAAATGGACGAACGCAGCAAATTTAGATGAAAAATGCTACGATGGATGATGAAAAAGAAATAAGCAATTCTACTCCTTGAAGTCACGCGTTAAGAGCACTGGGAGGCTCGCTTTTTCAGCTGGCTATTTGAAACAATTTATTGAAATTACATTTGTGACACTGTGAACTGACACTTAAATTCTATGCACAGAACTAATGATGCAGACTAGCGTAACAGCTCACTTACCAGACCTGGGTTAATATGAAAATAGTTTATTCCTTTAGACACCAATGAATCTCCTGCACATTTTGAAAATGTTAAGAAACATTTCGAAACCTATTTTCACCAATATTCAAAAGAAAAATTCCACTTTTGTGTTATTGTCCATTTTGGTAAGTAACATATTTCTTTGAAAATTCTAAGGGATCTGTGGGATTGTATCATTTTCCTGGCACGTAAAGAGCAAAAGTATTTAAAATGATTTGACCCAGATCTGTCACTTACACAGGGCACAGCTAATGAGTACATGCTCTACGACTCATTTTGAAATAATAACATGCTCTTGTGACAGGTTTGCTTTAGAACGTACACAAGTCATTGAGTTCATTTCTGTTTCCATGGAAACAGCTGATGGGAACTGCATGATCGATGATCAGACCCTGATCAATCTCCCCGATTCTCAGCAGACCGCTACCTGAATATCTAAAATGGTGTGCAGGACACACAAAGACATACTGACAGATGCTGTGACAGTGGCCTCATACATGAGTTGTGGTGCTTCAAAGAGGCCAGGGGCTGCTCAGAATTAGCTGGCTTGGTGTCAGTGTGCGTCAGTGGTCAAGGCTGAAGGGCTATCAGTGGACGGAGGTGCTAAGGTTTGTGGGAAATTTTTCATCTTGCTTGTTTAGCCATGGCGTCCCAATGTGAAAGTCACACTTACTCAGACTCTCCTGCCCTCCACAAACCTGCCCTTTTAACGCTCGGAAATCTGCACATTTCGGCTGTCAGCCCTGCACTTAAAAATAACCCACTGCATTTGAGAATTTGTGTAGTATTATTATTATTATTATTATTATTATAAAACAGATGAGCTTGAGCCCCGGCCTGACAGGCCAGACAGCAGCCTTTCCAGGTTCCCTTTTGGTCCGACTTTCCATCTCATTAAAACGCCAGTGGTGCATTCCACAACGTTTCTTCAGTCCCTGCTCTATCGAGCACTACCCTATCCCAGACATCAGCACGGGAGCAAAGATTGGACATTCCATTGAGCAAACACACACTATATATAAACACACACACACACACACACACACACACACACACACACACACACACACGCACACAGACAGAGAGGGAGAGATTCAAAATTCAAATTAGACTCAAAATACACTCAAATATGCTCATCAAAATGTTGTCAAATACTAATATGTTATAATATTTTTATACATAGCTACACACATGGATAGATAGAGAGATAGATAGATACATTCAAGAGATATACATTCAATCATACACTCATGCTATTCCAGGACAATATTATAAAAGTCCTACAAAAAAGTTCTGATCTTTTACTGGCATGAGCATTCTGTGTTTAATAATGTAGGTGACAATGTTAGCCCTGTCACTCCTTAACTGGGTCTGGGATAATGTAATTACATAAAGGGATATGTTACTGATCATTTCTACAGCCCAGTATTCAGTGTTCTCTGACAGAACATGTTCTTTGAGGTAGCCTGCCAAACCCTGTTACTAGCTGGTCTATAGCGGCACGGCGAGATGTGACTATGTTACTTGCTAGTAGTCATGGTACATACCGGACCTCCCCTCCCATACATCACATTTTGTACATTCAAAACAGTGCCCATGGCAACAGTGCCACACCCAGAATCCCCGGCACACTTAAACACTAACCCAGGGGCCTCCCGGGTGGTCTAGCGGTTACAACGTCCGACACTGGCCACTGCGACCGGGGTTCAATTCCACTAGCCGTGCCAGTAGTGGCTGGAAGTGCCACTAGGGGTCGGCAATTGGCTGTCCGTCCCAGGGAGGGGGGAGGTTAGCCAATATGAGCTCGCTGCCTATAGGAGTGGCTCTGTGTACCGGAGTTACAGTCAATGGCTTGGCGAGTGCCGTCTCAGAGGAGACGATACATTGCCTTCATCACTACCGGTCACAGGGCTATGGCAGCAAACTCACAATACGAGGGGGGATTGACTTGAAAATAGGGTGTAATTGGCTACCAAATTGGGAGAATATGGGATAAAATAAAAATAAAAAGTGTAATTGCTTGGCAGGCGCTACTCCAAGTCTGCACGACAGTTCTGAAAGGGAAAACCTCAGACACTGTGTCTGTTCCTCTTGAAAGACCACTTATCCCTGTCATGGGCGTTCAGACTAAAGCCTAAACGATAAAGCTGAAGAGATGTCTGCCACTGTGTAACGGCACGGCCCAACATCATGCTCACACCGACCACCTTCAGGGTCAGCTAGGGTGTGTCATGTCGCCCCTGGGCTGACCACGGTGGTTCGGTTTGCCCTTTTTTGGTGAATTGACATGGTTATACCTGATCCTGACTCCATCTGCTCTTGAATGCTTACAGAAGGTTGTGTTTGAAACATTTTTGTTTTGTGTGCCCGTGTAGTAGCCTGTCTTCGTGTAAGCTACCAAGGAAATCCTGGACACTGAAGGAAACTACATGATTTCAGTTTAGATTTTGTGTACACTTATGACAGGTGTTTGACAATTGATGACCGCTTCCATACTCGAAATGTTATTCATTTGTTGTTAATGATTGTTGCTAAAAAGCTGGCAGCAATTAAATCACTTGCTATGTCATTAGCGTTCTACTAGTTTGACAAGACCTACATTTGATGTTTACAACTGCTCATTAACAAAAATCAATGGGTTAATGTTATGCAGTTAACTACAACAATAATTGAATGACTGATATTTACCAGATGGATTAGCAGAGTTGTGACCAAGTCACTGTTATGCAAGTCATAAGTAAGGCTCAAGTCTTAACTTTCAAGTCTCAAGTAAAGTCAAGTAAAGTCCCAAGTCTCCGTAAAGTCCCAAGTCAAGTAAAGTCCCAAGTAACCGTGTTCAGGTCAAGTCAAGTCACGAGTCCCAAATTTCAGGTGTCAAGTCCTCAAGTCACATTCAAAACAAGTCTCTCGAGTCATCCAGCTCAAGACCAAGTCTAGTCCCAAGTCATAGACATGCAAGTCTGAGTCGAGTCTCAAGTACTTTTCATTTTTTGCAAGTCAAGTCTGAAGTCATCAAAATTGTGATTGAGTCCACAACTCTGTGCATTAGCGTGCATACTGTCCTGTCAAAGCATTTAACTTGTGCGTCTAGTTCTATGTGTGTAGACCCCTGAGTATCACATCAGCGGCACATCCTCCAACATGAATATAGACATTTCAGAATATCACATTTCTCATAGATTCCCCCCCCGTATGATAATGTTTCTTGCCGCAATGCAACGAAAACAAAGGACCTTTCTTTAGCTGCGCTGCTTATTTATGGGAGTGGGGAGTGAAGAGAAGAAATATTGTGATGGAAAAACAACCACACAGTGACAAGCCCTCAACTTGGCCATGCTGAGGCCAGTCTTGGCCAAGGGCTTCCTCCTGGAGATACATTTAAATGTAAAATATATATATATATTTTTTTTTTATCCTTCAAATTCTTGGCTCGTGTAAAATGTCATCTGAGAGTACCGCAGTGCAGAATGTTGTTGAACTTTCTTTTAACCAGTGACTCAGTACGGATGATTTATATGTTCAGTAGAAGCCGGCGACTGTTCAAAACGGGTGTTTAAAAGCTCAGGGGTCGGCAATCTTTCTGGACGAAGTTTGGTCACCCCCTGCACTTTTTTAAGATAAGTGGGGACAGCAGAACAAGAGGCCACAGGTAGAAATTAGAGATGCACCGATTGCGATTTTCTTGGCCGATTCCGATTTCCAATTTTTGATTAGTCTGACCTGCCGATACCGATTTTGGCCGATTCCGATTTTTTCCTAAAAACAATAATTGACAACTTACACAAACATTTTGTAACTTTGCTTTAATAGAAAATTAAGATTGACAATTCTGAGGTAGGTCAGAAGCATGAGGTAGGTCTCACTAAAACACATTTCAAAATAAAAAAGTGTTCCAGGTTACTGGACAGAGCTTTTCTTTTTTGTGAAAATTAAATTCAATGATGAATAAAAGAGAATCCAACAACAGTGGCATGTAGCCTTTAAGTAATAAATAAAAAGAAACAAGAGTAGTTTAAATTTACTGACATGGTGACAGACCATTAGTCCGGAAATATTTTTTAAAACACTAACGTTATATTCTGATGACAGATGACACAAGCCCTTTTTCCATTAAATAATTATATGGCTTCAACTTGGCGTGCATCAGAAAGTTATTGCGACAATGCTAATGGAAAACAGGTTAGTTCGAACCTATGATGCGCTAGACTAATTTGTTTGCTAGAGGTGGATTAGAGTAGATCCCAATTCTATATAGTGCAATGGAAAACACTTGTAGCGATATAAGGGCGGATGTTTCAGTTGCGGAGCTTGTCAAAGGCATTGAAACAAGCCGCTCTTCAGCAGAATTTCGTTATTTGCGTGAGTCAGGTAGTCTAACGACTACGACTTTAACTAGCTTCAAAGCTTAGATAAAAATGTTTCAAACTAGGAGTAATTGGAAAGAGGCGATGCTGCTGTTTCTGAGTTTGTTTGATAGTGGAAACGCACAGCTGGCACCTTCATGCACAACACAGTTAATACACAATTTGTGGTTTAGCTAGAAATCGTTAGATGAATTTATCATTAGGTCTAATAAGTTCGATTTGTATGAGTGAATAGCACTGTTTCATAACGTCACTCATTAGCGAACATAATGATTTCAGTGCAATTCAGTGCTGATCAGCAGGGCATTATTACGTCAGGTTTATGCACTACCACTATGTTCTATTAATGGAAAATGGTTCAGAGGAACCGAACTAGCGCAACGAAGTTAATTGTTAATTAACCCGGTACCTACGGTACTGTAGAAAAACGACTACCGTCAGAATTTGGGCATCGACTTGGTACCTGGGTGATGACTTTTCAAGTGTCTGATTAGGTTGGTCGTTCGAGCGTTTTCGAGGTTGTTCCTCCGCGGCTTATTTTCGATTGACATGTATGACAAACTGCAAGCTTTAAGTCGTCTTCACTGACTGTGAAAAACGCCCATACTAAGGACATGTTGAGGCGTTTTCAGCGCTGCGCTCATCTGATCTGTTTGCATTGGCTCACGGGTGCGCGCACGTCACGTGAAAAGAGGGGCGGGAGCCAACCGGCGCACAGAATCGGCTATGTGGAGTGATCGGGATCAAGTCACCGATTGAGGCCGATCAGCTGAAAATCGGCCATTTCCGGTCAGAGGCCGATCGATCGGTGCATCTCTAGTAGAAATGAGTTAAAGGCAAATTCCGCACGGATATTAGGAAGCTTTTCTTTACACAGACAGTTGTCAATGCCTGGAACAGCTTGCCAAGTCGGGTAGTAGAGGCAGAAACTTTTGGGCCATTCAAGTCCAGGCTAGATGCAGTACTAGATACTCTTTAGATTAGGACATGACGAGCCTAGATGGGCTGAACGGCCCGTTCTCGTCATTATGTATTCTTATGTTCTTATGTACTACATCCTGGCATGCAGGCCCCAAACTCAAAAGTGGCTGCCATCTGTATCAAGGCAGTTCTCTGTAGTTCAAAGCCACCGTGGAGAGATTAAAATTGCATTGAGGGACTAACGGGGAGGCTCTGTTTTTTTAAATTCGCAGTAAATGCCTCTACCTAGGGCTCTTAAGAGCCACAAAGAACTTGTTGTTTCAGTCCCTCTCCAGTTAGGTTTGTGTGATCGTGATCCAGAGAGTAATGATTGACCACAGGGTAGATGAGGGTGTTGTATCGTAGGGAAGGCTTGTTGAGGAAGAACACAAAAACATCCCTTTGTGGGTTTGACGTGTCATATTTATTGATTTACTTAACATATATATTTGTTTTTTATACAGGGAAGCTATTGTTACCGCTTTATTGTGTAATTGACTTATTTCCCTCATCTTTCCAGTGACAAGACATCACAACGACAGCTCTTACAACATGTGCCCTGCGTGAACGATCTGTGAAATTGAATGATTACTCTCTGACCGCTATTGTGAGCGGGTACCCTGTATAACAAATCCATTAGGAGTTGTGGTTCGCTATTGAAAGCGAGTCAGAAAACATGCATACTTTCCACAGCGTATCATGAAAAAAAAGAGCTTGTTTTTCTGTTTTGTTTTCATACGGATATGTATATCAATGTGTCCTGGAAGAATTCTGGAGCTGGAACCCACATTTTTAATGAATCCCCCCCCCATGTTTACTGGCTCTGTCTCTGTGTCTCCTCAAATGTGCTCAGCATTCTGGCAATATAAACAATGAGGGAATTGCTATGGTAATGAAAAGGTCATCTGCGAATTGGCCACGTACTTCCCCTCGAAAGCAAACGTGGACCAAAGGGGACAAGCCGATGAATTGTGATCCTGAAAAACCTTTGAGAAACATCTAAGCCGATTTATTACTTATTTATTGTGCTATTAGATCATTGTTAGCATTTCGTATACACCCTTATACACCCTTGTGATACTCACACACAAGGGTGCATACGAATCCAGACCTCTCCTCCTCTGTTGCTAAGGAAAACAGGACTTGGTGTGGTAATAAAGTGAGATGAAATAACAAGGGAATGCAGATGTAAAATTGATGATTGCGATTGCTATATTTTTAGGTTGTTACAGCTTTTTGAGTTGGGGAATAGCGCCGTGTGGAGCTTGTGCACAAATATGGGAAAGAAAGTAGCAGTCGAACATGAGTCAGGTCTGGAAGAACATGCCCGGGAGGCTATTTTTAGTACTGCTTGATATCAAAAAATTAGCAAGCGGTTGTGTTGTTCTAGGGTGGGGGGTCTGGGTATTTCCAGGACAGGTTCCGACAATGACATTGTACAACCTTCGTGAAGGGTGAGTAGGATTGTTGTGTGGATGAGGGGTGAAAATATCAATATCAATATCAATGTAAATTCAAATGATATCAATGCGTGGACAAAGTGCTCCTTATAAGGCATGTCTTTACACAGTCTACAAATTACTCATGAAAGGAGAGAAAGTGATTATTCCCTACGTTGAATGATGAACTGGTTCTTGTAGCAATAAAGGCTTTTTCTGTTATGCTATTCATTACATATGCATTCCTCGTACAAAGTTATACATAGATGGTTAAAATGGAAAAAGCTCAAATATGGACAGGGTAACTGTGGCAGTATAAAAATGTATTAAAAAGGGTATTTTGTGAGCTCAGTTTTAAAATATGCCATGCAACATTTTTAACACAGAAAGACTTAAGCACATAACCTGTAGGATACTGATTTGGAGAGGGTCAATAAATTGTCTTCTCTAAGCATAGACTTCATGATTTGTGAAGATTACAGTAGATTTGTGATCTACTACATGGTTGTTTTCCAAAATAAAAGATATATATTTTTACATTTCAGAACAGGAATGCAGCAGTGAGATTCTTTCAGAGTTACCTTTTTGGATACTTGGATCTTAATTCTTCATTATTTATCCTTTATTTTACGAGGTAAAACCCAGCAAGATTAAATATCTCTTTTTTGAGTGTGACCTGTCCAAGAAACAGTAAACACAACAGAGATATTCATACAAATATAAAAATATAGTTGTTAAAGATAATTTGCAAGAATTATGAACAAAACCACCAAGACTAAACAGACAGCTATGGACATTATGGTAATGTGTGTCTCAGTAGGTAGAGTGTGGTTCTGTGTGGCTCAGTAGGTCGAGCGTGGTTCTGTGTGGCCCAGTAGGTTCTGACAACGCTTAGATTGTGGGTTTGATTCCGATTGGATATGTTGCTTATGGTGGCGGATACCGTAGCGGTCTAATGCACCGTATTTTGGCTGGTCCAATACGAGTGTGGCTGCTTATCAGGGATGTAGTTCGGAACCCGTCTCTGCCAGACATACAGACCAGGCCCTGGTCGCCAGCCCTGATCGGGGATGCCATTTGGCTGTCCGCCCCAGGGGGAAGGGGGAGTGTAAGCCGGCATGAGTTCGTTGAGGAGCAGAAAGGGTGTCCGTGGTCGGGTTCCGTCTCAGAGGAGACGGATCTGCCAGCCCGGGAAAATTGGCTCGTTACCCGGAGGACGGGCAGCGGACTTGTGGGGGAGGGATATTATGCTCCTTCTTCCACACGGTGTTGCGATGGGTTGCAGTTGTGTAGGAACAGAACACATAACATCCTGGTGATCCACAGCATCGATGTCATTCAAAAGCAAACATGGGCTTCCCCAAACCAGACCACGAACTGGACAGTTGACACTTACAATAACTCAGCTGGGAGGTAGATCGAAGACTAACACAATATGTCATTGCAGTGTATTACAAAGCTGCAGTAAGGCTGTGGTGAAAAACAAAGATGCAGATCACACTAATCTTTATTTTTTTTCCCCTCCACATGAAAACGCTTTAGGGGTCTTCTCATGACGCAAGTCATGAGAACAGTTGCACAACTTTCCACAACATAAAAACATCAATCTGGAGCTGAGGAAACATTGCAAAAACAATGCTATAACGTTGTTATTCTCCACAACTCTTACACAACCTTACTACAACGTTGTAAGTATTCGCAATGATGTGCTAGCTGGGCTGCTGTCTAAAATGGTGAGATCCTTTTTTCAGCGTTGTTTAAAGTTGTAGGCCTGTCCAACGCTTTGGTCCTCAAGGGCTGGCACTATGGTGGCCATACGTCTAACATTATGCTGGACAGCCCGGTTTTCGATCACTCTGTCCTCTGACGCCCATTTGTCCTCCTCTTGAAGTCTAGACTAGAAAAAACGCTAAATTCTTCTTCATTATCTCACGTTTGAAGATTTGAACGTGCCTCTTATTGGTTTATGTATTTGTCAAATAACAAATCGCCTGTGTCATTGGTCTAATAAATGTTAACAAATACCACGCTATAATATGACGCTCGTACAAGCCACGTGATTTTTTCTTTAAGCGCTATCGGAGAGTGTTCGGTGCCATCGTAGCCAGCCCTGCACGATGGCGAAAAGTAGACCACCCAGCTATTGTGAGTACACATTTTCAATCTCAGTTAGCCTGTATAGGTTATGGTTTTAAATTGGTCATATAATTACATGTTAAATTGCCGCTGCCTGAAGTGTCCTCCATTCTGGGGTTTTGGACATGGCCACCCTAGCTGGCCCTGGCTCTGTGGAGAAGGTCTTTGGAGAACTCACCTGTGTTCGAGGGGCACAGGGTGCATTCGTTGATCCCCCAGGCCAGTCCTATCCCTCGACAGCAGGTCTCCTGGCTCCTCAACCCCGGGAGGGGTGAGCTACACTGAGAAACACAGAGTGAAAACACATTGTGGAAGGCGTCGGTCTCAGCAGCTAATCAGGACGATTAGCGGCCACGCCTACTGGCAGAGCAGTAAGCGCACACACCGGTCCTGTCGATAATAATTACATCTGTGTGCTTTAAGACTGCTCTGTTCCCTTCAGTAGGGGGCTGGAACCAGAGAGGCGTTTGAGACCGAGGAGCGAGGAAAGGACAACGAAAGAAAAGCGAACCAAAGTGAAGGAAATATCGAACGGACTAAGAAAGAGCCGGTTCGATATTGTATGATTTAGTTTTGGTCTTTTCATTTAGTTACCCGAAAGCTTCGCGGCAATTAGGGTAACGTGTTTAGTTGTGTTTATTATTTTACGCTCCCGGTGCTCGTTCTCGGCCCAGTGGGGGAACAGAGAACGCGCCGAAAATCAAATAAATAAAAGTCCGGTCCGTAGACCGAAAAACTCCACTCCGTGTCTGGACTACTCTGTTCCCGTCCAGGGTGTGTCACGTGGCGTGTGACACACATGTTTTCTTTTTATTTGTTTCAGATTTCCCCCCCCAATTTTCTCCCAATTTGGTAGCCAATTACACCCTCTATTTATGTCGATTTACCCTCCCCACACGAGTCCTCTGCTCGTCTCTATGAGGCAAGCTAATTCTCCGAGGGCACCGAAAACCACCTCCTTCGAGACGGAATTCACCCACCAACATTCTGGAGACCCCCTTACATGCTTCACGGCGGACCCGAGCTGGCTCACCCTCCCCCCTCCCCCTGGGGTGGACAGCCAAATGCCACCCTCGATCAGGGCTAACAACCAGGGCCGGTCTGGTAGAGACGGGCTTCATACCGTGCAGGCAGGCACACCGTATCGGACCAGCCAAAATATGGTGCATTAGACCGCATCCGCTATCCGCCACCCCGAAAACACATGAATAACAAAATAAATCACATATTTCCACCATCTGAGAAGCAAAAGCGTCTATATCTTTGTGGCACTTCAGCAACAATGGCAGCTACATGTGACTCGATGCTCGTAAGCCATTGAGTTTCTGGTAATCTGAGAACTTTGTAAGAGCTTTTTCCTGGATCGCCCAGAACACTTTGATCATGAGATGTGTTCAAAAAGAGAAGAAATAGGAACAAAAGTGTTGCTCCCTGGGAGGGTAGCTAATTAAATGTAAATGTGTATATTTCACTTTCGTCTCCTTTAACCCGTTCAAAAACGTCCTCTCTGCGTAAATCAACTGTTATCATTCTTGACAACATAGTGTGCTCTTCCCGTCTTTGGCGGCTGAGCACTACAAACCAGAATGCCAGAATCCAGCCATACTGAAGCCATCTTAGTGACTGGCTGACTAGCCTCCCTCCAAGTGATAATTAAAAGGAAGAGGAAAGATGAGGCCTGGAAGAGCTCTTGTTAGAGAAGACAGAGCATTTTTAAGGCCCCCAGGTGGAGCTGGTGCAATCAAGCTCATTTATGAATCAGGACAGTGGTAGCCAATCAGGAAGGAGAACTTAGGAAGGAACAGATGAGCTGTGGGTGAACAATAGCCAGAGGTTCCGAAGATGTCAGGTCTGATCTTTTGGGGAGGGGTCACACCTCCCATGTGGGAAGGGGAGGGGGGATCTCATTTGTCAGATGAAAGGTCCATTGCTGTCTTGCCCAGAGGAGTTGTATGACTGTGAACGATGAGGTCATGTTCTGTTTCCAGGGTTATGAAACATAAGCATGAGCAATCCCCTTGTTTGATGTTTGGTGATGCAATGGACGGTAGCTGGGCCAATGAGAGAAAGCATACAGTACACACCCTTGAGCCAAACATGTTTTTAAATGGCTTTGATGCTTAGTAATCTAGGAAGTCTTACAGGACTACACAGTAATTAGGTGAAAATAACAGTTAATAGATTTACTTCCGGGAGGAATTTGTTCCCAGCGGTGGAATGAACTTCCTCACTCGGTCAGGACCACAGAATCGCTGGCGATCTTCCACAAGTGACTGAAAACCCACCTCTTCAGGCTACACTTCTAGTAAATACAGTACCAGTCAAAAGTTTGAGTACACCTTCCATCTGGACTATGGCTAAGCGGGCACTCCTTCATTCTTGAGCAAGATAATGACCCGAAACACACCTTGAAGTTGTGCAAGAACTATCTGATGAAGGGGGAACGTGAAGGACAACTTTTATTTCGCCCTGTGTATAACAAATACAATGGAATGCTAACTCTCTGCTCATTCGCACAGTGTAACAGAGCACAAAAGCAATAAAGCACTGCAAATAGCAATAAATAATGACCAAAATAATATGCATATTATCTTGTTTGATGTTGGGGCGGCAGTGTAGTGTAATGGCTAGGGAACTGGACTTGTAACTCAGAGATTGCAGGTTTGATTCCCAGGTGGGGCCACTGCCGTTTTATCCTTAAGCAAGGTACTAAACCTGAATTGCTTCAGTAAAAATATGTGTATAAATGGATTGTACGTAAAGAAATGTCAATTGTGTAAGTCGCTCTGGATAAGAGCGTCTGCTAAATGCCTAAAATGTAAAATGTAAAAATGATGTACTTTGATATACAGGTACATGTGTTCGGGAGAGCAAGAGACAGATAGGGCCTCACCTGGCCGTTGCGGACTTCCCTGAAGCAGTACTTGAACCCGGACGATTCCGTGTAGGTGGAGTCTCCGCGGATAGTCTGGGCCTGAACCCGAGGAGGCGGGGCCTGGACCCGAGGAGGCAGGGCCTGGACTCGAGGAGTCGGGGCCTGGACCCGAGGAGGTGGGGCCTGAACCCGAGAAGGCGGGGCCTGGACCCGAGGAGGCGGGGCCTCCGCCCTCTCGCCCGGCAGCAGCGTGTTCCTGGCCCCCGAGAGGCCCGACGACCAGGTGACCGTCTCCGACTGCTCCCTCCCCGTCGGGCCGTAGCCCACCTTCAGCACCTGGTGGATCTTCACGGTGGCCTCTGGGGGGTGCTGCACACGCACCTTCACCATGGACGACCCCGATGCTGTAGGACCAACATTGGAATGTCAAACAGAGCCCGGTCTAATACATTGGTCTCTCCACTGACCTGCCCGGGCCTAATGCATGAATGTGAAGCAGAGTAACAGACACACTACTGTCTCAGTGTGCAATGGATCCCACAGCCCACAGCCCAGTCCCAATGTTAATACTGTAGTGCCACTTGGGGTGGGGTGACACTCAAGGATCTAGAGTGTAGAGGGCATAAGCAGTCAGTATTTCAAACAAAACGATACGTTTATTACACTAAATACACACAAATACACACAAAAAAACATCAAAAAGGATGGGTAATCGAAAAACCTCACAGATACAGTCCACAATCCTTCTCTTTGCCTTTGTCCGTAATCCACTGTCAAAATCCAATCCAGGTTCTCAAACCATTAAATAGCCGGTACACAAAACAGGCTTCTCAAAACAATCCACTTCAAGCCAAAAAACAATCCAAAACAATTCCCTTCAATACTCTCTCTCACCACTTTCCAATACTCCAACAATGGAGTCCACAATACATTCATGGAGTCCACTGCTATCGCCAGTCACACAATCCCAGATCCCACCTCTCAAACCAGTAATACACTTACAGCTCCCTCTGTTTAAACCACTCCCGCTGAACTCCACAGTTCCAGTGTTCACAGCTAAATGATTCAGAATTCACATTGGCAAACAATGTGAATTCTGTGCTAATTACTGTAACGAGCCTCAAGATCAAAAAATATTAACACATACTCTCCACGTGTTTGAATGGGGGCATTTGTTCTCCTGAAACATGGTGTTATTGTGAGTAATGGCCGCCCTCCCGTCGTTCTGGGGAGGCTGAGGCGAAATGCTGGCAAACGGTATTCCTGGTGGGGAAGAATGCGCGCTCGCTGCCAACGGAACCAGACTACGCACACATGGCTCGAGCTCAGGCCTTGAGTCATTTCTCAACCTTGTTCTTTTTTTTTTTTTTGATAACTGAAAGAATAACAGATAATTGGGTAACTCTGGCTGGCTCCCATTGTTCCAGCTCTGTTCCCATTTAGACTCTCATTTCCCCACACACCCTGTCCATCACAAGAAGGGGAGAAAGGGGAGAAGGAGACTCATTAGCACGAGAACTCAACAATGTCAGAGGCTTGTCTTCGTGTTTTTCGCCATCCAAAGGCATCGGGCTCATGGGAATAGAGTTTAAGGTTTTGGATAGTTTTGTAATTGTATAGACGTCCCCTCAGTGTATTAGGGAGCATTTATAGTTTCTTAGTCCCATAAATAATGAATATTGCAAACCCTTAAGTTTCTCTGTAACACTGTTTTTAATGACTCACCAACATTTACTTAGTCTGGAATGCAAACCATAATGTGAGATTGTGTTCATTAATAATGCATTGTAAGTTCACTTACTTGTGTCCTGGTCAAGGTTTTCTTTACTGGCAGCTGTGAAAATTTCCAGTTTTTCCAGTACCATTTCAAAAGGGAAGCTTTTTAAACAGACCTGTGTCACCTGACACTGTGGTATTGTTGAATCACTTCATCCTTTCACTAAATGGAGAAACCTAACACACCGTGTTTTGGCTGATCCGATATGGTGTGCGCTGCCTGTCTCTACCAGTCCGGCCCTGGTCGTCAGCCCCGATCGGGGGGCAGTGTTTGGCTGTCCGCCCCAGGGGGAGGGGTGAGCCGGCTCGGGTCTGCCGTGAAGCACGTAAGGGAGTCTCCAGAACGTGGGTGGGCAAATAAATAGAGGGTGTAATTGGCTACCAAATTGGGATAAAAACTGGAAAAAATCTGAAAAAAGGAGACCCTATGAAAAGGAGGTGTTTTCAAGGGTCCAGCTCTAAATACGCTCTGCTGTTGGGACTTCTCCTCAAAGGTAATCAATAAGTGCCTGCCAGGCCTTTAAAGACCTCTGCTGATGTGTGAATCCCCACACCCCCACCCCCAATGTCCACCCTTGAGCTGGCATTAAGATTTACAACCTTCTCATTGGCCGTTTTAATTACCTCTTAACTATTTCGCACTGTCTAGCCACGTCAGGGTAATGTAATGGTTCCCCTTGACCGTGTGGTCAAGCACCCAGAACAGTGCTGCTCTTTGTGTGGCTGTTTTGGGGGGGAAGCCGTGCTTTTGAGGGCAACGGTCTGCTTGGAATAACAGCGATCTCACAAGTTCAACCTCCCCCCACATGAAACGCTGCCTCTGGTTAGCGGGAAGCAGAGAGAAAAAAAATACCCACGACTTCCTCATGGGGTGGGGGTTGGGGGTTAGTGGATGAACTTAATAGATTATGTTCAGCGGACTGATTCGACTTTTTTGAGCGCACCGTGACTGATGGCAATCGCGTTGGGACTGGTGTTATGATGCTGAACGCCAGCAGTCACGGGTCAGGGTTTTGGGGAACGAGGCCTACGTTTTGCTAAAACACAAACCCACCCATTCGGGCCAGTGGTAAAAAAGAAAAGTAGCCCAGTAAAATTATATTAGCTGACAGGAATACTCGACCGGAGGGATTTGTAAGGGCTGTACAGAAGCAGTGCGCTTAATTGCGATAAGGTGCTAAATGGTTTAGAAACGGCAGACCCCTAGGTACACGGATGTGTTGGCAACGACGAAGAGAATACGAAGCTCGGCCAGACTTGGCTTTTCTGTGCCGTTTCAATGGCCAGGGTCTTGTTGCTCTTGAGAAAAACCTCACATGCACCATTCCCCTATGTTCGGAGACTTCCCACGTACGTAATTGACTCTGGCGTTTTTGTTTTGTGCCTACGAACTCAGGCAAGCTGTTCGGAGTTCTCTGTCATTAACTTCTGACTGTGTCTGGCCGCTTCCCCATAGGAGAGAACACCAGCTTTGCTGACCTCATTCGGTCAGAACACATACCAATAAATACATGCGCGTTGGCGCCACCTTCTCTTCGGGAATGAATAAACAGCTTTATGACCACTTTGCCGTGGAGACAGACACTTAAAAGACACACGCGTCTTAGGAAATGGGCCATTACTCAAATGCTAGCCCTTGCACACGCCAGTAAATGAGCAGTTTTGCAAAAAAAAGAAAAAAAGAAAATTACTATTTAAGCGCTGACAAAACCACTTAACTGTTCTCGCAGTTAATCCATACTGCAATCTTCTCAATCCTGCTGGCTTAAATTTGCGTTTTTCTTATACTTTCAGTGACAGATAGGACAAAGCATAGCTATTCCTCTAAATCAGGATATCCTCTAAGTTCAGACAGTCTGGCAATTTTTTCAAGCAGGACAGTCAAGGTGTTATTGTGTCTTACAGGACATATATTGAAGTGTTGGCCTCTGATACTCACATTCAGCCATCCAAGCATTTGTCATGCACAGCAGTTTCTCTACTTGAGAAACCTATCAAGAGTATCAGGGTTTCACCTGGTCAACACGCGATCAGATCAGAAGCCAAAATGGCTGTTGGTTGTGACATCATCTCAAAAATGACAATCACCTTTTTGAGGTTTTGGATCTGTGGTAGACTGTCTTGTTCTGCTGTACGTATCTGCAGTATGTGCCAGACAGGTACCATGTTCATTAAAGGTGTAATGGTACACGTATTCATACCGAAGCGTTCGGTACAGGACTTTTGGTTCGGTACGCGCTGTGAACCGAACAAATGTAATCTTGCTTTAACCACAAACGCACGTGCAGAACTTTTTTTGTGTGAGGTTGCAGCAGTTTTATTTATGTTTTGCATTTCCCCTGCTGTTACCGAAAACGTACCAAACCGTGACTTCAAAACCGAGGTACATACCAAACTGTAATTTTTTGTACCGTTACACCCCTACTGTTCATATTTTTTTGATCAGTACCTAACACCATAATCACCTGCAGCATTCGTTCATTTTAGCTGCTTGTTCAAAAGGGGTCACCCTGCCTTACGCTGCTTATTTGATCAATTGTGATCCGCGCTTAAATCGCTCTTAAAAATATCAACCTGTTCACCGCTTCTGAACACAACCACAATGTGGTTGATGCGGTACGCTCTTGCGTACAAGTTCAGCACTCTGACAGGATCGCACAACACGGTGGAGACGCTAAGCTCTGACCGCCCCGCGCGATCCAGTCCAACTGGCACGCTCTGTCGACAGTATCCATTACAAACGAGCATTCTGGGGGGGAACCAGAGGGGGGCCCTGATCTCAGATAAAAGGATTGTGATTCCCATTGCCATAAGAGGGGGCCAAAGATGTGTCTCCAGAGGAATGCATGGAAGGGATTCATGGTCCCCGATTTATTTCCTGGCCCCGGCATGGAAGATAATACCTCACAAATCCCAGGCCGGCTGGCCTGCTCATCAAAGCGATGATCGGCCCATCTTGTGAACTACTGTACAAGACGAGGTGCCACTCACCACTGGCCTGTGGGTGCTGCTGGCTCTGAAGGGGGAGGATGTACTCCGACTGCGTGAGCACCTGCTGGCCGGCCACCACCGAGGGGCTGGGCGGCGGCTTCTCGATGTCATTGGTGGAGGAGCCGGCGACCGGGATGTGGCAGAATTTTCCCGTGAAGTTGGGCGGGCACAGGCAGCGGTCCTTCTGGATGCAGACGCCACCATTCCGACACAGCATGGGGCACAGGACTGTGAGGGGGGAAAAGACCAACAGTGCTGTTCTAATGTAACATATGCCATTTAGCAGATGCTTTTACCCAAAGTGACTTACAGTAGTGAACGCATACATTTTTCAGTATATGTGGCCCCAATGGGAATTGAACCCACAACCTAAGCGTTGCTGATGCCATGTTCTACCTACTGAGCCACACAGAACCACGCTCTACCTACTGAGCCACACAGAACCATGCTCTACCTACTGAGCCACACAGAACCACGCTCTACCTACTGAGCCAGGCAGAACCATGCTCTACCTACTGAGACACACAGAACCACGCTCTACCTACTGAGCCACACAGAACCATGCTCTACCTATGGAACCACACAGAACCATGCTCTACCTACTGAGCCACACAAAACCATGCTCTACCTACTGAGCCACACAGAACCACAAGTTCTGTTTATAGGGCAAGGATAAGAGGGAATGAACACAGCACAATAACAGACAATGTTTTGACAGAATAAAAACAAGACTAAAAATATCTGCATCGCTTACAATCATTTTTCCCATCCACAGCAATAAAAAATGATACGTCCCACTAACGTTACTGACAGTTTCATATCCGTGAAAGAGAAAAAAATCCTCAGCAATATTCCCGAGAACAAAAGAAACTGGTTCTGCCATCAAACAAAAACACATTTGTTTACTAACTTCCTGCATTCGTTTCTCAACGGACTGGTACACATAAAATAAGCAACTGCACACGGAAACCATTTTTCTTGCATTTCTCAGCAGATAACACAACACAGCACGCTGGCATTAACAGCGGAATGCGCGGCGTATTCCAATAAGGCAGAGATATCAACAGCAGTCAGACAAACTGCTCCAGAACAGGATTAGGTATCTGCATCCATAAGTATTCCAGCAGGCATCGATCTCTCCAAAAATCTGTCTAATACGTCGTCACATGCATCCTGCATGCCTAAAGAAAAGCAGATGAATTCAGCGTACAAAGTAAACAGTTCCTTTAGCCAGAGGACGGAACACATAATTAACATAAGGGGCCTGGATGTGCTTGTCCTTGTGGACGGATCAATCCATGGTAGTTATCTCCACATTAACGACTCAACAACTCACCAAGACTAAGATTTAAGGATTTTTTTTAAATTAATGATCGCGAAACATTACATGTGAATTCAGCTATGTTCGCACAGCCAGACCGGACGTGGAAAGTTAGGGTAAATGTTCCCGACATGTCAATCTGTCCGGTTTCCTGGTTGTCCCTTAAACATAATTTTTTTAAGTCTGAAGGAACATTGCAGGATGTTATTCCAGCTGAAATTTGATTTTATAAGGAAATGTATCAAGCGTTCAATTCATCTGGCATTTAAGTGCTTACATCTGGCACATTATTAAAGTGATATTAACACATTTCCTCTATGATAACTGTCAGGGGATGTGACCAGTAAGTGTGTATGTGACATGCCTGGAACAATAAATAGAAGTAACTGCCAAAATAAAGGAAACACTTGAGTAAATGAAGGGTTCTGGCAGCTCTGTAATGGTGCATTTTCCTGGCATGGTTTAGGTCCACTCAATCCCTTAGAGGGCAAGGCAAACGCCAATAAATACATATTTCCAGATTTGTAGAATCTGGAGCGACGCCTGAGACAGCGTTTTCCACCACAATCAACAATACTCCTGGAATAATGGTGTCGCATCCCTCCAATAGAGGTCCAGACACTGGTAGAATCTATGTCAAGGTGCACTGAAGCTGTTCTGGTGGCTCGTGGTGGCCCATCGTCCTATTAAGACACTTTATGTTGGCAGTTATCTGTATGTTATAATACTCCTGTGGGATTAGAGAATGTTCTCCTCTCATAAGATCAACTTGCAACCAAATGGGGATCAAACCGGAATGTTCCCCAGCATATTTACACCATTTTGTGTTAGCTGAGAATGAATTAGTTTTGTTCCGCCTCGTTTACTACTTAGCCCCATCCCCTGGGGGGTGATATATACCTGCACTCAGTCAGGGCCGTGGAGTCACTGGCCATCTTCCACAAGAGAATCAAAACCCACCTCTTCAGACTCCACTACCACTGAAATCTGTACATCTAATTAATTGTCATCAACCCTGCTTACATGTTTAAATACTGCTTTTTGTAATATGTATCTATGTTTAAAACTTTCTCAAAAAAAAAAAAAAATAATCTAGGTGTTACAGGTATGATATGCAGCTGCCAACAATGATGTCTATCGCTGTATTACTGCACTGATCTCTTGTGTGAACAATGATCTGGTGTGAGAGATCTGCAGCATTCCTGAGAAGTGCCTGTTCTTAAAGTACTACGTCAGTGCCAGCTGCCTGTTCCCCAGTCATTGGACAATGCCAGTAGGGGGGGGGGGGTGAGGTGTGGGGGACAGAGAAATTAACCAGGTGACACCGCATGATCCATACCAGTTTGGCTGCTGGTGGGGTGGCACTTGTTACTATTTGGAGCACATACAAACAATACAAAATGTATGATGATTTTTTACTGAAATGGGACACACATTGGAACACTGCATATGTGTGTTGTGTGTGTGTGTGTGTCTGTGTTTGTGCCTTGTTTGCCTTAGAGGTCAGAAGTTCTTTCTCAACTTTTAATCCTTTCAGTAAGACACACAAAAGCTCCACTATTGTTGAGCTGAACCTCCCAGAATGGAGGTTGCTGGGAATTCAGCCCAAGGGTCTGCTGGGTAATATGGGAATACCTCAGTGGATTGAGCACAAGGCAAATACATATAAAAAGATTGCTTGAAAGGAAGAAGCATTTTTTAATTTTATTTTCCCCTAACTGCTTCAACCAACTGAAACACTTGTATTTTTGAACTGTAACTTACCCAGAGCAAATTGTAACTTTAAAAAAATGTATTTATATTTTCAAATTGTTCAGTATTTCTCCCAACTTGGTTGCCAATTATACCCTCTATTTATCTCAATTCACTCTCCCCCCTATGAGTCCATCGCCTGTCCTCCGGGTAACGAGACAATTTTTCCGGGCCGGTAGATCTGCCTCCTCCTAGACAGAGCCTGACCACGGACGCCCTTCCTGCCCCTCGACGAACTCGTGCCAGCTCACCCTCCCCCCTCGTCCTGGGGTGGACAGCCAAACGCCACCCCCGATAAGGACTAAAGGCCAGGGCCGGTCTGGTAGAGACGGGGGTTTCGAACCGCATCCCTGACAGGCAGCGCACACTCATATCGGACCTCCCAAAATACAGTGCGTAAAAGTTACAAATTGTAACTTTAAAGGTGGAAACAGACGGTGAAGTGCAATAACCTGTGCTGTGTGCAGACTCTGCTGATTGGACAGATTGTGTCATGTTGGTCAGATTGTATAAGCTCTCTAAGAGCCTCCTAACGGAGAAACAAAACAAGAGGGGGACAAAGGGGTCGAGGAGGAGAGACCCTGGTCGCCTTCCCCCCCAGACGCAGTGTATTTGCGCAGAGTAAACGCAGGTGATGCGTGCCCTGGGAGAGGAGCGAGGGATCCGCTACCTCCATGAGCTGGGGAAGACGCAGGCCCACACGAGGGCCCCCACAATTGAATTGAACATTGGTTTTATATAGCACTTTCCAAGGAACCCAAATCCATCAATCCATCGCTTCGAAGGCTTCACCCTTCCTCCCGGAGTACAAGATGGCTTCCGTCTGGGGGAGGTGGGGGGCACGGTGCTCTGTGGACGGTTACGGACGGTTATTTTCCACACCTTATCTGTGAAGCGGTGCCCATTGTTCCACGCTGTGGAGCAGGAAAGGGCTGGTGCGTTTTTTTTCACAGGAAGGGACCACTTTGGCCAAAAACAGAAGCCGGTCACCGAGGCATTTAAGGCATTTCAGGTTCTGCCAAAGGTGTGTGCACATTGTGTGTGCTGTGTTTCGCCGAAGCAGACACGGTGAGCTCCCAGCCAGTGAAACATGTTGAGGATGTTCCTCACTACCACTGACATCTGTACATCTAACTGTCATCACCACTGCTTACATGTTTAATACTGCATGTCGTATCCATGTTTAAAACTGTCAAAAAAATCATTATTATTATAATAAATAAATAATAATAATCTACTAACCTTTTCCTTCCCTGTGTTACAGGTACAGTATGCAGCTGCCAACAATGATGTCTATTTCTGTATTACTGCACTGATCTCTTGCGTGAACTATGATTCATCTTACCATGTATTAATGCAATTAATCTTGTTAGTCGCTCTGGATAAGAGCATCTGCTAAATGCTTAAAATGTAAATGTGAGAATGAGACATGTCCTGTATTCACGTACAGGGAGCTATGTTTGCCAGTGCTCCTGTGCATTGCATCATTGTGATGTCACTGTATATGATGTCATGCGACAAATGCAAAGGAGGAGGTGACCTAATTGTTTGCTGTCACGAAAAGGTTGAAATCTCCAGTGGGAATTTTCGAAGGGATGAGAAAATCATGAGTTGTAGCGGATAAAAAATGCAACACTGCGTTGCGTTGTTGCGTTTTTTCCCTTTCTTTGAAAACAATGACATCAGCTGCAGGGACTGAGGAGCCCTGGTGAGATCTCGTTCAAACCCAAAACTTGCTCCCCTGGTTTCTGCTGGCATGCTCTCGGCAAGAGCCTGTGTACCTCCCGCGAACTCGCCACACGCAGCTGACAGGAGATGTGTTCAAAGAAATTGAATTTTGGCTTTTTGTTTCGATTCCCTTTCATGACATCGCTATTTTAGCCCTGAGCAAGGCCTGTGACACGAACTGGTTTCACAAACATCTGGATGTACTCATGTTTTGATGTATTGATGGTAAATTGTAAAATATTTGAAAAAACTGAACACGTTGTGTGTCTGAATTCTGTATGGAGATCTATTAATCATTTGAATCATAACAATTACATAACAAGTAAAAACACATACAACGTAAACACACGTAAGCACAAACACAAGTAAACACACGTAAACACAAACACAAGTAAACACACATACACACAAACAAAAAACACATGGTTCTGTGTGGCTCAGTAGGTAGAGCATGGTTTTGTGTGGCTCAGAAGGTAGGGAGTGGTTCTGTGTGGCTCAGTAGGTAAAGCATGGTTCTGTGTGGCTCAGTATGTAGAGCGTGGTTCTGTGTGGCTCAGTAGGTCGAGCTTGGTTCTGTGTGGCTCAATAGGTAGATCGTGGTTCTGTGTGGCTCAGTAGGTAGAGCATGGTTCTGTGTGGCTCAGTAGGTAGAGCATGGCATTGACAACACTTAGGTTGTAGGCTCGATTCCCATTGGGGGCCACAAGAAAATATGTATGCATTCACTACTGTAAGTCACTTTGGATAAAAGCGTCTGGCAAATAGCATTCAAAAGAAATAATAAATAAAAAGAACACAACATACCGGTTCACCCTCTCGAAGTGTTTGAACTATTTTATTTCCTAAAGCGCATATCTTGAGCTCTTCTCACTCTCTCTATTTTGCCTCAACGCTATTCTTCATGGGCTGGACTGCTTAACTGTCCACATGCTGAAGGATCTGTATGAAGGATCAAGCTCGTACAAATCTATTGCAGGAATCTTGAGTCCAGCTCAGCCGCTACTTAGGACATACAATGCAAACAAGTAAATCTAAGTAACACATAGGCAAATCTTTTATGGCTATTGATGTTGAACAATGAATCTCAGTTATATTATTGCATTAATACTAGATCCAATGATGCATTCTGCAACCACCCCTAATGCAATTACTTACAAATATGTTGCCAACAAACACTAGCATGAAAAAGCACAAGAATCTCAATGGGTTGGTTTGCCCCAAAATGGCTACAGGAAGCCCTTTAAGTGAAACGCTCTCTGCTATTAGTGAGATCCGCCGCTCATTGCCAGGTCATGACCCGATGCACATCCTCCACTTGGAATCATGTTGCTTTACGATGGCAGGAGGTTTACGGCTCTCGAAACGCCAACGCACAAGAGAAGGGAACTCCTCCATTACATCATCACTCCCCTCTGACATTCTCGTGGAGATGGAACAAATCCATTCCGCTTTTTTTCCCCCTCTTAAAAAGAACCTACGGGGTAGCTTAGCTTTTGCGAGATTTTGTTTAAAAAATTTAATGTGCTTTAAAACATGCTGGTGAGGCTTGAGTCATCTCACACACATTCTGGGCATTCTGTGTTTTCGTGGGGGGCAGAGGGAGGGGTGGCTGACGGCATTTACTCTCGCCGAGACCAGAAAAAAAAGAAGACAAATACAGAAAAAATGTTTTGTGGCTAATTGAAGACAGACACTTACCTCTCCCCCATACGCATGCTGGGGGGGGGACTCTGCTGGCTGTTCTCCACCACAGGCTAACCCGCTAACTCGTCCTCTGTGTGAGCGCTGTGCAAGACCAGCTGGCACATGTCAATGTAATATGGATGTAATATGCATGTAATAGGCGTGCAGGATGGTTATAAAGAGTCGTTGGTGTGTATGTACGCAACGTCAGGAACGTGGGATCCAGGAGACCGACTGCTTTAACGTTTGAGGTCCCTAATGACTGCAGGGTCTAATCTGCAGTACACATCACTGCTGCTGCCTTGAAAGAGGCAGAGTAATATGGTCCCCTGCCTTTTCCATGATGGCTAGCTATGAAAAAATGAAGAAATTCTAGCAGCTCTTTTATGGTGATTTTTTGTGAATCTCTGCAGTAGATCACCATATGATCCTATCTACCAGACATAGGGTAGGAATCTGAGGCTCTGCCTTGAGCTGGATTGTTTCCTCTATGTAATGACAGTGGGTAGGTCTACCTCTGCCTGCAGCGAGTTTCGAACCGAGGATCCCAATGCAACAAGAGAAACGATTAGCCCGCTGAACGAAAAATTCCTAGTCCCTAGACAAGGGAAACTATTGTCCTCTTGCCGCTTATTCTGAAGCGAATGCTCACATGCTTAGCTCATGTAACGGAGCTCCTCTGCTACATCTACAGGGCTGTTAATAGGACACCTGGATACAGGTCTCTAAACAGGAGTCCCACAGGGCTCAGAGCTAGGCCCCCTTCTATTCTCTCTTTGTACTTGAATTTGTTATTTCTAAGGGCGGCGGATAGCGTAGCAGTGTAACTTGTATCTTGGCTGGTCCGATACAAGTGTGGCTGCCTACCAGGGACGCGGTTCGAAACCAGTCTCTGCCAGACTGGCCCTGGCCGTTAGACCCGATCGGGGGCGGCATTTGGCTGTCCACCCCGGAGGGAGGGGGGGAGGGTGAGCCGGCATGAGTTCATCGAGGAGCAGGAAGGGCGTCCGTAGTCGGGTTCTGTCTCAGAGGAGGCGGATTTACCGGCCCAGAAAAAATTGGCTGGAAAATTGAAGGACGGGCGGGGGAGGGTGAATTAGAGGGATAAATAGAGGGTATAATTGGCAAGAAAAACGGGGGCCTCTGCCCATGGATTTTACTAACGCTGTCGTACTGATGACACACAACCTTTCTGTCCTTTTCCCCCTTTGACTCACAGGTCTCCACACAACTGTGTGTTTTATTAGACCACAAAGTAGATCACAAAGCACCTCCGTGTCACTCTAGCTGACAAAGCTCTCCTTCACTCTGCTGATAAGCTCCTGCAAGTTCCTCCACAAAATTTTAGATTTTACTGGCTACTCTGTGCCTACGTATTTGCTGTTCTTGTTGCACCTGTTTTATGTGTTGAATGCTTCATCCCATGATGGTTTTGCATTTGAATATGGATACTGATACTACTACTACTAATAATAATAATAATTATTATTATTGTTATTATACAAATTTTAGGGGCTGATCTTGTTCAAATAAATTTTGTATAATAAAGCCACAGAAATGCATAGCAAATACTATTAGGAGAAGTCTAGGCACTGTTATTTGCACCATCAAGGGAAATAACTGCTGTTTTTTATAAAACTTTTGAATTATGTGTTTGATTGTTATGTGATGCATTTGTTTATTTATTATGTTTTTATGGAGTGTTGATCGTCATGTTGATCATGCTTGACTTGTTCTTCTTGCCGCAATATAGAGGACCACAATGTAAATAAGTTGGCTTTTTGCCAACTTTTTTGTGTTATCCTCTGCAATTTGCGGTGTGCATAAATGTTATGTATCACATGTATCATGTATCAAGGGTATGTGTGTTCGCATTGTGTATATCTATTTATTTTTAAATTGTCAAATAAAACTAACCAACAAATCTGAGTCAGTTTAGCTGAGAGATTCATTTTAAGGTTTTGTTGGGAGTGTTGAGTGTCAGGGTATGTCATTGACAGCTGGTCCCCAAGATATATCTGGCTTCGGTGGCTGGATGTGTCTAACAGAAGACTTCCACAAGACGCACCATCTTTGTCAAAGAACAGCATAGAAACAGGACCGGGGCTTCCTACAATCCAAATGGAGGCACATGAATCAAAATGATCCAAATAATCTAAAGGAATGTTTGCTGATTAAACGCAACACTTGTGTTTATGTAGATGATGCACAATATCTTCTGAAATAATTGGAATTTGAAAAAACTTTCCGTCTTCACACGTTCTTCTGTTTTATTTACAAAAGCACACAATCAAACAATAATAATATAAATAAAAATAAATCTTTTATGGCTTCAAAATTGAAAAGTGTCCATGAGACAATTATTGGCACCCTTTAGAACAATTTCAATCAATTTGGTTGGAGGAAATTGATTCTCGTTTGCAGTGGAATTCAACTCACCCACATGTGCCCACATATGAATTAACCAATTAACCAATTATCCATTTTAAAGTGAGAAAACCATCGGTTCTGTTACCCTGTTCCTCTGTGACGATGGTGAAGAGAAAAGAGCTGTCTGAGCATGACAGAAAATATGTTATCACCAAACACAAGCGTTCACAAGGTAATAAGGCCATCTCCAGAGACCTTCCTGTTTCCACAGTTCACAATATTATCAAGAAGTTTGCTGCTCATAGAATTGAGGAGAGGTCTGGGGTAATGGTTTCAGCCTGTGTCATATGCTGGACACTGAACCAAGAAGGGCTTTACGGTCGGAGGCCAAGGAAGACCCCACTGCTGAAAGAGAAACACAAGAAGACCCAATTGATTTTTGCTAAGACCCACCTGGACAAACCTAAATCCTTCTGGGGAAATGTTCTGTGGACCAATGAAACCACATTTTGGAGCAAAATGTGCTACCCAGTGTCAGAAAACTGGGTGTCAGTTGAAGTTCATGGGCCCTCCAGCAGGACAATGACCCAAAACACACATCCAAAACCACCCAGGAATGGTTCATGAGAAAATGTTTGACTTTTCTGGAGTGGCCAGTGATGGGTCCTAAGCTTAATCCTATTGAAAACCTATGGCGAAACCTGGCATCTGCAGTTAGTCAAAGGAATCCTTCAAACATTGAAGAACTGGAGTGGGTGGCAATTGAAGAGTGGGAGAAACTGCCAGCAGAAAGATACAGGAAGCTTATTGATGGTTACAAGAAATGTTTGGAAGCAGTCATCATTGCCAAAGGCTGTGCAACTACGTATTAGAGAAGGGTGCCAATAATGTTGTCAAGGCCATTCTTTCTGTTTCTTCAGTAAGAATCTCAATTTAAGTTTAAAATTTGTTTTGTTCTATAATCGTGAAAATCAAATAAAATTTTTGTGATGGCCAAAAGTTGATTGAATTTCCAATTATTTCAAAAGATGCTTTATAAGATGCAAGGGTGCCAATAACATTGGCCAGAACAGTATTTCCCAGAGCACAGTCAGGATATTTACGTGTTGCTAGGGAACGATACAGTATTTTTTGCATTGCTGTTGCAGTTTTGGCTTCCAGTGGTATGCATGTTCTTTGGAAGCATGCACCGCACTGGAGGCTGGCTTTGCCTTTATATCATCTGCACAATTTTCAGCGAACCAAGCCCGCAAAATAGATCATGTTTATTCCTGCCTCACTAAATGAGAGGCCCCTGCCTTTAATAAAACACTTTACAGAGAATCTAAAAATGAATAATGAACAATGAATAATGTTTAAGGCTTTAATTGAGGCTTTTTATGGGCACATGTGGCTACTTAGGTCAAATCTGAACACGCGATTAAATATAATCTCTTTTTTTTTTTTTTTACTTTCTCTGGAAAACACGAACTGGATATTAAAACCATTAAAAAATACATTGAACCAAACTTTCCAATTAATGTTTCCAGAAGAACATAAAATATACTGTATGTCAATCGGTGGTTTGTGAGGGGCACGTTGAATCATAACGGTTTAAATATTAATAGTCATTTGCATGTTCTAACTTGTGTGAACGCTGGAAAACGTTTTATCTGGTATCAGATGACATCTGAGATACAAGACATTAGATTGACTGAGATCGGGGCGGCGGATAGCATAGTAGTCTAACTGTATCTAGCAGTATCTTGGCTGGTCCGATATGGTGTGCGACGCCTGTCAGGGATGCGGTTTGAAACCCGTCTCTACCAGACCGGACCTGGTCGTCAGCCCCAATCGTTTGGCTGTCCGCCCCAGGGGAAGGGGGAGGGTGAGCCGGCTCAGGTCCACCGTGAAGCACGTAAGGGAGTCTCCAGAACATGGGTGGGCGAATTCTGTCTCGAAGGAAGCGGAGTTCCCTGCCCTCTGAGAATTAGCTTGCCTCATAGAGACGAGCGGCGGACTCATGTGGGGAGGGTAAATCTAAACAAATAGAGGGTGTAATTGGCTACCAAATTGGGTGAAAATGGGAAAAAATCTGAAAAAAATAAGTTTGCTGAATTCTGGGGGACGTCTCCCCAGGCAAAATGCTGCGAATCCCTCTTTAATCCAGACTGGAGAATTTGATATTGGGACCACAGAGTCAGATTTGGAGAATGTGCATTGGCACGTCTCCGGGTTGTCAGTTGCTGGAGCTCCACTAACCCCTCGTACATTTTTCAGTTCACTACAAGAGATAACTCAACGACGCAGGCGAACAGGACTGGCACCCTATGCAGTGCGGGGCACGTCAAACATCAAATATGATAACACAGCAGGGCTGACAGAGTACGCACATTCGGCCAGATGCAAAAAACAATGCCAATTGTTAAAATGGAAACTTTTTCCTTCTTAAAATTTTATTAAAATAAGCATAATAACGGCAATCAGCGAAGCTGTGTGAACACGTCTAATATATGTCATTTAGCAGATGCTTTTATCCAAAGCGACTCACATTCAGTAGTGAATGCATACATTTTTCAGTACACATGGTCCCAATGTGTATTGAACCCACAACTGAAGCGTTGTCAGCGCCATGCTCTACCTACTGAGCCACACAGAACCACGCTCTACCTACTGAGCCACACAGAACCATGATCTACCTACTGAGCCACACAGAACCACGCTCTACCTACTGAGCCACACAGAACCATGATCTACCTACTGAGCCACACAGAACCACGCTCTACCTACTGAGACACACAGAACCACGCTCTACCTACTGGGCCACACAGAACCACACTCTACCTACTGAGCTACATAGAACCATGTTCTACCTACTGAGCCACACAGAACCATGCTCTACCTACTGAGACACACAGAACCATACTGAGACACACAGAACCATGCTCTACCTACTGAGACACACAGAACCACGCTCTACCTACGGAGCCACCTAGAACCATGTTCTACCTACTGAGCCACACAGAACCACGCTCTACCTACTGAGCCACACAGAACCACATCTGTTTAATTCTCCTTTGAGATGAGCAACTGAGAGGCAGATTGTGATCTCTAGAATCCTAACCCAGCGACACTCAACTGCATTGCCCCAAAACAATGGTGTGCAGATATCGCAGTCAAAATATCTGAGTCCCGAAGCAGAACACACACTCCCTAGGGGGCTGTGTTGTAGCATATGTCAGCAGGATCCTGTTACGTTAGCAACGATAAGTTATATAATTGACATGTACTTAAAATGACACTGACCTCCACTAGCTGTCCACGGCAAGCTCCCTATGTCTCATCTCGAGTTACTGTATGTATATTAGTGACTGCTGTCCTTTTCAGCTGAAACCCACTGAGTCATGGATGCTTGGAAGGTGGCTACACCATGCATGCTTGTGTTTGTGGAGTAGCTCTTCACTGGTAGGATTTGACATATAATTGAGACCAGGGTTCAATTAACAGGGTTCCCATTGAAATCAAATTTCCATTTTCCATGACATTTCCATGACAAATTTAAGGTTCTTTTTTTTGTGACTGACGCAAAAATGGACTTTACTTTCATGACAACACATTTTGTTGCCAGTGCAAATGCACATCTCATTGTGTGTGTGTGTGTGTGTGTGTGTGTGTGTGTGTGTGTGTGTGTGTGTGTGTGTGTGTGTGTGTGTGTGAGAACAGCTGTGGCAGGTGGCAACAACGGTGGCAGGGGAACAGACAATGTTTCTGGCAATGTTATCGGAAAAGAAGAAAGAAAAAAAATAACGCTACATGGAATCAGACATTTCCATGACATTTCCATGACAGAATAATTTTCATTGATTTTCACGAACGCGTGGGAACCCTGAATTAACAACTCATTCGGTGCAGGTAGCACTGTACGCAGAATCAAAAACCACCATGCAGAGAAAGAGGAACCCCAGATCTACAGAACTGTCCTGTTTCGTGAAGAGCCAGCCGGATCACAGCTAATCGAGACCAGGGTTCAAAGACCCAGCGTAGATATCAGTGCAGGTAACAAAGAGCGCAGCTAGAACACCATTCCAAAATCAAGGAAACCCAGCTTTCTAGAATCTCCTTCTCTACTGAGAAGAAGAGCGGAAACCTTGGTGTTTGGTCACACATTCTCCACGGTGGTGGGCTCAAACAGAAGCCGCGTCTTCCATCAGCGAGCGACCTCAGCCTCCGACACCATGTGTGCTCAGGTTCGGGACCGGCAAACTCACAGGCAAACTCTACAGTGCGAAAATCTAACAGATGTCAGCTGGATCCTGCAGACGACCCCCATGCACACCTCCCCCACCCCCTCCCGTCCTGACCCCATCCTGTGTAAACATTAAGGTGCAAGGCTAATCCCCACTGCTGTCAGGGGCAGCGGCAGCCTGTCCCTACTTACAAAAAAACCCTGTATTAAAAGAAAGAAAGCTCCATCACTCCTCCACCCGACCCCACCTGCCTGACATCACTAAAACAGGAGTCAATAAGACAGCGACGCGTCGTACTAACGGACACTAATCTCCATCACACACACACCGCTATCCGCATCTGACTTCGTCATCACCCCCTCCCGCCCCCAATGCCAGTGTTCCCCCCAGAGAGAGAACAGATGAAAGAGAGCAGGACGGGCAGAAGGGGTAGGGGTTTTGGGGTAGGTTACTCACAGACTCGGAAGGCTGCTGCTCCCTGCGTGGGACGCCCCCCCACCTCCTCCCCGCTGCTGTACAGAGTGGTCACGTTCCCGCGCTCGCAGAAGTTGGTGCAGCGGCCGTGGGTGCAGCGGACCTTGCAGATAGTGGGGGTGAAGAGCACCTTGATCCGCTCGACTGCCCTCGCACCCCCTCCTCTTCCTCCTCCTCCTCCTCTTCCTCCTCCGCCGGCTGTCTGGTTGCTGGCTGGGCGGGGGAAGACCACAAAGAAGCAGTAGAGCAGGAGAAAGAGCCTGTGAGGGACCATGGTCTGTCTGTTACTGGATCATCCCCCTGGAGGAGAGGAAGGGAGACCAGGACTACGCAGCTACGGATGGAGGGGGGAGTAGTGTGTGTGTGTGTGTGTGTGTGTGTGTGTGTGTGTGTGGTGTTGTGGGGTGTGGGGGGGTGGGGTTGGGGGATTGGGGGCAAGGAAAAAAATAAATTATATATGAAGGAGCTCCAAGTTCTCTCCTCGAGCCCTCCGCGGAAAAACAGTTTCACGCAGGACAGGAGGGGAGAGGAGGAAGAAGGGAGAAAAAAAAAGATCCGACGCTCCTCCTTTCCTTCCCTCAAATAAGCTGCTAACGAAAAGAGAGAGGGAGGGAGAGAGGCACGAGAACGCGATCGTGTGTGTCTGCATGTGTGTGTGTGTGCGCATGTGTGTGAGCGTGTGTGTGTGTGTGTGTGTCTGCGTGTGCGTGTGTGTGTCTGCATGTGCGTGTGCATGTGTGTGTCTGCGTGCGTGCGTGCGTGTGTGTGTGTGTGTGTGTGTGTGTACAAGCGCACGAAAACGAAAGGTTCAAAAGCCGTCCGCCCTAATTGGAAGCAGCGCATGCAGCACTCTCTGGGCCGCGCTCCAAACACAATGTTTATCAGGGACTCAATCCATCGCGGCGGCGCGCCGTTAACCCCTGACTGGGGGACCGCCTGCCCTGCCCCACCCTGGCCTGGACTGGCCGCCGTGCCGAGAGCTCTTCCGTTACGTGGGACGGCCCTCTTCTTCTCCTCCGCCCCCCAAACACATTTTGTAACATGAAACATTGTGTCATCTGAAGAGCAAAGGGACAGAAACCAAGGGAAGCAGGCGGAGGGGAGGGGAGGGGAGGGGGGGGAGTTTGGTCGTCCCCGGCGACTGTAAACTCTGATGATGTCAGCTTTCGGAAACTCGCTGCTGGGTCATTTGTTTTTCTTCTGCGGTGCCTTTTTTTTGTTTTTTTTGTTGCCGTCACTCAGTGTGTGAGCATTGTTCTCCCGCAATGCACTCGATGAAAATACATTAAACCTGTCACCTGGGAGACCCGGCAGTCCTCGACGATGGGGAGGAGGGGGAATGCTTTCGCGTGACCAGCAGGCCCCTCGGGCAATCGTGTCTCGATGCCGGTCGAGAGCTACACGACTCACAAATCCACAACAAAATCAACATCGAATCACACTCCCAACAAAAATGAATAATACAATTGTGTGAAGTGCATTTTGCGCATACGATGATCGATGTCCCCCGGACCTGAGTTAACACGACAGTTTCGGGAGGGAGGGACCTACACACACTTTTAATTGCCCCCTATGCAACTGTAATTCCCCCCAGATAATAAGACAGCATGCCAGAGTGGACTGTGTATAGTCTGATGTTTCCATGAACATATTCTCAAAATTGTATCCTCTTCTGTTCTCTTAATTTATATGAATGATTTATGTGAAAGATTCCTGCCCTGCTCACTCAACAGTGGAAAGGCTCTTCAATTACTAATGCTAAGATACTAATAATATGAAACCTGAATTGCTGCTACGTTGTATAATCCTTGTTAATATTTATCTGATTTATTTCTCACAAATGTCTCAGTTCTTATAAAGGAATAAAAATCATTAAAGAAAACAAATAATCAAAGTACAAACCTGTACAAAAAATATAATAAATATATATATTTCCCAGTTGTTTGTCTACACAAACTCTCTATGTACTATTTTGAATGTCATTCTTCTGTTTCCTATTCTGGACCTATTGTTAGATGCAATGCAAGAGCAGGCACATGGGGGTGGAAACAGGCCAGGGAGCTCGGCCTTGTTAGCGTAGTGTAATGGGGAAAACAGACACGTTCAAAACCGCCTTTTCAAGGCTGCGGATTTGGAGATGTGACACAATAGAAGATTACCATTTAGCATTTAGCAGACGCTCTTATCCAGAGTGACTTACACTTAACATTTTCTTTATGTACGATCCATTTATACAGCTGGATATTTTACTGTAGCAGTTCAGGCTAGTACCTTACTCACAACGGCAGTGCCCCCACCTGGGAATCGAACCTGCAACCTTTCGGTTACAAGCCCAGTTCCCGGGGTGTTGCGTAGGGCCGTCTTGTTCTTGACCAGCCTCTGGGTGGAAGACGTCCTGGAGCATGGTCAAGGTGTTGTATGCCCAGCCTGGCTAGAGGCGGTTGTCGGCATGCACTATTTTAAATTATTTTAATTTCAGATTTTTTTCGGATTTCTCCCAATTTAGTAGCCAATTACACCCTCTCTTTATTTTGATTTGCCCTCCCCACATGAGTTTGCCGATCGTCTCTACGAGGCAAGCTCATTCTCAGAGGGCAGCGAACTCTGCTTCCTTCCAGACGGAATTCGCCCACACACGTTCTGGAGACTCCCTTACGTGCTTCACGGCAGACCCGAGCCAGCTCACCCTCCCCCCTCCCCCTGGGGTGGACAGCCAAACACCGCCCCGATCGGGGCTGACGACCAGGGCCGATCTGGTAGAGACGGGTTTCGAACCGCATCCCTGACAGGCAGTGCACACCATATCAGACCATCCAAAATACCAGACCGCTACACTATCCACCGTTGCTTTGCAGTTTTTGGTAACCTAAACTTTTTTTTTTAACCTCTAAAAACTTTTGACTGGTAGTGTACATATATATATTTCCCAGTTGTTTGTCTTGAAGACTAGCACAAACTCTTTATGTACTATTTTGAATGTCATACTTCTGGTCTTCTAGTTATTCTAGTCTAATTTACTTCATCATGAGCTCTCTGCACTTTTTAACGGTTTACATTTTAGTTCCATTACTAATCCCATTGTTTACTCTGAATTTTCAATAACCATTTGCTCATTGTGGAAACATAATAGCAGGATTGCAATACTTTGCCTATTTTAGGCGGCAGTGTAGTGTAATGGTTAGGGAACTGGACTTGTAATTCAGAGGTTGCTGGTTCAATTCCCAGGTGGAGCACTGCCATTGTACCCTTGAGCAAGGTACTTAACCTGAACTGTTTCAGTAAATATCCAGCTGTATGAATGGATTGTATGTAAAGAAATGTAAACTGTGTAAGTCGCTCTGGATATGAGCGTCTGCTAAATGCCAAAAAATGTAAATATCAAAATGTAAAGCTGTATCCTTTTAAAAATCTTACAGGTTAAATGCCATACTTCTGGCCTTCTAGTTTTTCTAGTCTCATTTACTTAGTCGTGAGCTCTCTGCACTTTTTGACGGTTCACACCTTTTTCTAAATGCATTCTAGTTCCCTGTTTCCTCTGCATTTTCCATAACCATTTGCTCATCGTGGATACACAGTACACAGTATTGTGACACTATGCCTATTTAAAGCTGCAGCTTTTTAAGTTCAGTTTAAAATGGACAGGTGGGTGCGTCGGTGTGTACGCTCGCAGGTCTACACGCAGGTCTGCGTCGGTGTGTTTGCTCGCAGGTCTACACGTTGAGACAGGTTTACGCTGGCTCCTCCACTGTGACAGGTTCCCTTCTGAAAACATCTGCTCGTCGAGGTGCTCGCGCCAGGAAACCGCGGGCAGTCCTCCGCTGCTCCTGCATGCTGATGAACCTCCAGCTCCACCGCTGAAGCCAGCCTCTGGGCCCAGGCACACATCTGCCCCCTACTCCTATTATTTTAATTACGAAACGCCAGGCTCTGCTCCACTGAGCTCCACATCTTTCTCCCCCAGCACAACAGCTACCAAAACATCATAAATCTCCAGGAACTGGTATGGATTGTGTTTTTATTTAATGTGTGTGTGTGGTTCTGTTTGTGTGTGTGTGTGTGTAGTATTTGGTGTGTGTGTGTGTGTGTGTGTGTGTGTGTGACTGTGTGTGTGTTTTGAAGATTTATGCTTCTTATACTCTTGTAATGGCTTGCTTTTAGCCTGAGTGAAACATTTACACAGATGATAGGACACCCGCTAACTGCAAAGCCACAAACAGGGGCCTACGATTGTACAAGACCACAATAGTAGGGCATTCATTTTAATCCCTTGTAAACCCTTGTGGTTCTGTGTGGCTCAGTAGGTAGAGCATGGCGCTAACAACACTTAAGTTGTGGGTTTGATTCCCACTGGGATCATATACTGAAAAATGTATGCATTCACTACTGTAAGTCGCTTTGGATAAAAGTGTCTGCTAAATGGCATGTATATTAAACACAACAAAATAAAAACTACACCACAATATTGCTTTTGCTATTCCAGTGCCTTGTTTAGAAAGATGCTACAAAAACCTATCTATCCAACCTAGATTTTTCTGACAGAGGAATTCCAAGATGGCTGACAGATGGCTCCACACCAACCAATCAACAACACAAGAAAACACATGTTGGTATTCTCTCTCTCTCTCTCTCTCTCTCTCTCTCTAGTGGGCCACTTAAGCTCTTCTGCAGATGTTGTGTCCTGGAGAGGATTTGAGTGCACATACACATGTTGTGATCCACTGGTTTTTATTACACTGTTACGTAAGGTGCATCGACTTGACATCGACTGCATGTAAAACAAATGCTTTGGATGAAAAACATCCAAACAGTTCTGGGGTACATTTAGAGGTCAGGATTATGAGGTAGAACATAGGCCCCCTCGGATTCACTGACAAGTCCACAGATTATCCTGAGTTGAAAATATCAGGGAACTGGCTCCTGTGAGAAAAAACAACTAACCTCCCCCCTTCTCCCACCCCCGCAAACTTGGAAACTTGGATAGGGGCTTTATAGCCAACATTAAAGCTGGGTTTCAGAAGGAAAATATAACATTAAAAAGGAATGTTCTATTTTTTTTTTCCACGTGAAACAACACGCTTACCACGACGTCTGTCATCTAGCCCAGTGAACAGATACTGTTTGAGCTGGTGGCTTGAAGCTGAACCTCAGAGAAAAAGTAAGAAACTCGAGTGAGGCACAGAATGTGAGAGGCACACTTGTAGACTCAATGATAAGTATAGTTAGAATGATTTTTTTGAATGACTACACACTAGAGCAAGGAGGTTCCAATCGCTGGTCCTGGAGAGCCTGTTGGGCTTTTGTTGTTACTTAGCACTTAATCGATGAAGTGCTGAGTAAATTAAAGTCGATTAGAGGACAGTGGATAGTGTAGTGGTCTAGCAATCGGGGCCAGCATTTGGCTGTTTTCCCCAGGGGGAGAAGGGAGGGTGAGCCAACTCGGGTCCGCCGTGAAGCACGTAAGGGAGTCTCCAGAACGTGGGTGGGCGAATTCCATCTCGAAGGAAGCGGAGTTCGCTGCCCTCGTAGAATTAACTTGCCTCGTAGAAACGAGTGGCAGACTTCGTGTGGGGAGGGTAAATCTAAACAAACTGAGGGTGTATTTGGCTACCAAATTGGGAGAAAAACTGGAAAAAAATCTGAAACTCAATTATAAAAAATAAAAACATAAAAATAAAAACAAAAAAGTGGCTTCCACAGTTACCTCACTTCACCTGTGGTCTACATTTTTTTCTGGTTTCTCAGGTGAAAACCAAACCCAGCAGGACCCCGTGGCTCTCCAGGACCTGGGACCAGAACGTAACAGGGAGCAGAGGTTGCGCCGCCACGGTGTTATTTTCATAACAAATTCCAGGTTCACCTCTGTGATCCAGACTTGTTCCAGTTTGCCGCTGCCTACGGCCACGCTGGCATTCTGCCACGAGGTCATCTGGGAAAGTGGCTCAGCGGTCCCCCATTAGCTAAACAACATCCGTCAGGCAGCTAATTACTGGCCCTCGATAAGTGGGCCAACAAAAACAATAGCAGGATTTGGCTACAATGGCGTATCGGAGCCTGTCTCGGTGAGAAGGGACATTCCAGGACCCGAACCATGCACTCTGATAACCTTATCTCAGTCCCCATAGAGTTTAAAAGCTAGGAAATGGGCCAAATTATAAAAACAAGGTAATGTTCTGCAATGCAGACATGTATTTTTTTTTAAAGGAATGGCTCTCTATACAAACCACACCAAGCATAGCTCTACAGTGCAGTGTAAATCACCCCCATAATGAACCTTTTAGAGGGTTGGTCACTATGTGCCATATATAGTATACTGATATATAGCGATTTCTTTTGACAGTGCATTATAACTGTTTTAAAGGTCTCAAGAAGCGTCAATGTTGATAGTGAGGTTGCGCAGGGCGAGTCGAGACACTTTTATCAGCTGGTTGTGTGCTTCACTTGCAGGCCCAGTTCACTGGTCTTTATTGTAGAGCCTCATCTTTAACTTTAGTTGTTTTGTACATGTGCTATTGTACACAGTTTACATTTATTTGCATACAATCCATTTATACAGCTGGATATTTTACTGAAACAATTCAGGCAAGTACCTTTAGCTCAATGGCAGTGCCCCACCTGGGAATGGAACCTGCAACCTCTGCGTTACAAGTGCAGATCCCCTAACCATTATACGACACTGCCACCTGGTCGACTGTGTCGTTGTTTTTGTCATAAATCCCGATCGATGATTCGAACAAAGCTAACAATGCTGACAAATCAAATGCTGAAAATGAAACACTGTAAAAATGACCACTTTTGAAACTGGAACTGTCGATGCGTTCATTCTGTTTAGACGTATGCAGTCCTCGCTCTGTCACCAAAAACGTAAGGACTGCATTCTGCACAGTGTTTCCCCAGTACCGAAACCACGGTGTTAAAAACTTGATTTGCCCTTATTCACCACGGGAATGCCTGTGGTGAGAGGTTATTTATTTATTTTTTAAGATTTTGTTTCAGATTTCTCCCATTTTTCTCCCAATTTAGTAGCCAATTACACCCTCTCTTTTTCATATCAATCCCCCCCTCGTATTGTGAGTTCACTGCTGTAGCCCTGAGACCGGCAGTGACAAAGGCAATGTAGCATCTCCTCTGAGCCGGCACTCGCCAAACCGTCGACCGCAACTACGGTGCACACAGAGCCACTCCTATATGCAGCAAGCTCATATCAGCTTCCCTCCCCCCTCCCTGGGGCGAACAGACAATCGCCGCCCCCTAGTGGCACTCCCGGCCAGAGCCGACTGTGGTGCGGCCGCTAGAATCGAACCCCGGTCGCAATTGCCAGCAGCAAACGCTGTACCCGCTAGACCACCCGGGAGGCCTGTGAGGCCTGTGAGGTTCATATTGTAGATGCGTGATGTGGCAGAGTGTGCTGACGGGCGTGGCAGGGTGCGATGGTGTGAGAAAGGGGGAGGGGCAGGCTGACCTGGGACGGAGGTCACATGGACGGTGTACTGGCCGTGCTGCGTGTGGATGGTCTTGACGCTAGACGTCTGGGTGCCCAGCAGGTTCGGGGAGAGCAGCTTCCTGCGTTCGGCCTCGACGTGCTTGAACAGGAGGGAGGTCATCTTGTCTGCCCGTCCGCCATTGGCCAGAGCCTTCTTCAGCAGCACCGACTGGGCTTCCTTTAGCCTGGAGGGAAGCAGACACCCCTGGTGATTGACACTTTTTTTTCCCATTTTTCTCCCAATTTAGTAGCCAATTACATCCTCTATTTTTATTTCTATTTACCCTCCCCACATGTGTCCGCCGCTCGTCTTTACGAAGCAAGCTAATTCTCAGAGGGCAGCAAACTCTGCTTCCTTCAAGAAGGAAATCACCCCCACCCACGTTCTGGAGACTCCCTTACGTGCTTCACGGCGGACCCGAGCCGGCTCACCCACCCATTTGGACAGCCAAATGCCGCCCCCGATTGGGGCTGATGACCAGGGCCGGTCTGGTAGAGACGAGTTTCGAATCACGTCCCTGATAGGCAGAGCACACTCGTATTGGACCAGCCAAGATACGGTGCGTAACATGCTCATCAAATCATGCGCTGACCACTCATGCCCTGTGGATGGGGGCATTGTCATCCTGGAAGAGACCACTCCCATCAGGAAAGAAATGCTTCACCATTGAAGGTGATCAGTCAGAATGACTTTGTATTTATTGGCATTTACCACGCCCTCTAAGGGGTTGAGTGGACTTAAACCATGCCAGGAAAATGCACCCCACACCATAACAGAGCCGCCAGAACCCTTCAGCCTTCAAGTGTTTCCTTTATTTTGGCAATTACCTGTAGCTCACAGGCTTTGCACACAATGACATGAATCACCTGAATCAGACATTCTGACAACGTAAACTGCCCCAGCTTCTTCCTAAAGCCCTGCAGCCGGGTTTAGTAACTGACTGTTTCCCTGGCAACTGTAGTCCTGTAAAAAGGGGTGGGGGGGTTAATGAACCAGTGCTGTGTGTCAGTATGGGGGATTTCTCTCTGTGGGGCAGTTTGTAAATTGCCTAATTAAGCTTTGGGCTGTGTATTTACAGTTACGTTACATTTGAGTGAAAAATGTCCGTAAGACGTTTGACTTGGCATGCCACAGCCAGGGCAAAGATGACATCAGGTCTGACTCTCTCTTTCTCTCTCCCTCCCTCTCTCTCATTTCTCTCAAAGCACAGAGGGACGATGTTTTCCCCAGTCACGCAAGCCCACCAGCTTCCAAGACCTTTTTTTTTTTTGTTTGAGTCACAGACATTTTTATATCTACGTAACCCCAAAAATACACAGAGGCTGACAACCCTTTCCTCTGGTTGCTATCGGACTTTTTGAAAACAATACTTCTCTGTACTGAGCACTGTGACATACACAAACATGTTTAGCTCTTGTAGCATGGTGTTTACAAGGCAAGAACCAGATGTGTAAAAGAAACATGGCTGAAATAGATTAAATTAGGAAATCTGAATACAGTAATTGCATCAAGAAATGACATGAAATCAGCGCTCTTCTCCTAACGACAGGCTCTGGGAATAGCTCCATGTTCGTTCTGTGCCATCTCTACAGCTTGAGTGGAACAGCCAGCCGGCAGTCCAGCTGCCAAATACAATGAGTACAACAGGACTATGATGTCACTTCCTCCTCTCCAAATCAAAGAATGCGACTGGCATCTTCTCCTCCTTGGGGGCACTGGTGCCAAGAACAAGTGTCAGGGTCAGGGACATGAACAGGGTAACGTGATGTCACTGGGCCAGGACAGGGCTATCTTTAATTCTGTAATATAATATATGCCATTTGGCAGACGCTTTTATCCAAAGAGATAAAAACTACATGTATGGTAGTGTTAAAATGACTTGAAGTTAGTGCTCTCTTTTACTGTCTGATAAAATGAAAAGTTCCAACATGAGTCACATTTGAATCCCGTGAGTAGTTATATATGATATAACGCGAATATTAATATCTATTTTTTGTGGGCACATTTAAGACGTGAGCATAACCAGATGTGGGCATCGATGTTTATCATGACGATTACACGAAATGTAAATTAACTGTTACGCAGTTTACAGTCACACTTTGTGTTCAGTGAACATTCAAAAATCTGTCATAAAAATAAATAAAGTACACGCGACTAAACGTTGTAAAACATGCACAAGCATATGCTGTGTGTTGTAATGGCCGATGTGGTTTCATAAAGTACAATACCCATCTGTGTGCCAACGTAAAGCAGGGACATTATGTCACAATAATGTCACACTCATGATGATTTTACACAGACTACTAAAATCCCTATAAACGTGCGTTTAGCCTACAGACTGACTGGAGTGGTGAACTTCACAGTCGCTCCGTGACAAGAATCTTTCCCCGCGTTCTGACCAATATTGTTGTCACCGACCCGTTTTGCAGCTGTGAGATTCCAGGCACACTGCTCGCAGTCGGGAGTGTAGCCTACAGAACGCGCCGCGCTGAGACTTCCCAGCTGCAGAGGGACAACGGGAAAGGGACCCAGACCCGAAAGGAGGAATCCGTTATTTGTTTGCAACATTGTCTGTTAAACATTACACTCCTCCTTGCTCATGGAGTGTTACACCGGAGTGGTGTTTGACTTGAGAGTCGATTGCCCAGCAGTATCTCTCACACGTCCGCGTATTAGAGGTGTAACGGTACACGTACGTCTGTGGCATAGATATAAAAACACCACTTGAACCAGAGAGATTAACTTCGCACAGCCCAGCTTCGTAGTCAGTATGGCCAACGGAAACGAGCAAAGCAATAACAAACGCCGTGTTTTTATAGCAGCGGATCTGCGACCATACTCCGTTGTCGAGAACACAGGTTTTAAACATATGTTGAAAGTGATTGAGCCCCGCTACTAAGTTCCCTCTCGTCCGCATTTCAGTAGCTACTTTGTTGAGTAAATGATGGCCAATTAGCCACTGTTTACAAAGTTCCTAATAAACTAATTGCAATTTCCCTGCAGTACCGAAAACGTACCGAACCGTGACTTCGAAATCAAGGTACGTACCAAACCGTGATTTTTGTGTACCGTTACACCCCTACTATACACTCAGAGTCGATTGCCCCAGCCCAGCGATAATATCTCCCTCACGACCGCGTATCCATCGGGCCATCTAAGGCACAGCAGCAGGGACAGCTCCAACAGAAAGGTCCGGATCTGGGCTGTTCTCGGGGCATTTTTACCTTACATTTACACCATCAATTATTATTATTATTATTATTATTTTTATGAGGAGTAAGCAAGGATACATACACAAAAATGTACGAGGGCCCGCGCGTTTATCATAAGGCTTATGGGCTGTCAGAGGGGACCGGATGCATTGGGCTGTTCGCGTAGGGGTGAGGATCGCGGTATGAGAGGGGTGTCATCTTACACAGGGTAGCACAGAGGGTAACACGTTGGGGGGGCCGAGGGTCACCCTTACACCTCCGTGTGAAAGACACTCACTAAATCCTCTCGAAGATAGGGGTTGTGGAGTGTCAGTACAGATTTGACTCCTGACTAAATGCGGTTTTGCTAGCTGAGGAATTACAATTACAAACTCAGGGGCATGTTCGAGTGAATCTAATTAGTTTTATGACATATTTTCAGTTAATCAAAAGTGAATTCATAGGCCAGGTGGCTAAGGGGAAGGGCTTAAATTCTATTGATTTAAGAAGAGGGATTTTATTTTTTTTTTTTAATCAATTTTTCAATTTACTACCGAATTTGGAATCACCAAATGTCGCACTCAAGTCACCATTGTGCCAACAGCATCTGCTTAAGGGGCACTGTCATTGAAGTGTGTGCACAGTACTACAGGAGAAACCTAGCACCTGTTGGAGGAGAGTCATGTCTATCACTGATGACAACTGGTAGCCTGTGGGTGCCCGCCATGACGCTGGGAGGAACTAACGTATGAGGTTATTATAGGAACTCTGGCTGCCTTAAGCTCGCCCTACCACTCGCAGGAAGAAGTCAATGGGCTACTTGCACTAAAGACTCCCACATTCTGTTAAAACGGCATAAACACTAGGTCAGAACGCCACAGTAGCATTCTGATGACATGCTTGTTGACGGACATGGCTAAAATTGAACATGAATGATGTTGAGTTGGAAAGTTGGAAAGGTTGTTTGGCTATATCGTAATGTTCTGTGTGAATTCGCTGATTGTATGGTTTTGAGGATTGTCTGTAATTTGCGATTGTACTTGGGTGCCTTAAAGGGTAGTTCACTAAGCAAGAAAGCTAGCTATCATTATATGCCGTGTTTGCTGCAAGCTAGCTATCTAGCCCGCTAACATTATATACCATGATTGCTTTTCGTTGTATTTGAACTAATATAATAAAACAACTTGTATATAAACAAAAATGAGCAACAATAACGCCATGTTTCCCATTCCTGGTAGACCTGTTCCTCTAGGTGACCTCATTTTCCAAGTCTATTCGAATGAATGAATGAATGAAAATTTGATTTATATAGCACTTTTTTTAAGGAACTCAAAGCGCTTTTACAACGATAGGGGAAACTCACCTCAACCATCACCAATGTGCAGCACCCACCTGGGTGAACGCGATGGCAGCCATAGTGCGCCAGTACAAACTCACTACACATCAGATATACAGTGGAGGGAGGGAATTAATTAATTCCATGTATATATATTGTCTTGGTTGGGAATTTGGCCAGGACACCGGGTTAACACCCTACTCTTTTCGAAAAGCGCCATGGGATCTTTTATAACCACAGAGAGTCAGGACCTCGGTTTTTACCGTCCCATCCCAACGACAGATGGTAAACGTTTCTCTGACTACTCCTGTCTCTTTCGACCAGCGTAGGGACGGCAAACTGGCGGTAGATTTACATAATTTGGCTCTGAGTAAAGCAGTCACTGTGGACATTTTGGAAGTGAGATTTGCCACATACTCTTGATATCAATGGGGTTCTGACTGAGGAGCATTAAAATCGGCAGCAACTATTCCAGGGTGGTTTTTTTGCAACATAATCAGTGCAAGTTGCCCATTGTGTCCTGCGACAGCGGGCTAATGGCATAGCCAAGGCCAAACCTACGACTGTAGTGCCCGGCCTGCCTTCATTTACTTTCTTTCTTCATTCTGTAGTTTATTGGGGACAGGTGTTGGAAATTAGCCCTTGGCTATAAACGCTTAATGCAATGCATCTGATGCTTGTTTTTTAACATTGTAAGGATGCTTTTGCCATGTCCCTGACAAACAAACAAACGGTCAGAAACATCACTGATTGAGCTGCTCAGGAGCACGTTTTTTTAATTTCTTCAAATTTGAGGTAGCAAAGGGAAACATACCAGAGATACATTTATCACTAAAGGGGCTGAATTATACCCCATGTCTAGTGTCGTACAAGGCCTGGCATGGCACGATACTGACACATCCAGCTGGGGAAGCTATGTTCATGTTAAGTTCTCTAGAGTAAAATCTCCACTCCATTGTACTGGTTTTGTATGAGAAAAACGAGCAGCTTATTAAAAAATCCTGGAAACAGAATTTGGAACCGAGAAAGAAAACAGGAAATTATTGGTAGCCTGGAGAAGAGAATTATGAGAACATATTTCACATTCATGTCCTGACAATCTCAGCGTATCATATTTCACTGTATTTTTCTCTGCCTCTTGGCATTTTAATCAATAGTGAAAAGTGAAAGTCTGTTTAAGGCTTTTTAAAACAATGATGAACCCACACCAAGGAGGGGGAGTGCAATATTGAATGTGTTAACGTAATCTGTTGAATCATTAAGTATCAGGAAATAACAAACCCATGTGATGGAGACCTACGGCCTTCTAGAACCAGGCGTGATTACAGTGTCTTAAAGAATGAGGTGAATACAATAATCAAAGTACTTAGTAATAAAATATGATGTTTGCACATTCAAGGTAGGCTCTGTGCTATTATCCGACATCTGGCAATATGTACAGTTGGAGCTGCAGTGGGGCTATGTTGGGAGTTCGTAAATTTGTATTGTTTGAGAAACTACAAATTTCATGCTTTACACTGAAGTTAATCCAAAATAAATTAATTCATAAGCAAGCTGGAAGACAAAGAGAGTATGTGTATTTGCGTGTGTGTGTGTGTGTGATTATGTGGGTACACGTCTGTATGTGTGTATGTGTTTTTCCATGTGTGTTTATGTGTGTGCATGTCCATGTGTGTGTGTGTGTGTGTGTGTGTGTGTGTGTGTGTGTGTGTGTGTGTGTGTGTGTGTGCACGCAATTATGTGTGTGTGTTTATATGTGATTGTTTATATGTGAGTCTGCACGTGTGTGTGTGTTTCATTGCATGGATGCTTGTGTGTATATGTGTGTGTGATTCTGTTTGTATGTGTGTGCTTGCACGTGTGTGCCCAGAGAATGTGCACAAGTGAATTTCAGGTCTTTTCAGACACATGTCAACAAGTGTGTCATTCGTACCAAGCAGGTGGACTCCAGTCCCTTGGCCCTGGCGCAGTAGTGTTTTCAATGGCCTATTGTTTGTGCCGTGTTTACACAGGGCCTGGCCCTTCCTTCCCAAACTGAAGTCAGCGGGAGGGGGCTGATCTGTTTGGCAAGATCGAGGCTCCAGATTGGACGAGTGCTGTTCTAAAGACGTGACAAAATCAGAAACAATTTATTCTTTTTTTTTAAAGAAAGGGAACGGAATGACGGTCAGCAGAGTCGAGAGTCGGAGGAGAGCAAGCTCAAATCTTTGGGCATCGCGGTGGCTGTTGCTGTTGCCGGGGGTTGCTGTTGTTTTGGTAAAAAGAGGGAGGGCGATTAGGCAAGGTTTCCAACAAAGAGGACGACATAGGGCCTCCCGGGTGGTCTAGCGGTTACAATGTTCGACACTGGCCACTACGACCGGGGTTCGATTCCACCGGCCGCGCCATCCCCACTGGGGCCACATATACTGAAAATGTATGCATTCACTACTGTAAGTCGCTTTGGATAAAAGCGTCTGCTAAATGGCATATATTATTATTATTATATTATTATCGGCTCTGGCCGGGAGTGCCACTAGGGAGCGGTAATTGGCTGTCCGCCCCCTGTGTATAGGAGTGGCTCTGGAGTACTGGAGTTACGGTCGACGGCTTGGCGAGTGCCGGCTCAGATGAGGCAGTATGAGGGGGGGATTGACATGAAAAAGAGAGGGTGTAATTGGCTACTGAATTGGGAGAAAATGGGAGAAAATTGGAAACAAATCCTTTAAAAAAAAAAGAGGGCGACATTGTTGGCATTATCCAACGGCTGTTAAACAGCGGCTCCTGGGCACCGCCATGTTGGTCTACCGCCCCCATGGGCCTGAAATCTACATCGCGCCACTGAAGAGGATCACCCTGCTTCAGATAGTAACCCTATTTTTCCCCCAGATCTCACGCATACGCGTTTGCCGCTATCTGGTGAGGCAACTGGCTAGGCTGAGCAATTATTTTATTGATTAATTCATAAACCCCTACACACCAGTGGTAACATTTGAGCAACCCATTTCAATAGCCTATGTTTCACCTCACCTCCATATATTAGACTTTTGAATTTGACTTGAGCACGTTTTCTTACTAAGCCTTTTGAGCAACTGGAATTCTATTCTATGCAGAAATAACTAGAATGAGGGTTAAACGTTATAGGGTGTTCCCAATCAATAGACTTACGGTTTGTTGTGACGTGACCTGGGGGAAGGCGGGGGGGAGGCTCGGAGCGGAACATTAGTGTGATGCAACGCTCTGTAACTCAGCTGTGTGAGTACGGGACGTGGCTCTGTGTGTCCCTGTCAGTCCTGTTCAACGACCGTCCGTCGTTCGTATGGGATGGTAAAAACCGAGGTTCTGACTCTCTGTGGTCATAAAGGATCCCATGGCGCTTTTCGAAAAGAGTAGGGTGTTAACCCGGCGTCCTGGCCAAATTCCCAATCAAGACGATATATATACAATTAATTCTCTACCTCCTGGCCCCTCCACTGTGTATCTGATGTCTGGTGAGTTTGTACTGGCACACTATGGCTGCTGTCATGTTCACCCAGGTGGGTGCTGCACATTGGTGGTGGTTGAGGTGAGTTGCCCCTATCATTGTAGGGCTTTGAGTTCCTTGGAAAAAGCGCTATATAAATCCAATATTCATTAATTCATTCTCATTTCTGTGGCTCTGCTCAGGCACTCAACAGCGGGGGGGCCTGGCCTCCAGAGAGCCACAGGGTCAGATGGGTTTATTTTCACCTTAATATCAACAACCGATTTAGACCCAAGAACCCAGGCGAGGGTAAAACTGGGTAAACTGCTCCATTTGATAAATTAAGCGCTGAATAACGATAAAAAGCCAGCAGGTCCTGCATCTCTCCAGGACCAGGGCTGACCCCCCTGCCCTACAGCTCTGAAATGCAGGCTTGCTGTAACCATCTGGTGAGAATCATAGAACTAGTCTATCTTGCATTATGTACTGACTTGATTTGGTTTATACTGTTTTGCACCTATTTTCCTAAACTCCGAATTTAACCCTGATATTGGCTAATGATGATGCACGTCATCCTCAAGAAGGACATCGACTCATTTAATACTATGTAACTAGCACTTTGAGATTTTCTTTGTAAAATGAAAAGTGTTATATAAACTAATTTTTTTAACATTTTTTTAATGTAGGTTTATGAAGTTTTATGATGCTGCGATGGGGTTGTGCAATATGTTGCTCCTACTTTTACTGATGGCACTACGTATGTATGCGTGTTTGTTTCTATGTATGAATGATGTGACACGTGTTCATGTTTTTTTGTAAAGCAGCGACACTGAGTCCAAGACAAGTTTCCCTACGGGGACAATAGACATATATCTTATCTTATCTTATATGGCTAAATGAGAAACCTTGTTTTGTCCAACCAAACATTTTTCCTGAGTTTCAAACATTTTCATGAGATGACCCCCGGGTCCTGTGTCATGTCACGGGAGGGCGCATCGACCGGAGGAACCACTGCCCTGTCAGGTCGAACCGAAGGCAGAGAAGACTGACCTCCACACAGGGAGGGCAGGGAGGCTGTTCCCGGGGTGATGTTAAAAAAGGGCTCACTGTGTAAATCCACACAGCGCCTGAAATGGACACGTTACTGCGTCGTCCTGTAGGCCCAGATTCAGCCAGTACAGTCAGCTCATGATTTACAGTATATTTTATTTGGAGAAGAGTTCCACCTGCTGGCTTGTGAGGGTATCGCCATTTCACAAGTTTCAGACTGCTTATCGACTTATTTACTGTGATAACGTTATCATACAGTATTTCCCAAACCTGGGCTGCATTTTAATCTTTTTTTTATGAATAACTGTACTATTGCCTCACAAAATAATATACATATATACACTACCGGTCAAAAGTTTTAGAACACCCCAGTTTTTACTGAAATTTAAGGAGTTCAAGTCCAGTGAATAACCTGAAATGGTACAAAGGTAAGCTGTAAACTGCCAGAGGTTATATAAAAAAAAAAAAATTAAAATGTTTTTTAAAGTTTAGGTTACCAAAAACGGAAAAATAATGTATAGTTTTTGGCAGTGAGTAGTTTCCTCCACCATCAAAAGGCACTTGGAGGAAACTCTGACAGGAAGAAGTCTGGCAGACCCAAAGCCACAACAAAATCAGAAGACAAGTTTCTGAGAGTCAACAGCTTGCTTGATAGGCGGCTCAGAGGACAACAGCTTCAAGCACAGCTTAACACTGGTCGAAGTAAGGAGTTTCAACTGTGAAGAGAAGACTTCCAGCTGCAGGTTTGACAGGTCGAGTGGCAGTAAGAAAGCCATTGCTAAGATGGCAAAATAAGAAAAAGAGGCTTGCCTGGGCCATGAAGCACCGCCAGTGGACTACTGCAGACTGGAAGAAGGTCTTATCGGTTCATCACACAGGGTTTTTGTACGCCATCGAGTAGGCAAAAGGATGGTTCCTCAGTGTGTGACGCCAACTGTCAAACATGGAGGAGGAAGCGTGATGGTCTGGGGCTCTTTTGATCCAGAGTTGGCGACTTGCACAGAGTGACTGTTAACCCACGTTAACCCATTACTTGTTCCCTGAAAAGGCCCTTTTTGTTAGAACTCTGAAATGTACATTATTTTTCTGTTTTTGGTAACCGAACCTTTTTTTTTTTCTTTACCTCTGGCAGTTTACCACTTACCTTTGTACCATTTCAGGTTATTCACTGGACTTGAACTGCTTACATTCCAGAAAAAACTGGAAAATGGGGGTGTTCTAAAACTTTTGACCAGTAGTGTATATATATATATATATATATATATATATATATATATACAGTATATACTGTATATATGTATTACCTTATACAAAAATATGACTCTAAATACTAATAATTCACTAAAAATCCCTCATGAATCAAGACTCTAGGAAACGGACAATGTGTGTGTTTCTGTCCGTGTGTGGTGGTCATATACAGGCCATAGATATAGTGCATTACACTGTTTGCCTGCTTAACAGAAACAGCTGTCTAGGGTTGACTTCCACTGCTTACATATTGCATATCAACCATCTATGAAGTTTCCTATTTACTGAAACATTGAACCCGTGTAAAGCAAACAGCACCCTCGCACAGCCAAGCTACAATAAATGAACATTCGTTTTACAATTTGGGTGTTAGAATCACACTCTCTGGCTGTGATTTGCAGGGGAGCGCATCATGATTTTGAACCAACATAGATACGCACAAGAAGGTGCATGTGTTGTAAGGCGGTAATCTACAACAGTACCTTCGTAATATAGAAATTATATTAATTATAAAATATTAATTGAAAAAATAATAATAATATCCATCGTCATCATAATCACCATCATCATAAATCACATTTTGGTAGCACATAATGAAATGATGTGGTCCTGGCTCAGTAGGTAGAGCATGGCGCTGACAACGATTGGGTTGTGGGTTCGATTCCCATTGGGGCCACATATACTGAAAAATGTATGCATTCACTACTGTAAGTCCCTTTGATAAAAGTGTCTGCTGTTAAAGGGAGGAATAGGGAGATCCTTCCAACCACAGGAAGGAATGAACTATAAAGACATAACCGGGAAGCCTGGGAAGGCCAAGGAATGATACCGAGGTGACGGTTTGCAGTGCAGAGGAGTAGAGTCTGGCAGTAGTGCGGAGTTATCATTATGCTGCTTCAATTCAATTCATTTGGCAGCATGAGCACACACAGCTCCACCACCAGTCTGGGTCTGACATCAGAGTAAATCACTCAATTAAAGTATAGAGGCCTACAGAAACCTGCTGTATCTCTGCAACAATTTCAGATCTTTCCCCGTTTTTCTCCCCAATGTGGAAGCCAATTATACCCTCTGTTTATTTAGATTAACCCTCCTCCCACAAACTCGCCGCCCGTCTCTACGGGGCAAGCTACTCTCCCAGGCCGGTGATGATCCATCTCCTTAGAGACAGAACTCACCGACCCCCTTCCGGGAGACTCCCTTACGTGCTTCACAGCGAGTTCGTGCCGACCACCCTCCCAAGTGCAGTTAAAGTCCCTGGTCATCTAAACCAAGGTTATTAAAATAGGGTTAAGGGGACTGCAACATGTCCACTTATTAGTGCTGAATCAGTAAGTAAACTAGCTATTTCAACGAATGAAACTTCTCAGCTCCAGTTTGGCACCAATGCGTGAATACGTCAGTCTGCCTCATTAGCCAGGAACGGCTGTCAATAAAAATACCTGAAAAGGTGGGGACAGCGGATAGTGTAGCGATCTAACGCACCGTATCTTGGCTGGTCCGATAAGGTGTGCACTGCCTGTCAGGGATGCGATTCGAAACCCATCTCTACCAGACTGGCCCTGGTCGTCAGCCCCGATCGGGGGCGGCGTTTGGCTGTCTGCCCCAGGGGAGGGGGAGGGTGAGCCGGCTCGGGTCTGCCGTGAAGCACATAAAGGGAGTCTCCAGAACGTAGGTGGGCGAATTCTGTCTCGAAGGAAACAGAGTTTGTTGCCCATGGAGAATTCACTTGCATCGTAGAGACAAGCGGGGATTCGTGTGGGGAGGGTAAATCGAAATAAAATAGAGGGTGTAATTGGCTACTAAATTGGGAGAAAAACGGGAAAAAAATCAGAAACAACATTTTTTTAAAGGTGTGAAAAGTTGACTCACGTGAGTGGCTGCCAATGCACCACCTGCTGTGTCTTTGCGCTGGGGGTGGTGCCGGGCCTGGGGGTGGTGCCGGGCCTGGGGGCGGTGGTGGTGGTGGTGGTGGGGGTGGGGGTGGGGACGGGGGCGGAGATTGGGGGAGTCCTGGACCCCAGGGTGTCCGGCGGATTGGGCCGCAGGGGGGTGGGAGAGGTGGTGACAGGGGTGGAGGGCGTGCCGCTGGACTGCGAGTGCACCCACAGGGCGGGGACGTGAGTGACGCCCCTGTGCTCGCACCGGGGGCCATGGGAGCCCGGCCGGCACACGCAGGTGTTGGGCTGCCTGCACACTGCTCCGTTGTGACACCGGGGGAGACACCTGGCTGCAGGAGGAGAGAAGAGTGTAGGGATTGGTCAGGGAGCTGGCCTCCAGGGGTCACAGGTCACAGGTCACAGGTCAAAGGGCTTGACTAGTGTTTCAATTACTTTGTCTACCCCCTGCATATATATACTGCAAATATTAGGGGTGTAATTAGTATTTAGTAATTAGTAAACAGCGGCTAATTGGCCATCATTTACTGAACAAAGTGAGGCACATATCTTTCCTTCTTAATTAAAAAATAAATGTCTGTCAATACTGCTGCAACTGCACACAAAAATAGTTTAGCACGTGGTTAAAGCAAGATTGCATTTGTTCGGTTCACAGCGCATACCGAACCCAAAGTTCTGTACCAAATGGTTCGGTAGGAATACGTGTACCGGTACACCCCTAATATATATACACAGTAGGCTTCAGTTTTATTCTTACCCTTGATAAAGATGGGAGCATCTAGTATTTTCAAATGGCGCCAGTAAGAAAATAATTTTGTAATGGATTCTGGACTATTGATGAAGGAAAACTGTGGACAATGTAATCTTCCAGAAATAAAGGCTAATGAAAGAACATGATTTTGGGTGGAGGCCTCACATTGTGCTCACTTAACAATATAGTGCCTGAACGTAAAAGATAATACTACACATGATATAGAACCTTTTCATAAAATAAATTGTCCATAAATGAGGCATCAAAACAAGGAAATGTTAACACAACTCCTGTACCCCTTTTCAGTATCCCCAACAATGACATTTTTATAAGCAAGCAATTTTTCAGAAGGTGGTGTACAGCATTGTGTGTGCCCCTTCCTGATATGGGGCCTTCAGGCCCAGACAGAGCAGTTGTATAAAAATGGTAAATTGTCTGTTTTGGGAGTGGAAGCATTATGAAGGTGTCCATTGTCCAGACTCCACTACCACTGAATTCTGTACATTTAGCCAATTGTCATCACCACTGCCTACTTGCTCAATACTTTTTGTATATGTATCCTTGCTCACTCCTCAAAAAATGTTTTTTTAATTAAATTCACTAACCTTTTCCTTCCCTGTTACAGGCATGGTATGCAGCTGCCTACAACAATGTCTATCGCTGTATTACTGCACTAATCTCTTGCGCAAACTATGATTGTACCTACCATGTATTAATGCATATCTTGTAGGTCGCTCTGGATAAGAGCATCTGTTAAATGCTTAAAATGTAAAATGTAAATGTAATCACGTTCCTTTAGGGCACCACCTGACGGTCAGACGGAAGGGGGAGCGATCAGACCCTGTATACGCCGGGTGCTGTGTATTCATGCATACGCGATGCAGGGTTTACGAGCCAGACCTTCACCATCCATCCACATTCATCAGGGGGGGACAGGGGGGGCACTGTGCGCCCAACTGAATCCCCCCTCCACCCCCCCGGCTGGCCGCTGCGACGGCCCATTTGGCACAGACAACACCACCGCGTCCCAAAACCCTCCGGATTACCACAGATCTCCCGGCCCCTTCCCCCTGAATATAAACAGCAGTGCCTCCAGTAATCGCCATTGTTTGGGCCATCCACCTCCGACCCTTTTGTCGCACGAATTTCCACATAATGAGCCTAAGGAACGGGCCAGATTCGGTGGGGGAGGTGGGGTTACCTCCTTGTCCCAGAGTACAAAAGCACCCGTCAGTCTGTGCTGTCTGAGATATTAAGTCTTCAAGTCCTATATCGTAGCATTGTTTTGCGAGCTTCACTAAAGCTAATATTTATGGTAGGGCTGCCATTTGTAAACCACCAATGCACAACAATGCATAACCTGGTATAATGAGCACAAAACCTGGACTTCTGAGCAGTGGAAGAAAGTAATATGGTCTGATGAGTTGTCTTTTACTCTCTTTCCTACATCTGGATGAGTTTGTGTTTGGAGAAAGCCCAAAGGAAGACTTCAACCTGTTCCCCACTGTTAAACATGGTGGTGGATCTGTTATGGTATGGGCAGCCATCTCGTGGGAGTCATTGGGTTTCCAATTATTACTCTACATGGTAGAATTATGGCCAAGTAATACAAAATTTTACAAACCATTTTAGTGCATTGTTTCCTCAAGATGTTTCCATGTTCCAAGATAATACAAAACTTGTATAACAGCATTACAATAATCATTAAAGCTGTTCTAAAGGCAAAGGGCAGCCCATCTCCTTATTATTTATTGAATATTCATATATTGTTTGCGGTTTCAATTATTTTGTCTACACCCTGGATATATATATATATATATATATATATACATACTAGGGGTGTAACGGTACACATATTCGTACTGAACCGTTCGGTACAAGACTTGCGAGTCGGTACGCGCTGTGAATGCAATCTTGCTTTAACCACTAATGCACGTGGGGAACTTTATTGTGTGCGGTTGCAGCAGTATTGACATACTTTTTTCTTATTTCAGAAAGAAAGATATGCGCCTTACATTGTTCAGTAAATTATGGCCAATTAGCCACTGTTTACAAAGTTCATAATAAATGAATAGCAAGTGTTTGTGTGCTGGTGAGAAAAGTCGGGGGAGAGGGGACGCACAGAAAAAATGCAGACCTGTTGGTTTTGAAAGGTCTGGCCCTTTAAGTCCCCCAGGTCACCGGGTTAGTGGGGAGGTGTGCAAAGTCTGGTAAATAAGGATTAGGGAGGTGTGGGTTATAACGGAAAAGTCCGGACCTTTGCCCAAGAGAGGGGGGGTCTGGAATGTCCAGCGTTCCATTTCCACAGGAGCTCATCCTCCGGTCAGTGCGGAGCGTGTGTGTGTGTGTGTGTGTGTGTGCACATGGCCAAGTAACGGTACACAAAAATCACGGTTCGGTATGTACCTCGGTTTTGAAGTCACGGTTCGGTACGTTTTCGATATAGCGTGGGGAAAAAAAAAATGCAAAATATATAGAAATGCAGCATTTCATTTATTATGAACTTTGTAAACAGTGGCTAATTGGCCATAATTTACTTAACAATGTAAGGCGCATATATTTCTTTCTGAAAAAAAGAAAGTAGGCTACGTCAATACTGCTGCAACCGCACACAAAAAAGTTCCGCACGTGCGTTAGTGATTAAAGCAAGATTGAATTCGTTCGGTTCACAGCGTTTACCGAACCAGAAAGTCCTGTACCGAACGGTTCGGTACGAATACGAGTACCGTTACACCCCTAGTGTATACACCTGGAAACTAAAAGTAAAATTGCCTTTTTATTATGTTTCTTTTCAATAGCCACCAACGTATACAGAGACGTGGCTGGGAGAAGAGGACGGGGACGAATACAATATAGAAGGGTATAAACTTTTTAGGAAGGATAGATCCGGTAAAAGAGGTGGGGGTGTGGCACTATATGTGAAAGATAATCTCAATGTGCAGGAGTTTCCAGAAATTAGCCAACGCATGCCTAGCGAGGATATTTGGATAAAGCTCATAGGGGAACATGAGAAGGGATTAAATATAGGGGTGTGTTATCGACCACCAGCTTCAGACAGCAATATGAATATAATGCTTTTTGAAAATATAAAACAAGCTTGCAGAGCAGGTGAGACTATTATCATGGGTGACTTAAATTACCCTGGTATTAACTGGGAATTGGAGACAGGACAAGGAAATAGGGAGGAAGAATTTCTAGATATTATTAATGATCTTTTTTTGGCACAGTATGTTAGACAGCCTACAAGAGGAAATTCAATTCTAGATCTGGTGTTATGTAATGACGCCGACAGAATCAGTAGTATAGAGGTAATGGAACCCATTGGGACAAGCGATCATTCCACAATCGGATTTGATATATTATGGCAAACTAAGAGGGCCCCATCTAACACAAGGATTTTAAATTTTAGGCGTGCCAACTTTAAACAGATGCGATTAGAATTAAGCATGGTAGACTGGGGACATCTTCTTGATTGTAGGACAGTGAATGAAAAGTGGGACAAGTTTAAAAGGGTTATACTCGATGCACAGTGTAAATTTATTCCTACGGTGCGGAAAAGTACGTTGAAAAAGCAGTCCCCACCGTGGATAAATAAAGATATGCGACAGAGTTTGAGGGAGAAGAAAAAACGGTTTAAGATATATAAAAACGACAGTACCGAGAATAATAAGGCTGAATATTGTCGTGTGCGTGCTAAGGTCAAAAAAGAACTAAGGGTAGCCAAAAGGATCTACGAAAGGCAAATTGCAGAAAATGCTAAAAGTAACCCTAAGCGTTTATTTCAATACTGTAGTAGGAAAAGAAAAGTCAAAGAGGAGATTAAGGGAATTAAAAACAAAGACGGGCACTGCTCTGTAAAAATAAGGATATTGCAGATGCTCTAAATGGCTGTTTTGTAGAGAGCTTTACCAGAGAAGAGGCTGCTAATAGGCCGGAAGGCATATTCATTACTCAGAAAGTCTTAGCGGATACAGAGATAGGGGATATGGAAGTATTGGATAAATTACATAAATTAAAGACTAATAAGGCAGCCGGCCCGGATGGCATATACCCCAGGGTACTAAAGGAGTTAAGCGAGATCATTTTTAACCCATTCAGACCTAAAATGCCTGCTAAAAACGCCTATTAAAACCTAAGCAATTATTCTACACAACCTCTTAAAACCTGAGGGTTTTCTGGAAAAAATTTCCAAAAAAAAAGCCGACACCAACGTGCACTTCATTTCCCCCACGTCTATTTCAGCGAATCACAGCGCATTTCATTAATCGCAAAATCGATGCGACCTACACGTCACTCCAGGTCTTAATGGGTTAAACCACTGGCAAGTATTTTTAGACTGTCTTTAAAGACTGGTGAAGTACCAAATGACTGGAAACAGGGTATTGTGGTACCAATATATAAGAAAGGGGACCGTACTGATCCAGGAAACTATAGGCCTATTAGTTTAACTTGCATCATATGTAAAATATTAGAATCTATTATTAAAGATAAACTAGAAGTATTTCTAGAAAATTACAACATCCTTAGGGATAGCCAGCATGGTTTTTGCAAGGGTAGGTCATGTCTGACAAATCTGCTGACATTTTTTGAGGAAGCAACCAAGTGTCTGGATGAGAGAAAGGCATATGATATTATATACTTAGATTTCCAAAAAGCATTTGATAAGGTGCCACATGACAAACTCATTATCAAAATGAGAGCAGTAGGAATTACAGGTGGCATTTTAGAGTGGGTTCGGAACTGGTTACTGGATAGAAGTAGTAATAGGCGGGATCTTATCCGAGGAGGGTATAGTGGGAAGCGGAGTCCCGCAGGGATCGGTGCTGGGACCACTGCTCTTTATCATTTACATAAATGACATTGATATGGATATTGAAAGTACATTTGTTAAATTTGCAGATGATACAAAACTGGGAGGCTTAGCAAATAGTCAGGAATCCACTAAAGTAATCCAAGACAATCTGAATAGAATCCAGAAATGGGCAGAAACCTGGCAAATGAAATTTAATACAACTAAATGTAAAGTTCTACATGTGGGGAATAAAAACATAGGACAGGATTATTTTATGGGAGGTAGAAAACTAGAATGTGCACACGTGGAAAAAGACCTAGGAGTACTAGTTGATCAAAGCTTGTCAGGGACTGGTCAATGTGCGGTAGCAGTTAAAAAAGCCAACAGGATGCTGGGATACATAGCCAAGAGTATTGAGTACAAATCGAAGGAGATCATACGCACCCTATACAATGCCCTTGTTAGGCCACACTTGGAATATTGTGTGCAGTTCTGCGGACCGCATTACAAAAAAGATATAGATGCGCTGGAAAAGGTCCAAAGACGGGCAACCAGACTGATTCCAGGCATAAAAGACAAGTGTTATGAGGAAAGGCTAGAGATGCTTGGACTGTTAGTAAATGCTTAGTAAAAGGAGACTTAGGGGAGATTTGATTGAGGCTTTTAAATTTATTAAAGGAATTAACAAAGTGAATTTCAGGAAATTATTCAAGTTGAGTTCGGTTAGCAGAACGAGGGGGCATAAATGGAAACTGACAAAGGGTACATTTCACACGGACACTAGGAAATATTTTTTCACAGAGAGAGTGATCAATGCGTGGAATAGCTTGCCTGGACATGTAGTGGAGGCTGAGACACTAGGGGTATTCAAGGCCAGGCTCGATCCAGTGTTAGACACTCTAGCCTTTGGGTAAACTAAGCATTGTGAGCAGATTAGTGGTAGGAATGGACGAGCAGTGTTGGGCTGAATGGCCTGTTCTCATCTTCCCCTTATGTTATGTTATGTTATGTTATGTTATGTTATATGCACAACAACTTTTTGCTTTCTAGATGTTGGTGAAATGACCTTGCTCCTAAATATTTGCTGCTCTTTTTCTTTCTTAGTGTCACCTAACCAGCGAATCTATTAGTGGCTTTATCAATTGTGTTTCCTCAAAATCAATCAATTACCTGTTTAATTGAATGTGTAGATGAAGCTAATTGAGGGCTCTAGTGCCGTTGTCAAAGTGCAATTCACAGAGCGTATCGCTAATCCAGGACAGGGGCGCATTAGTTTTGTCTTTGTGCATTCCGGTAATTTTGTGAAAAGGAACGGTAGTGTACCTGTGATGCAGTTGTAGAAGAGGTTGCTTTAGAAGAATAAATGAACTCTGGGTGTGGTGAAAGATTTGTACAGTATGGCCAATCAGATCATTTGCTTTTCCCCCTTTAATACCAGTGCAATAGATGGAGAACTGCACATTTTGTCATGTCTGATGAAGAGCAAGTGCCAAGGCTTGCGAAGATCAATTTATGAGACTTTTCACTACAATAAAAATTGAGTACATAATTTGAGTATGGCATAAAATACTAAAATAAACTAACTAGGGTGACAGAGGACTTCCCTGTCCTGGCCCTTCTTTGGTGGAACAATCTTCCGAACTCGGTCAGGACCACGGAATCACCGGCCATCTTCCGCAAGAGACTCAAAACCCACCTCTTCAGACTCCACTACCACTGACTCTGTACATTTAACTCATTGTTATTACCACTGCTTTCATGTTTAACATGTTTAAAACTGTCTCAACAAAATAAATATATATACTAACCTTTTCCTTCCCTGTGTTACAGGTACAGTATGCAGCTGCCAACAATGATGTCTATCGCTGTATTACTGCACTGATCTCTTGTGCAAACAATGATTGTTTTTACCATGTATTAATGCACATCTTGTAAATCGCTCTGGATAAGAGCATCTGCTAAATGCTTAAAATGTAAATGTGAATGACGAGGTGTGAATGACATTTTGATTCTTCAATGAACATTGCTGGAACCAGTTTTTTTCTTTTTTTTTTCTTTCCTATTATTAATTATATAGGACTGCAATTTTCACTAATGACTGAGATTCCATGCAGAATTTCAAATTACATTAAATATATCCATTAAAAAATCCCAGAAAGAATCTCATCTACGTTCTTTCTGTCTCACTCTAATCACCAAAGACCTACTGTCTGTACTTGTTAAGTGTAACTACCCTTTTAAGTGTGTTAATTTGTTTCATTTTATGATTGAATGTAATCAGGCAGGTACTATTATTTTCATTGATAGTTTTACTTGTTTGCATCTTCCATTTTATTATTCTTGTTGTATTTCATTCTGTTTTGTGCTTGCACACAGGGCTCGCTTGGAAAAGAGACTTTGGTCTCAAGTGATTACCCCGTTTAAAGTTTACATAAAAATAAAATAAATGAATAAAACAGTATAGAATTTGATATGCAAATCAGCAGCTTGGTCTGGGGGCCTGAACAGGAAGTAGTCTTCCCCCACCCAACCAGACACCCCATTCTGCCTCTCTGCGCCGAGAATCTGTGGGAACATTCTGTCCCGCTGGCAGGCCTTCTGGAGGTGCTATTCCCTGCCCTGCGCTCACTATTTAAACAACGGGGAGACAGGGGCGCAGTGTTGGCTTTGGTGGTGGGCGAGCCGGGTTGCGAGGCGCGAGAAGGCTTTATGGAGCGGTGGGTTTTCGCACGCCAGTGTGACGGAAACCAGGCCATTGCGTTTAGTCCCACACATCTGTGCGTGCTCAGAAGCTCCAGACCGTTCTGGACAAACGGGGAAAAGTACACTCACCCTCGCACGCCTCTCCTAGATAGCATCTTTGGTTTGTACGTGACATTCATTTAGCAGACGCCCTTATCCAGAGCGACACTCTTAAGAAGCACTTAGTGCATACAATGAGGATTTCACTATCTACACAAAATGCTAGCAACACTCTAGAACCAGTGCCCCAGTAAGTTTACTTAAAAGTCAGGCAAACAGCACAGTTGCTAATTCCACCATAGCCTAACTAACCAACTATCAAATCAGTGATATTAAACTATCCTGTGAGTTTACATAGCAAGTGATGAATTGCATGCTAAGCTATGGCTCTGACTACTCATGCCATTCGCTAACGTTTTCACCGTGTTTTTAGATCTCCTCCCTTTTGTTGAACCATTTAGCGCTTGTCAAGGCTATCTGTTCTCACTCTAATCCTCCTCGATACACACTCAAACGATGTGCATCAGAGGTGAACCGAGTCACCCTGACAACCAGGGCCCGTATGTACAAAGACTAAGAGTAGGAGTGCTGATCTAGGATCAGTTTAGCCTTTTAGCTCATAATGGACATGGTTATGGAAAGGGATGCAGGCCCTCCCCGCTCGTCTGTTTAAACGGGTGATAACAGGAGCATTAACCAAGCAGGCATTGGGACGGTCGAGTGTAAACGCTTGAGCTAAACATGACCTGCTCCCATGTTGCCGTAGTACAGTAGAGGCCTACGTTGTGAGTAATGCTGATTAAAATGGCATAATGTTGGTATCTCTCGTCCTGTTTAATCGCATGTTTATCCTGCTGTAATCGTGGTCAATTAACAGGGTGGCAGAAGTCATTTCAGATCACGACCGAAGCCGTTTGAAGTGCTGAAAATAATGAAACGTCAGACAATGTGATGCGGTAAATTGACCTGAAATTGACCTCATTGACCTGAAAGAATGATAAGGAGCCATGCCATGACATTAATGTGATGAACTGTGTACATCCAATTATTTTCACACTAAGCAATTACCTTGCCCTGTTCCCCTTAATTTGCTGTACTCAAATGGCAACACAGCGGGAATTAAAATGCTTGACCGAACACAATGATACAATAAAAGGCCGTTTGGATTATTGGACTGTGAAAGCAAAACTTCCATCCGAGCGAAAGGGAATATGTAATGTGCATCGCATTCCAGCCAGGGATGAAGCAGAGCAGATTCATGGTGAGCTTCTTCTTTTTTTTTCTCCCAATTTAGTAGCCATTTACACCCTCTATTTATGTCGATTAAACCCTCCCCACACGAGTCTGCCACTCGTCTCTACGAGACAAGCTAATTCTCAGAGGGCAGCAAACTCCACTTCCTTCGAGACAGAATTTGCCCACCCACGTTCTGGAGACACCCGGGCCAGCTCACCCTTTGAAATGAGTAGAGTGTTAACCCGCTGTCCTGGCCAAATTCCCAACCAAGACAATATATATACAATTCATTCCCTCCCTCCTGGCCTCTCCACTGTGTATCTGATATGTAGTGAGTTTGTACTGGCACACTATGGCTGCCGTCACATTCACCCAGCTGGGTGCTGCACATTGGTGGTGGTTGAGGTGAGGTGCCCCTATCGGTGTAAAGTGCTTTGAGTTCCTTTATAAAAAAATCCAAAATAATAAATGGATTTGTTTCTACATCCCATTGTGCGAGCAGCAGATGAGGCTAATGTTGCTGGTCCTGCTTCTGAATGAATGAACACACACACTCAATCCCAAAAAACTGGGGCGTGGGGTGGGGTTGGGAACTGCTCTGTTCTCACGGGTGGGTGGAGGGGATGCTGGGAATTGGAGTGCAGTGTCTGTTCTGCAGTGAGAGGATTGGCAAAAAATGTTGCACTGTTATTAGTAGTGCTATTGGTAGTTCAAATTTTAATCTACTAAATATTTTGATATTAACCGATTAATCTACCATTAAACTGGTTCCATTATAAATGTAATTAATTAAAAAAAAAATTATATTTGTTACACCAGAAAATGTCCTTGCTTGGCAATAGAGATATCATATCCAAAGGTACTGGTTGGTATAGACTGTATCCAAAGTTGTTAGATGTCATACAGATACTGGGTATGATTGTCCGCTCAATAGCATTTTGTCTATGAAATACATTTCCTGCTTTTAAGTCTGTGCTGGGCGGCACGGTGGTGCAGTGGATAGCACTGTCGCCTCACAGCAAGAAGGTCTCGGGTTCGAATCCAGGCCGGGGGCCTTTCTGTGCGGAGTTTGCATGTTCTCCCCGTGTCCGCGTGGGTTTCCTCCGGGTACTCGGTTTCTTCCCACAGTCCAAAGACATGCACGTTAGGCTAATTGGAGAGTCTAAATTGCCCGTAGGTATGAGTGTGTGAGTGAATGGTGTGTGTGCCCTGCGATGGATTGGCGACCTGTCCAGGGTGTATTCCTGCCTCTCGCCCGAACGCATGCTGGGATAGGCTCCAGCACCCCCGCGACCCTGACCAGGAATAAGCGGCTTAGACAATGGATGGATGGATGGATGGATGGATGGAAGTCTGTGCTGTAACTACTCTTAAAGTTTACGTTTACTCTTAGTACCAGTCTGCCTTATGTTACAGGTGAATCACTGGTTGTAACTGCGGAATCACTTCCAATCTTAAAGACTCAAAACCCACCTCTTCAGACTCCACTACCACTGAACACTGTCCATCCAGTCTATCTGTTGTCACACTATTTAGTCTGTTTTCCTTCCTTATGTTACAGGTGTGGTACTGATGCCTGCAATGATGTCATTTATTTCTGATAACTGATCAACATCACCTTGTGGCTTAAAATGTTAAATGTAAATGTTACAACGATCTTACAACTATCAACCACCTTGTGGAGGGCGTCAGTCTCGGCAACATGGGAGTGGCAGTGTTGCCTTTGTTTTCCCATGTTGGGGAGGTCTTTGGAGCAGTGAGACTTTCCGGGTGCAGGTTCGGCACTCTCACAGGGTGTGAGAGTATGAACTGTTGCCCGGAAGGTTGCTCCAAAGGCCATAATTTATTTAATTATTATTTAATTGATGTTGAGTGGTAAGTAATTATTCACTTACCTGTTTGTGTGTGAGAATGTGAGTGGGTGTGGTTTGTCAATTGCTTGGTTTTTTTGTGATTAGGTGTGTGAATGTTAGACAGGTGATTGCCTCATGAGTCCCACCTGAGCCAGGCAGAAAGTAAGCCTATTTAAGAGCAGGTGGGGCGATCAGTTAGTCTTGTCATGTCATTCATGTGGGTGTGTAGTGTAAAGTTGATAGTCTTGTCATTTATGTGTGCAAATTGAGTTTTTGGTCTTGGTGTTCACGTGTGTGTGTGAATGTGCGTGTGCACGCGTAGCATATTGTATCGTGTAGTGTGGAGTGTAAGTTTAATGTGAGTGATGTACTGTGTGTGGTGTCTTCCCCGCAAAGGGGTTTTGAGGACATTGGGTTGGGTTCTGTTGTGTTCGTTGAGTTCGGTGTGCGTTTGTCTAGAGTGACTGAGTAGAGTGCTTCCTGTGTGTCTGGGAAAGAGGGCGAGAGGGTGCACTGAAATGGTGTCCGCCTCTCGCCCTCTGTGTGATTCCAAGAGAACTTGCACTCGGGCAGTGGAGAGTGTCTCTGGACAACAGCCCAAGAACTCTCACTGAAAGAGTGGAGAATGTCTCGGGGCTGGTTGCCAGAGAACTCTCACTGTGAGGAGTGGCGAGGGTCTCTGTGTGTTTGGGTCAAAAGAGAACTGACTGAAAAGTTTGAGTGTCTCTGTGTGCATGGGTTTGGGAAGCACTGGATATGTGTGTGCCTGGGGAGGTTCTAGTGGAACTCCGGACTGAAGAGGCGCGGTGTGCTGTTGATGTGTGTGTCTGGACAGTGTGTAGAGTTCTACCCTGTCCCGTTAAGTGCTGATGCATGTTAAATGTGTATGCATGGAAGTGGTGTGGAAAGCCGCTGACTGTTTGTGTGTTCCCTGAGAGGGGATTCCCCCCTTGGAGGAGGCGGGCTTTCATTTATTGTTGGTTATTTTAGTTAATTGTTTTTGCCCGAAAGCTTCATGGCAAGTAGGGTGAAGACTTTGTATTTGTTTTATTTTAACCTGCTCTCCCGCTGTTATAATAAAGAAAGATAAAGATCCGGTCCGTAGACCGGTAAACCCCACTCCTCTGCCAGTTCTTACCATCGGCTGCTCTGCTCCAGTCCAGGGATTGTCACGTGGCGTGTGACACACCTGAATATAGTTTTTTCAATTGCCAAAATGTATAAAATCTATAATGGTGAGTTGTATCAATTTTGAATAGGTCATCTACAGTTCTCTTACAACTGCATGAAGCTTGAATTAATAGTTATGGATAGAAGACATATTTTTAAAACTTTAATAAAGAAAATAATTCAAGATCAAACCTTTTGAAAGTTTATTGATCTACAGGATCGAGTTCAACTGCCTCTTAGGGCAGGGCAGGCAGCGAGTTGGCAAGGGCAAGTTGGGGCGGGTTTATTCTCCATTTGGAGATTGCTGTCAGCACTTTGACAAGCAAAAGCTGATGGAAACAGGGGGCAGGCCCTGAAACTGGGGACAAGTCTGAGTTTAAAGGTAGTTTGAGAATAACCAGCAGCAGCACTCGGCTGCCAAAAGATGGAAGCATCCATCTCAGAGTCTGCTCCCTCCGGATCCAGGTCCGACCCCCGACCCATCCAGACAGACCCCGCTTCATTCCAACCCCTGTGCATCATGCCGTACATCAGCTCAGCTCCGACAGAGTACATTTTATTCTGATAATAGTTGTGTAACAGTACACGCATTTATACCAAACCGTTCAGTACAGGACTTTCGGTTCGCGATGTGAACCGAAAGAATGCAATCTAGCCCAATAATGCAGCAGTATTGACTGACTTTTTAAAAAATTATTTAAGGAAGAAAGATATGCCTTACTTTGTTCAGTAAATGATGGCCAATTAGTCACTGTTTACAAAGTTCATAATAAATGAAAAGCAATTTTATGTTTTGCATTTTTTTTTTTACCACGCTCTACCGAAAATGTAACTTCAAAACCGAGGTACGTACTGAACCGTGATTTTTGTGTACCGTTACACCCCTATCGGATAGAGAACATTTTTTTGTCCCTGCTGGACACAAATTCTGTAAGAGTTTAATTAACACTGAACGTTTTACGGGAGTAGGCCGTGGGCCCCACAGAGGGTGAAACCCCCATTACAATTTCCAGCTGGGGCCAGGAAGACTCTGTTGCCCCCCACCCCTCACCTATACAGTTGATGAACGGTCAGAACCGTGGAATCCCTAGCCATCTTACATTTTTACATTTACATTTTAGCCATTTAGCAGATGCTCTTATCCAGAGCGACTTACAAAAAGTGCTTTAATACATGCTAGGATTAATCATAGACCGCGACAGAGATCAGTGTCGTAATACAGTAATAGACAATCGTTGACAGCTGTAACCATACCTGTAACACAAGGAGGGAAATGTTAGAGCTTTTTTTTTTTTTAATGGGGGGACAAACATCAACATAGATACATACTACAAAATGCAGTATTGAACATGAAAGGGAAGGGGAAGGGACAGTCGGTGGAGGCAGAGCAGAGGGGTCTGGCTGGGGTGTAGGGTGTGATGAGTGATTAGAGGTAGAAGGGAGCAGTTCCTCTTCTGCAAGAGACTCAAAACCCACCTCTTCAGACTCCACTACCACTTAAATCTGTACATTTAACTAATTGTCATCGCCACTGCTTACATGTTTAAAATTCATTTTGTAATATGTATCTATGTTGAAGTCTGTCCAAAAATGTTTTTAAATAAAAAAATAATAAATTCATTAACTTTTTCTTCCCGGTGTTACAGGTACAGTATGCAGCTGCCAACGATTATGTCTATTACTGTGTCACTACACTGATCTTTCAGCCCAACTGTACGCACACAAACAACGGGGGGTTGGCACCATCTAAACCCAGTGACACCGCGGCAAAATTATTACCAACAAGCGGGCTTTGGGGTCAGCTAAGTTGAGACTGCCACCTCATCAGTGGACTCAATGGATGAGAGTGAGACGTAGTATCTACAGTGAGATAAAGTAACACGCTAAACCAAGCAGATAAAGCATCCTTTATCTCCAGGACAAGAAGCGAGGACAGAGACAGAGTTGGTACACAGAACATTATTTCAGCTTTTAGAAAAGGTGTAGTGAGGTTATGTAGAATAAAAACATTGCAGCAACATTTTTTGCAACCCATTACTTTTTACCACTCTCAAACCACTTTCAAACTTTCCAGTTGAAGCTTCAACAACGTTTTGTGCTGGCTTGGGTACAGAAGGACAGATGCTCAACTGGCCCACTCATACCCTCTCTAATGTATGTAAAATAACTATTTATATTTGTGACATATATTCCTGTGAGCTGGTGTTTGTGCTGTGTCACAATGGAGCAACAAGAACAGGAGAGATCACAGGTTTTCATAGATGCTGCCTGTTGCACTAGCATGGAAATAGTCTGAACTCTGTTGGATTTCATGAAGCTAGTGAGTGGACCTGGCAACTGACAGCATCTGATTTTGATCATTGATCTGGCAGCCAATCGATTGAAGAGTTTCAGGTAGCCTGTTTGATACACAGTATTTGGGGCACAGGGGGTTGGTGTGCCACACCGTTTGGTGTGTTGTGTGTTGTCTGGGATGCTAATTTTAAGAAATGTCCTTGATCAATCGTCGCTCACGTTAACAATGAATCGATTCATCTTTTCTTTCTTTTTTTAAACAGCAAAATGTAGCCTATGACAGAGTGTACAAAATGTGTGTTTTTTTCCTCAAAGCTTCATTCAAACTTTTGAGACACGGGCCTATTTTAACAGCATAAAACAATACGGATTATGAAGGAAATGAAACACCATTCAGTAGGCCTAACAACGAAAACACTATTCCTTCTGAAATGAAAAGGGCTGTCCGACAGCGGAGGCTTGGAAACATTGAAAAATTCAAATTCATGAGAATTAGCTAATTCAAGAGACCACGCTATTGTCGGCTGACATAACGTTAGGCTACACAATATATAACAAAAATGTTTTGTCGTTGTAAATGGTTTCTTTCGTGAAATATTGCTAGATATATTTGATAAAATCAACAAGGTTGTAACTGTTTCAAAGCAATATTATTACACTCACTAGAGTTCATGCTATTGGATAACTCCGCTGTGTTTTGATACATAATCATTAATTTGATATGCTTGATCGATCAAATTCTTAACGGCAATGAATCAATCATAGATTAATCATTAACATCCCTAAAATCCACCATAAGTAAACCCCTTGGTTTTTGGAATTGGGACCAATACTGAACTTGGACTGGATTAAGACGCTTGATTTTAGATTGTTCTCTAGTTCGTACTGCATCTTACATTAGCTTTCTTGTCTATTTGTCTATTTGAAAGTGCCCTGGAAAGCACTTTGCAATCGGTGCACAATAAAGCCACAAATCTCCAGTTCTTTAATAATGCCAGATCTCCTTTCTTCGGCAGCAAATAATAATAATAAATAATCTATCAGAAATAATCTATCAAAATAATAATCTATCAGAGCCCTGATTGAAAAGTCAAAACCCTCTATCTCTACTCTTACCAACAACGCACGCCCCCTCACTAGCTCGGTAGTAGAAAGTATATTTACATCCAAGCCATCAGCAAAGAGTATAGCTACCCCCCCACTTAAGTTAGTTCCATGGCTTAGGATGTGTGAACCCTCCCACCATAAGCCCCAATCTATTTAGTTTTCTTGGTCACTATGTGTTTCCTGGAGTAAAATTACATCCAACATTTTCTGTTGAGCAACCTCTTTAACCAGAGCTCTTTTCAGTCTATCTCTCCTACCATTTATATTTAAAGAACCAACTCTTAGCCCTTGCATTAGATTGGAAATAGAGATGAAGAAAGAATAAAACAATGAAAACAGGTAGAAAGAGTACACCTTCTGATGCATGATCATTATAATTTCCAAGATTACTATTCTCTTCACCTTTTTTCCTTTACTTGCTTTTAGAGTCTTCCTCAATACAGTGACATGCTTTTTTAAACTGAATCTTTTCTTTTCATCCAACACATCAAATCCAACAAGTTTTTGCAGAATGCTGACAGATCTAAAAAATTTATCAGCGTCCTGAAAATAATCTGTCACCTTTACTGACTTGCCAAAAGTCTCATCCAAAAAATCATTTCCTCTAATGAGTAGGCTACAGATCGCCATTCTTACCAATATCAAACAAAGATACACTCTCTGCCTCCGAATCATAGTCCATTTCCTCAACATCACTGTTAGCCTGACTGCTAGGTGCTCAGCCACAGCACTTCCTTTGCTACCTGCTACACTGTTAGCAGGCACAGGCCCCCCTAGACCCGCAGAACTAGTGGATGCCATCGCATCATCAGCCCCAGGTACAGCCCCGATTTCACACTGCGCACGGCTCGTCTTTATCACTGATGACGGAGAGGCGCATTTCCCCCCTACAACCGGAGGAGTTTGCGTCTCCTCTGGCTGTGACGGAACTTTGACAGCCTGCTCCACGATCCCTTCCCCACTGTTGTTACCAGAGGACGAGGTATTATCAGTCGCAAAGCACTTCATACTGCCAGAACTGGCATAGACCATATAATGTCCATCCCCGTGTTTAACCCTGAAAGACACATCTAAAGTCTGTGTTTGTGAATCCAGAAACATGGCTGTGTGGTATAATGGTTAGGGAACTGGGCTTGTAATGTTAAGGTTGCAGGTTCAATCCCCAGGTGGGACACTGCCGTTGTACCCTTGAGCAAGGTACTTAACCTGAATTGCTTCAGTAAATATCCAGCTGTATAAATGGATTGTAAAGAAATGTAAAAAAAAAAAACTGTAAGTCGCTCTGGATAAGAGCGTCTGCTAAATGCCTGTAATGTAATGTAAATGTAATGTAAACATGTACACCTGTCTTCTCAGAGACTGCATATGTCTGATCTTTGGATCTTTACATCCGAGACTCACAGTTTTAAAAGCGCTCGCAAACTTCCCTTCATGAACACCACCACCGCTTTATTCATGCATGAAGCATAACACATATTATCATGCCCTATGCTCTCACCTACTGCCAACAACACCTCCTCCATCGCTACACTGGGATCAGGTACAAACCTAACCCTGTGTCGGATGGACAGAAGTGGCGTCTCGGCGGACGCCATCTTCACCGAAGTCCAACTGCTTACTGCACGATAAAATCAACCAACAAAAACACGAAAAATATGCTTATCAGATCATGCAGAAACGATATAGAAGATGAGAAAAGAAAAGAACATTCAAATTCAAACTCTGCACCACACTCACTCACCACCACTCACGCTCACCCAGAACTCCCAGCATGCACAGAGAGAGAGGGAGAGAGAGAGAGAGAGAGAGGGAGTGTGTGTGTGAGAGAGAGACAGAGAGAGAGGGAGTTAGAGATAGGGAGAGAGGGAGTTAGAGATAGGGAGAGACAGAGAGAGATAAAGAGAGAGGGAGGGAGAGAGAGAGGGAGAGAGGGAGAGGGAGAGAGAGGGAGAGAGAGGGAGTGTGTATGAGAGAGAGATAGAGAGAGGGAGAGATAGAGAGAAGGGGAGGGAGAGGGAGATAGAGAAAGAGAGACAGAGAGAAAGAGGGGGAGAGAGAAATAAACAAATAAACCAGAGAGGGAGAGAGAAAGAGAGATAGAGAGAGGGAGTGTGTGAGAGAGACAGAGAGAGATAGAGAAAGAGGGGGAGAGAGAGAGAGAGAGAGAGAGAGAGAGAAGGAGTGAGAGAGAGAGAGAGAGACAGAGAGCAGAGAGAGAGAGAGAGAGGGAGAGTTAGGGAGAGAGGGAGTGTGTGAGAGAGATATAGAAAGAGATGGTGAGAAAGAGGGGGAGAGAGATAGAGAGAAGGGGAGGGAGAGGGAGATAGAGAGAGAGACAGAGAGAGAGAGAGATGAAGAGAGAAAGAGGGAGTGTGAGAGAAAGGGGGAGAGAGATAGAGACAGAGAGAGATAGAGGGGAGAGAGAGAGATGAGAGAGGGAGAGAGAAAGAGAGAGATAGAAAGAGGGAGTGTGTGTGTGTGAGAAAGAGAGAGAGAGAGAGAGAGGAAGGGGGGTCACAAAAGTGAGCCACAGTATATGTCTCTATCTAATGTCGAGGTCCACTGGTTTGGGCTTGTTCCTTCACTCTTGTTCTTACAGCCATGGAAGTGGCAAGCCTCTTACTCTTGCCTGAATGGAATAATGTAGACATTTTGACAACCTGGTTTTGACTTGAGTGCCATGGACTGAGTGGCTTTGAGTGCCATTCCAAGTCATGTACGCATTGTTCATTTGAGTTTTGTTTTAAACAATAATTCTGCAATACTGTGACGACTTGTTTTTTTAAATTGGGTTAATACTGAGATTAGCATGTGTTAACTTTAGGGCAAAAAATTGTGTTATCATAATTTTATCCTGCCAGTTTCTCTGGTTTTCTAACTGATGCCCACTTACAATTTGCAGGATCTGAAACTAACTGAACCAGCCAGTGTCTGGTGGATGAAAAAAATTACCAGACACTTGGGCATTTTACCAGACACTATTATTTCACACAATATGAAACTCGCAGTGCAATGCTTTGTAAAACATTTTTTAAATCTTTATTTTAAGACAAAAATAGATTTCGCAACGTGATTAAATGAACAAACAATAGTAGGCCTAATTACAATATTTTGTCTTTTTTTCTTTAACGAAGGAAGGGCTACCAAAGTTAGAGCTACATCTCTAATAAAACTTAGAAGTCAATCAGAAGCGTTGTTTTTTCCGTTTCTTTCTTTTTTTTACCTTGCTTTGTTCTTCTTCGACATTATATTGACTTCCTCTTTTCGACAGTTTTTTCTACACCAGCGACGAACGTTAGATAATTTTGGCTATGATTTTCACAGAAACGTACAGGCTAACGTTCGGCTACCGCTCGATATTGCTCGAGCAGGTGAACGACTGGCGACAAAAGCAGACCGCAGACACGTCCAATCAGAGTAGCCTAACGAACGCGAGGATTTATGGGAGTTGAAGTCTCGTATTCTGTCATTGCTGTAACCGCGTGAATTTACATGTATGTTTTGGGGATTTTTTCGGCAGCTTGATTTCTACACGACAACGTGTCTGGTAAATTGGTTCTGTTTACCCGACACTGACATAATCTACCCGAATTTGGCAGGTGGTTGTCTGGATTGTCTACACAGTACGTAATATCGATAGGTTGTGTAGCACTTTATAGAAAAATTTTCTAGGATTTTATAGAGAATGATTGTATAGTATTGCTTGGGGCACAAACAGCTCGTACGGTTGGGGAAACTAACAGGCGGCAAAAAGAGCACAGATCACCACAAACCTTAAGTGCAAAAATACCACTCTTGACTCTTGACGTTGACAAGGTAGGAAATCAAAACTCACGCTTGGTGCATTTCTTTGTCTTAGGAGTCACGGTCCACCCAGCGCAGCATCTGTTTCCACACACGTTGGGTCTGAAAAAATAGCAAGGGAGTCATTAGCCGGTCACATGCTGAATCAGCAAAAAGCAAACGCCCAGGGACAAACCGCTCTTCATAAAACACATTTGTTTGCCCTTGACAAGACCGACGCGACTTGACCTCAGGCCCTGGAGCGCCATGGAGTCTGCAGTCAGGCCCTTCAATGCCTGGTTCAAACTCAGTATCATTGTCCTGACTGAACCAGGTTCCCTTCCCTGCCCTGTTATTAGGGTGACAGTGGCCTACATCTATATTTTTTATGAACTTATCTAAGTTCAATATTTTGTTTCCATATTCCAAATTGTTTCTTTGTCATGTTACACTGCCCTGTTGCATAGGGAGGATTATTACATTTTATCAGATGAATTCGTGATCAGACATTACAGACAAATTGATTATTTTTTTAAAAGACAGATATAATATTTGGAGAAGTTTAGGCTTCCCAAAATAGCCGTTTAGAGTAGCAACTTATATAACCAGAGAGCAAAAGCAAAGAGCAAAATGATATTTCAGGCCTATTCAGTAAGAGTTTACCCAGGTACATTGCTGCATATAACATGTTAGTCACTCTATTTTAAATAAAACCACTTGTCACCAAGGCTTCTATTCATAAAGCTTTACATCACAATACACATCATTCAGGGTTCCAAATAAAATCTATTTTCCATTTTACCTGACATTTCAATGACAAATGTAAGAATTTCAATGACATTTATTTTGCGATTGATGCAAAAATGTACTTTACTTTCATAACTTAACACATTTTGTTGCCAGTGCAAATACACACCTCATTGTGTGTGTGAGAACAGCCATGGCAGGTGGCAACAACGGTATTGGTGCACAGCTGATACAGTGTAAAACCCCCTGTGTACGCTTCTATTCATACGAAACAACCGCCTGTAATGTATTCTATGGGGGAAAAGAGCAGCGATGAGACAAGAGTGACAGACAACAGAGTGAATGCCCTCAGTAAGGCTCTGGAACCTCTGTCCATGGTGTGCACAATGACATGAGCGATATCGTTTTCCCACACTGGCTTTTGTCAGGGCCTGCCTCTTTCCCTTCTCAGATGGGTAAACAAAAGCAGCGGATTAAGCTTCTTCAGAGTGGGCCTGCTCGCAGCACGGCTGTTTGTTCAGGGCTTCTGGGAAAGAAAGGCAATTAGCGGACCAACACAAACCTCGGTGGCGAACCCGCGACTTCAAAGCGACCGATTAGCAGGGTCCCGGCGCGAACAAATTTACCCTTTACCGCTTTTGGGGGGATTTACTAATTAGTTACAGTTTTGTGGGTTTATTGTGTAGCGGGCAAAATGGAGGTCCGGGCCTTTCGGGGACAGGGCCACAGTGGACCCCCTCCCCACTCAAGTGCCATAGAAACAGCCCTCGTGGAGAAGGGGGTGAGGTGACGTGGAGTCACAAGGTCACGGGACAGATTTGACCCTCAGCTACTTGTAATGGTGTTTTCACCAGAAATCACACTTGATACTAACTGCGTTAGAACCACTAACATAATTACTAAGGTCTAACAGATACACTAAAACTAGTCGCTGGATCTGGATCTCTTTCACATGGTTTAACCTCCCCCCCCGACTACCTAACTCGGAGGTGCAAAGTCAGCCAGCCCTGAGTCACTTTTGGACTGACCATGGTACGGTCTTTTTTGGACACACCATGTGCTGGCCAGAAGAGGGAAGAGGATGGGCTCCCTCCCCTTTTAGTCTGGTTTCTCCTAAGGGGGTCCTAGTCCTGGGTTCCCTTTTGTTAAGCATTTTGTGGCAATGCATTTGTGAAAAGCAAATACAAATACAAATACATTTGATTTGATTTGATTTTAAAAGAGGTACCACCAACGTGATGTCCACAAAATACAGACCTGGATAACCAATCAGATGAAAGGTTTACAAAATGCCACAATCGCTACTTTGCAGGGGCCACTTCAAGCAGTTTTACAATTTGAATATAAATGTGGCCTGAACTGAACCTGGTAATAACAGTTTTCATGTCGGATTCCATTTTGTTTAGAAACCTTGACAGCACAAGTCACCAGAAGAGCTTTGTGTTGCACTATTTCCCCTCCCCTTCACGTGAAGGCACACTTTTCTCTGATCACGCTGTGGAATGCAGACAGGGTGCTGTGTTTGGGCCCTAAATAGGGAGATGGCAGCTGCAACGGAAAGTTAAAGACTGGTTTATATCTGCTTTATATCTGAGTGTTAAGCTAACACCAATATATCCCTATGCGTAGTCCCACTGTTTATGGTTAACTAGGAGCTGTCCTTTTTTGAGGCCTTTCAAAGCCTGTAAGATCAACTGTATTGTTTCCATTGTTTCATTTCCAATTATTTTAGGGGTGACATTTTTAGCCTTTGAGCAGATTTACGTTGAAACTTTCCAAAATGATTTAACCTCCTGAGAGCCATGTACAGATGTCAACGTTGAGTTTAACACACATATCTTGGCAGATGATTCTTTGTGACATTCACATAACAGAATACATGTAATCACCTGCCCTGATGTCAACATGACTTCTCCTTCATTAATATGATCAATATTAATAATATTATAATATTAATAATATGGTGGTTCTGTGTGGCTTAATTGGTAGAGCACGGCATTGGCAACGCTTAGGTTGTGGGTTCAATTCCCACTGGCACCACATGTACTGAAAAATGTCTGCATTCACTATTGTAAGTTGCTTTGGATAAAAGCATCTGCTAAATGGAATATATTATTATATTATATTATATTATTATATTATATTATTATTATAGAGCAGTCCTAATGTTTTCATTTAGCTCACAGTTGTCAGCTAACTTGCTTTTCTACAGAGAATTCAAAGCAAGCCAAGGCTCTCCCACACTGCGACAAGGAGAGATGTACTGCAAGATGCACAACACATGGGGGCGGTGCATAGCGTAGCGGTCTAAAGCACCGTATCTTGGCTGGTCCGATACGAGTGCGCGCTGCCTGTCAGGGTCGCGGTTCGAAACCAGACTGGCCCTGGTCGTCAGCCAGTGCATCTTTTTTTTTTAAAGATACACAGCACACATTCCAAATGCTTCACAACCGAAGCCCTGCCTCACTTCCTGGTCTGCCCACCTTCTTCGTCGTCAGTTTTTGAAGCACTGATGGATGGAACCCTTAGCCCTGTTGCCCGGCAACATCACCATCATGAACTCCAGTACAGAGTCGTGATACAGGAAGGAGCCAGATTTGGGTCTGAAGGCTGCCACTGACCCGCTGCTTTGAGTACAATGGTGGAATATGGTACTTTTGTTATGGCTGGCCAAGAAACTGGCCAAGGCAGTTGGACCATTCTTGGAAAGAACCACACATGGCCTCAGAGCTGAAATACTCCCTGCTGCTGACTGACATATTTACATTTATATTTACATTTTAAGCATTTAGCAGACACTCTTATCCAGAGCAACTTCCAAAATGTGCATTAATACATGGTAAGAACAATCATAGATCCACGCAGTAATACAGCGATAGACATTGTTGTTGGCAGCTGCATACCATACCTGTAACACTGGGAAGGAAACGGTTAGTACATTTTAAAACATTTTTAATAAATTTATTTATTGATTTTTGAGCAGTAAAGAAGTATACATATACAAAAAGTATTAAACAAGTAGGCAGTGGTGATGACAATTGGCTAGATGTACAGAATTCAGTGGTAGTGGAGTCTGAAAAGGTGGGTTTTGAGTCTCCTGCGGAAGATGGCCAGTGATTCGTGGTTTCCAGTGATGGCCAGTGATTCCGCAATTGCGGAAGATCATTCCACCACCGAGGGGTCAGGACGGAGAAGAGGCGAGAAAGATGGACACCAGGCCGATGTAACAGAATTCAACAGCTACCTTCCTAGCCTCTACTGTTAGTTAGTTCAAGTGCCCCTCGCAGCTTAGAAATTCAAGAGCACAGCTTTAGGCCAAAGCTCTTTATTTACAAGTAAAAGGCAGTAAAAGTGATATTTCAAGGGGGGGAAAAAAGAACTGGAAGCTCAATGCCACAATGGCATTAAGATGGAATGTTTGGTACGCCCCATTTAAAAAAAAAGAATCCTAGTAGTCTATAGGACTAAACTTCCTTTTCAGGAGGAAAATGACTCTTCACCTCAACCAGAGATATATCAGAGCATTCTGGCAATTCACATTGTCGTCAGGAGTCTGAAATTGCTTGCCGACATTTATTCTACCCGTGATTAACAACCTCTCTCTTCTGGGTGAACCCCCGCCCCCCCCGATGTGGTCGTTTCATGGAAACAATGGGAAAGCTTTTTGAGAAAAGAATACCCTCTCCAGTTGCATATTGCATAGGAACTTAGATGTGTGGGGGGCAGGAAGAATGTTCCTCATTCTCCATGCTCAATTTAGCCATCTTTCTCTGCCACTGCTGAGGAGAAATTAAGAAGACTGGACTAGATTACCAAAACAAAGGTCATGGCCTAGTCTGTGTTTCAGTGCCATTACATTACACGATTAATAATGGCATCTGACACAGCAGTTTTGACCTTGGCGTCTGACCTTCGCTAGTCACAGTGTCCTCTTCGCATATCTGTTTCGCACTGATTCACAGTGACTTTTCAGAACTTGCGAACTTTTCAGAACACTGAGCGCAATGCTCTGTCAATAGAAAATCATCCTCATCGCACCACTCGGTTGGGAATGACAAGGCGTGTTTATACTTGTGTCAAACACCGTCAGATCCCGGAAAGAAGAATCCAAGAGATGTCCCTCCCCCTCCTCTGCTCTGCTAAAGGGAAACATTAATGCATTTTCCCCTGTTTAAATCCAAATCCCTGGCCCAAGCCTTTGTGAACTGTTGAACCAGCAACTTGGCTCCGCCTCCCCAATGATCCGGTGACTGGCCTCAAAAATAAACACCCTCCTCCACTCTCCAGTGACTGTGAAAGTGTTTCCCTTTACCCCCTGCGGTCCAGATCCATGTTCCCCCCCAGAGCAAAACCCACGGGATGTTTACTTTGGACCGGGCACTGGTTTCAACCCCATTAGAGTCAAGTGGAGCGACGAGACATCACCTTGACTCGACATACCAGGCCTACTGCCTGGACTCTCCTCAAGCCAATTTTACATTTACATTGACATTTTAGGCATTTAGCAGACACTCTTATCCAGAGCGACTTACACAGTTTACATTTCTTTACCTACAATCCATTTATACAGCTGGATATACAGGTTAATTACTGAAGCAATTCAGGTTAAGTACCTTTAGCTCAAGGGTACAACAGCAGTGCTCCACCTGGGAATCGAACCAGCAACCTCTGAGTTATAAGCCCAGTTCCCCTAACCATTACACTATACTCCTGCCCCTACATTTTCCTGAGAGAGACCAGGCCTTGAGCTACTGGTCTTGAGCAGGACTTTATAGCCCTGCTGCTGTGGAGGACTAATCCAGCTAAATCTATCTAGGATTATAAATGGGTAAACACTAGGAGTGTAATGGTACACGTATTCATACCGAACCATTCGGTACAGGACTTTCGGTTCAGTACGCGCTGGGAACCGAACGAATGCAATATTGCTTTAACCACTAACCACCAACAGTGCGGAAAATTTTTTGTGTGCGGTTTCAACAGCATTGGCGGACATTTTTATTTATTTAAGAAAGATATGTGCCTTACTTTGTTCAGTAAATTATGGCCAATTAGAGAATTAGTTGACAAAGTTTATAATAAATGAAAAGCAATTTTATGCTTTGCATTTCTTTTTTTCCCCCACTGTACTGAAAATGTACTGAACCGTGACTTCCAGGTACCTTCGAGCGTGATTTTTGCTATTACACCCCTCGTATACACAATGGTGTTTGGTTGAGCAGAGTTTTCCCCTTCAATGTAAAACGCTTTCAGATTAGGAGATGAAATAAGAATGCAATCAGTTATGTTTTATCATTAAATCTATCAAAGACATAAGCCAGCCAGAGGGTTAAGATGGGTTTAAACATTACATTTGTAAGAGAATAAACCAAGCATGCTACCCCCAATGAACTACTTTGATCAAACAATGAAGGTCTTTGTTGGAATAGAAAGAGAGAGGCACAGTGGCCCTCAAAAGCAGGAACAGTTCAACCCTTAATGTCTGAACATGTCGAGCACATGGTTAAGGGAAACACAGTGTTTGGTTGAGGCATCAACCTTGAAAAAAATGTCCCTTTCCAGGAGAATCAGGACTGACTTGGGACTTCCCATCCTAAGACTAATTAAGCAAATTGTTCAAACAAAACTGACTGACGTGTATTGCAAAGTCAAAGAGTCGACGCAGGGTTTCACCAGCGATTTGAATACTATAAACGCTGAAGAGAAGAGGGAGAGGATGAAAACCGATACTCTTTCTCAGTCCGACCACCTCCAGTGCTGTGGGAGGCCTGCAGACAGAACTGTCGTTGTCATGGAAGGAGCTGGCTTTATTTACTCTTTCAGTGGGGGGTCACCCAAATGATTTTTTGTTTCTTAAACGATCAGCATTTCCTATACAAGGTCAGTGGAATCCTTTGGTGCAAGAGAGAGATGAATGCTCTTTAATCAAGACACAGTAATGAAAACTACAGGGAACCACCCATCGCATATAATTCAGAAATTCCATAAGAACATCCAATTCACTTCATTCCGCATTTTTTTCCCTAAGGAGTCAGAACTCTACTTTGCTCTCTCGTCTGAAGTCTGAAGGTCTGTGATTAATACACACGTGAAGACATGGGACCTCAAGCTTTTCTACACTTACTGTATCATTTTTGCTTGATTTGTTGTGTTACATTTGATCATAATTGCCTGGAATCATCATGCATCTCTTCTTTTTCCACACAGTTCAGGCGGCAGTTTAGTGTAATGGTTAGGGGAACTGGGCTTATAACTCAGAGGTTGCAGATTCAAATCCCAGGTGGAGCACTGCTGTTGTACCCTTAAGCAAGGTACTTAACCTGAATTGCTTCAGTAAAAAAATATGCAGCTGTATAAATGGATTGCATGTAAAGAAATGTAAACTATGTTGCTCTGGATAAGAGCGTCTGATAAATGCCTAAAATGCAAAATGTAAATGTTCTCCATACTGCATCATGGCACAGGGCTCACGTGACATTTTTTATGTCTTTGCCACAGACTTGAACCTCAGATGGTCTGTGTTAATTGAGAGGTCTGCTCTTTTAAACAATAGACCCACACATTTGCGTACATAGCACCTCTTGTTCTCCCAGACTTTCCCTTCTCATGCCTTTAATGCTGTCCTGCCCAGTGGAGGCAAATGTGTGAAACCCCCCAAACCACAGGATCGATGCATGAACACATTCTTCTTTAGTATAGAAATGGCCATGGCGGGGCGGCGGATATCGTAGCGGTCTAACGCACCGTATCTTGGCTGGTCTGATACAGCGTCAGGGACGCGGTTCGAAACCCGTCTATACCAGACCGGCCCTGGTCGTCAGCCCCGATCGTGGTTGGCATTTGGGTGTCTGCCCCAGGGGAAGTGGGGGAGGGTGAGCTGGCTCGGGTCCGCCGTGAAGCATGTAAGGGAGTCTCCAGAACGTGGATGGGGGCGAATTCCGTCTCGAGTTTGCTGCCCACTGAGAATTAGCTTACTTCGTAGAAATGACTTGTGTGGGGAGGGTAAATCAAAACAAATACAGGGTGTAATTGGCTACTAAATTCGGAGAACGGGAAGAAAAAAAATCTGAAACAAATTACAAATTTAAAAAAATTTAATTAAAAAATAAATGGCCATGGCGATACCAATTGTCAATGGAAATAACGCACCAGTCGTCGTCAGAGAGTGCCTCTCTTCCGATTGGCACTAGCTCGCCTGTCATAGGCTGCCATGTGACCTGCAGTGTGACAAACAGTCACTGGCTACTAGGGGTGTAAAGGCCTCTACATGCCTCTGCGTAAGCAATGGGACTGCGACGCGACATTCCTCTGCAACATGTTGCAGAGCACTTGGCAATACATACTTACAACCTACACAACATGGTGTCCTTACACTTCCTGAAGCTGGTTCATTTTATACCATGTTGAACAAATTATGCTAGCTATCTATATCGGTAGCTACTGTTAGCGAACTTTATTTGGCCGTGATACCAGGTTGCTAGCTACCTAACTAGCTAGATATCGATAGTTTTGCTTAGCTAACGTTGACATAGATACAGTATATACAGGTATGGTATGCAGCTGCCAACAACAATGTCTATCACTGTATTACTTCACTGATCTCTTGTGCGAACTATGATTGTTCTTACCATGTATTAATGCACATCTAGTAACTCACTCTGGATAAGACCGTCTGCTATATGCTTAAAAAAATGTATATGCACCCTGCTCTTTTTTTGTTTTGGTAGTTGAATATTCTGCGCATTAAGGTGTTGTAGTGACATGTTACATTTATATGTAATCTAAAGCACAAACCATTTAGAATGGCGTGAAGACCACAGTCGATCCTTCGTTGTTTGCAGCATCTCCGAGTTTAATGTACTGTCAGTACAATAGACTTTAAAACCGCTGGAAAAAAAAAGCAGCTTGTGTGCGAGCGACTCACCTTTATAGCATTCAAATAATAGAGTAAATTCACATGGAACAAAGGAACCAGCAGACGACTCTTGAAAATAATGTTAATGTATTAAGGGGAATGAAGGATGGTCTTTTTCTGTCTTCACATCTGCTTTGATCTTTCTCCCCTAATCTGGATGTCGCTCTGGATAGAAGCGTCTGCTAAATGCTTAAAATGTAAAATGTAAAAAAATTATGTACTAGCTCGATGAACTATATATATATATATTGTGGCAGCCCAAGGGGCTGCACAACAAAATGGCTGCCTGGCCTACAACACATGGGAGCCAGGAAACACTACATTTCCCAGCAGGCCACAGTCACACCTGAGCAAAGTAAAGGCAATGGGACTAACGAACAGCTGAAAGCCATTTTGAGGCCTATTTAAAGGGCTGAATCCCATCACACTTGGAGAGGAGTAGGAACGTGTGTGGAAAGAAGTTGCTGTGTGTTTTTGGAGAGTGAAACTGTGAAGTCGATTGACCAGCCAGTATTTGGAAAGAGTGTTGGAGTGTGTTTGTTTTGTGTAAGAAAATTGGATTGCTTTGGATAACGACTACGGACTGGATTGTGGACTTGGACCTGGATTTTGGATTGGATTTGGACATTGACAAAGAGATAAGGATTTGTGGACTTTGTGTTTGTATTCCCCTGAAGACCCCACCCTGTGTTTTGTGTTTGTAAGTAATAGTTTAATAAATTATCATTTTGTTTTCGAATACTCCCTCCTCCTTGTTCTTAAACTTGCCTACGCCCTCTGCAAAGTCCGTGAGTGTCGCCCAACCCCTGGGGACACCACAATTTATGTGCCATTTAGCAGATGCTTTTATCCAAAGCAACTTACAGTAGTGAGTGCATAAATGGGGTTTTTTTCAGTATATGTTGGCATTGCCAATGCCGTGCTCTACCTACTGAGCCACACCATGACAGCTCCACCTCCATTCGCTAACCAACCAATCAATGCTGTGCAACATCTACGGGACATGTTGTGAGTTCGATTTTTGTGCTAGGTATGCAACATCCTCTGCAACATCAACGCAACCTCTGCAACGTGTTGTGTCGCACCTGCGTTGCAGTCGCGCGAGCATGTATAGGCCTTAACGGTATACGTATTCGTACCAAACGGGACTTTCCGTTCGGTACGTGCTGTGAACCAAACAAATGCAATCTTGCTTTAACCACTAACGCACGTGCAGAACTTAATTCAAAACTCTGAGTCCCCCTCCCCTCATCGCAAAGGGCCAGATGTTGTTTGTTCAGCCACATGCGTCTATGGCATAGATATAAAAACTTGAAAAAGGTCTATGGCACACCACTGAACCAAAGATTAACTTTGTTAGCTTCATAGTCAGTATGGCGAACGCAAATGAGCAAAGCAATAACAAACGCCGTAGGTGTTTTTATAGCAGCAGATCTGCGACCATACTCCGTTGTCGAGAACACAGGTTTTAAACATATGTTGAAAGTGATTGAGACCCGCTACGAAGTTCCCTCTCGTCCGCATTTCAGTACTTTGTTCAGTAAATTATGGTCAATTAGCCACTGTTTACAAAGTTCATAATGAATTAAAAGCAATTTTATGTTTTTATATTTTTCCACTGTACTGAAAACGTACCGAACCGTTACTTCAAAACCGAGGTATGTACCGAACCGTGATTTTTTGTTACACCCCTAGTGGCTACTGGATGAGGGCATCAGAGGAAAGCATGCACATGTCAGTTTAGCATGCATTGCAGGTCTAAAAGTAGTGTCATTGGGGAGAGCCAATGTAGAGAAAAGAAGTTGCTGGAAGGAATGATGGTTTTCAGGCGTCAGCAGGCATTCGTCTTATTGATTAGCAGTGGTGTTTGTTTGCAGAGCAAAAGCCAAGGGTATAAACGTTACAAACCGTCCATCTCCTCATTATAGGCGAGTATCATAACAAGTCCCTGTTAAACAGAAATGTGACCTCTTGCGTAACATGTCACTATAGAAATCTCTTAGCAAAACAAAACCAGATAGCTTCTCATGCAACAATGTTTTTAAAGCCCCCCAGGAATCCGAGGACTCTCGAAAACCGTCTAAATGAGTCTATCATGTCTCAATCTTGCTCCTATGTCAGGGTGCATTACAGTGAACTCATAAAAGCCTTGTGTTTGGAGAAATCAGGAATCTCTGACGAGCCAGCTGTAAATGCTTTCTCATCATTTTTCTCCATGGGTATGCATGTGGTACTATGTTCCACTGTGTCCCATTTGACAGGCCATTTAACTATTGACTTTGACTCTTTTGCATTTGGATTTCCACATGACATTTTTTTTTTGCTTTTGGCTGAGAGACCTGCATTTGAGTCAGAATCAATTTAAATCAATAACTGAAAATAGTTTGTTGTCACCAACAACATTCATTCTTTTGTGATATTGAGTGTATAACAAACACACAATAAACAAAACAAACGCTTTACAATTATAAAGTTACACAATGTCAACACAGACACTAGTAATAAGCACCATTATGTAGAAATAGTGTCAATAGACAAGGTTTAGGAGTTAAGTCAAAAGACTGATAGAATATCTTACTTGGGCCTCATTCTTAAACCACTCTCAGACATTAGCCATAATGTACAAGTTATGTAAATGGTTTATTTTATATTTCTCTGTGTTACAAGTGGTGCTGTACTGTCTAAACATGTCACATGACATTACCCCATGTCCTTTCTCAAATGAACGCAGACAGCGAGGAATTACCCTAACTACGTTAGATAATGCGTCAGACAAAATCAATGACCCTTCAGTGAAATATTCACGGTCTGTTTGGGGTCTTGTGAAAGCGTGCCCACTTTGCATAATATCCACGTTAGAATCGTTTTTACATTTTGACATTTAACATAACATTTAACATATGCCATGTAGCACACACTTTTATCCAAAGCGACTTACAGTAGTGAATGCATACATTTTTTAGTATATGTGGTCCCAGTTGGGATTTAACCCACAACCTAAGCATTGCCAATGCCATACTCTACCTACTGAGCCACACAGAACCACCATTTAACCATCACAATTGAATTACAAAACTTGTATCAGTGACCCCCACTCCACCGCAATGATGCCATCATGAGCAATTTGACCACACTCCCACTTGGTTCAGTTTTGTAAGTCAGTATGAAGCAGAAGTGCCATTGAACTCATGAAACCAAGGTGGCTGCTACCTCAACAGCATAAACGGGTGTGTAGGAAATACTGTGCAGAAAGGTCTTGGTACATCACTCGCACCACCAATGCATTGTCTCAGTACTCTTGTTCCCCAAATAAATATTTGCTGGGATCAAAAAAAAGGCGGCTATGACGCATAATCATATTGAATGGGTCCTTCTTCCCAAAGAGAAAAAAAACAATGTACAATTTGCAATTTTTACACTTTCCTGAAATTCACACGTACTCACCCATTTAATTCAACACCCATCCCCATGGCGTTTGTTGTCTGCTTAGCCACTTTCCCCACATGTCTCGGTTTCTGTGGTTTGCGCTTCAGTCTCGGTTTGACAGTCGCGCTCCACCGCGCGTGATGAACCCGCACATCCACGGGCGCGCGCTGGTACTTGCTCCCCGCTCTCCTGTGCGTGCGCTGCACTTCATACACTGTCGCGCGGCTTACGTGCCTTCTGGTCGTAGTCTCAAATCCTTCCGTTAAAAGTGTAAAACACACCACCACAAATGTCACTCCAAGTAAAACCAGGCGTGCTGTCCTCCGGTTTAACATATTGTCTTTTCAAGATCTTACTCTAGCATCACAGAAAATGTCCACCACGTCCAAAATTAATCCAAATACAAAGAACTGCGAAGAACGATTCTTTTTCTTCCAAGTAAAAAAAAAAGTAGATCTGAGGCTGCAAAGAAAGGGACAATACTTGCTAAAACAATGTGCTTATTGTTAGCTTAATAGTCGTGACTTTTAAATAGATAATCTACATTTTTGTCATCTCAGCGCATGATTACCAAGCAATTAAACTGATAAAATGTTACGCGTCCCATTACAATGCGTCCTGGGTGGTTAGTGTTATTTTAGGCGCGTCCGTACTTTTGTCAGTGTCTTATTGAGGTTTCTATAAACCTGGGTACACGTGAAATGGGTTTAAAGTTCGACTTAAAAACTTTGAACCAATAAGAGAGACCGCTAAGCTTCTACGGCCGTGACAGCCAATCAGATTGCGATGTGGGAGGACTAGGAGGCAGTCGGGTAGAGTAAAGGGTTAATGGAAGTGCACCAAATTCCAGAACAGGACAAAGTGCAAAGTCTAAACTTTAAAAATAACGTGTGCATCGCCAAAATTTATTTCTAATATGATCTGTAAGGTGATCAGATCTTGCTGTTATGACAGGTTGTCTTACAATTATCACATTTGAGCGCATAAACAAACCCTTCTCGTGAAGTTAGGAGAACCATGAAACATTTCATTTTAACGCATATTTTGTAACTTTTGACATTATGCAAACGAAAAAACAATTACACGTTGGTGGATTTGGTTTGTTTCTTCAAAACTAAAATGACCTTGTAACACAGGAAATATCTAATCTAAAATGATATGGCTTCCTCAACGAAAGTGCTTGGTTGAAATGCACTTGATGCGGATGACAGACAGAGGCGAATTTGGGGTCTTTAGTCGCCGATCTGTGGTCATTCTGTGAATTACAGCAGCAACGAAAAAAAAAAGTTAATATGACACCATTCTGTCGGAAACTTTCGACGCTGCGCATGCTTTCACATGCGGGGCTTGTGATAAAACAGACATGGCCCGGGGTTCGAGGTGGTTGGTGCTCCTGTCCTGTGTTGTGGGCGGCGTGTCGGTCTCAGCGATCAGTGCCCTTAATTCCCTCTCAGGCTCTCCCTTGTACAGCTTTTTTTAGTAGTAAAAGTATATTATTTGGTTACCCGGTAAGGTCCGGAGAGGGAGGAGACAATGACTGAAAGAAAACGTATGGCAGAGAATATATTTATTTACTATTAAAAAGCTGTTCACGGGATACAAGTGAACTGGTATTTCCCCAGTAACACTACGTCTGGGCACGCACACAAGTGAGATTGCACTACAGATACACAAGCGAGGATTACAGCACTACAATGATAAATAGCTTGTATGAATACAGCACACAGGTAGGCCTACACATCACACGTGAGTAAGACTATTGGTTACCGGGGATAACACAGCAATAGCGAGAGCAGGCAATATAGCCTACAGTAAAAACCGAAGTAATTAAAACACATTTCTAAGAGGGAGAGAATGAGAAGGACTATTAAGAGCACTCATCGCTGAAACCTCACTCACACGGACCGACACGCCGCCAACAACACAGGACAGGAGCACCAACAACCTTGAACGCCGGGCCATCTCTCGACTTTATCACAAGCCCTGCAGGTGACATTAATTGACCTTAATTAGTCTGCGCCTAAGCTACACAACCAACCGCCGACGTCATCGGCAGCCATTACATATGCATTTAACAGTGTGTGTAGCTGTATTTTAAAAATGAAGGACTGAATATCGAGCATCAATTGATCATTTTGGTAACATTTTTCCCCCCTCTACATTAGTAACTTAAGTTACAGGTTGATTCATCCCCAGCTAACCTACCGCATATATCCTGTGAAGATTATATCGATCTGAAATTTGTGTTTATGTCATATCTTGTGTATCAAGTGATTCACATAAAATAGAGGACAGTGATATTATCAGAATATCCTAAAACAGAAGTTCAGTACGTTTACTGCACAACCTGACGAACGTGAATGCAACGTTCTGCGCCCCGGGCTGATGTAACTATTGGTTGGGGGGCGCAATATAAATAAATGAAATGAACGTATCCATGCCAGTTCACTTCCTGGGGCACTGCCGAAGTGCCCTTGAGCAAGGCGCTGAACCCCTAAAACTGCTCCAGGGGCGCCGTGCTATGGCTGACCCTGTGCTCGGACTCTCTGATGGTGTATGTGTATCTAGGAGAGGTATGCGAAAAGATCAATTACAATTATGTATTAAAAATTAAAAAAAATTAAAAATTGTGTAGCATGGCCTAATTATTATAATATATATAATTACATTATACTTAAGTTTTACTATGCTGCCTTCAGCTACAGTTTTTTACATTGAATAATTAGTATGATATTTGTGGCTAACAGTTAGCATAGCTACTCAGTGGCAGAAAGAAACTGGTCACTAAATTATTTTTATCTTGTTTTCTCAGAAGAGAAAAATAACCTGTCATCAAAAGTGTTCCCCCTGAGAATAATTTATTTAGAAATTAGTTTTCCACTTTGTATTAAAAAAAACATTTTCAACCCAGTAGCGTAGCCAGAAAAAAGACGATGGGTGTGCATCAGAAAAACTGGGTGTGCCACATTTAATTTTCTCTACAACAGAGTATGGGCGCAGCTAGACTGATGTGCACCTCCACATAAATATAACCATCCAGTACTCTCCATATAGGCTTGCCTACAACATAGCCAAAACATAAAATGTGCTTTTGTCAGGCTCGGACACAGATTCAGGACTCAGTTGCAGACCAGGACATCTCAAAGGTTTTTTTATTTATTGTTCAAGACGTACAGCAAGGTACAGTTCATCGAGTGCAGAAATAAGCTACACGTAGTCAGCAGAAACCGGTAAAATGAGAGATCCGATCAAATCAAGACTGGAATCGGCAAGCTCAGAGGTGGAAACAATAATGGTCATTAACAGAAGATCAGAATAATACGGCACCAAAGCACTCGGAGTCAAAAACAAATGCAGAGTCATACACGGAAATTATCTATTAAACAGCTAAATGAACTCTGGGAGACTGGGAAAATATCTTTCAGAATTAATAGGGTCTCGAACAGTCACGTAGGTCTACTGATGACATGAACTGAAAAAATACGCATTTAAATAGGCCTACACAGCAGGATAATCACGTTATTCACGTAACGAGGGAATCAACAAACGCACAAGAAAGTTTTTTTTGATTGAAATTTTAAACGTCAAAAATAATGAACTCATTTTACATAGGCCTAGGCTAATTAGGCTTATCAAATAAAACAAAATAGTCCTACAATAGAATAGATAACATTGAACAAGACAAGACTATATAATCCACACCGCATTCCCCCAAATTATATTAACATGAAACATTATTGGGACAGCCAATGTGCAAGTTTAAAGGGCAAGCTGGCGTGGCTTGGCCTTACATGATTCGATTATGTCATTAGACTCCAAAGTTTCTGTAAGTTCCCTTTCAAACGCCAACAATGAAAGGCTATTCAGTCTTCCTGTGAGCATGGTTGCTCTGCTGGTGGAGTGACAGTTGAGAACAGGCGCTCCACGGAACAGCTTGTAACAGGCAATGTGATTAAAACACGAAGTAAACGGTTCATGTTGGGGAATACGTCTTCATCACATGAGTCCAAGACTTCGATTAGGGACGGGTACAAGTGACCCCCATTCACCTTTCGTTTTATCAGTTGCCCAAATACTGTTAGTTCAGGCTCTTCCACTACAATGCCTTAATGCTTGCTTGGAGCCCGTATTATTTCCATCTGGCCAAACGTGTCTGACGCGGGCAGCAAGGAGGCAGCAGCCTTCATTATTCCGTAGGAATATCTATGGGCCAGCCAGGTGAATGGCTAGCTAGCCATGGAACATAACAGCCAGGGCTCACGATAATAGCATGTTGCATAGCCCGCCCCTCGTTAGTGCGCAGACAGGAATACAACCACAAATTAAATAACCATAGGCCTATAGGCCTATACCACAAATTCAGAACTCCCTCGCTCACAGAGGCCGCAATCTAACCATGCCACGGCGGGCCAAACTAAAAAAAGGAAACTGTATTGGCCTACCTTAGCGGCTTTAGGCTACACAAGGCGGAGTCGTCTGGGCTTTGAATTGAAGAGGTTCATAGCCCAATGTCATCGTAATCCAACGTGTCTGTTAGCTAGTTCTCTTTCAAAAGACAAAAGTGTCAAGTTGTTCAAGTGTCCAGTCAACAAGACTCAACATTGATGATTTCAAGCGTGTCTGGATCCGATTTGTTGCGGATAAAATGTATGATTGCCCTTAAACAGGCAGTTAATAGCCTATTGGGGAAAATGTCTGCAGGGCAGCTATCGAGTAGGCTACTTCAATTAGTGAAGGGAAGTTCTCTCTATCAATATCCTGATCCAAAAATGTTCATCCTCCTTCCTCCCGACGTGTTTTTTTTAAATAAACGGGTCAATGATTGCTAGCTATTTATTTATCCAGAGTTGCATAGTTGCACATCAGCCGCTACGGTCGCGAAAGCCAGACAAAACTATTGGCGCGAGTAGGTAGGCTACATAATGTAGGCGACTGTAATGACAGTCAACAAGCGCGAGAGAGGAAGTTATTTAATTATTATTATTAGGCGGCCGCCTATTATTAATAGGCTACATAATTCTAATGATTCCCAATACAAAACAATTTATTAGTGAAAATTAAACTAGAAAGAAAAAAGTATTAGGCCTATAAAAAAATATTTATTTTCAGGAATCTGAATGGGTGGGCCAGCTGTCAATCTGGCACACAAACAATCGTGATTGAATTTTCCAGCAGGACAATGATCCAAAGCATACCTCCAAATCCACACAAAGTGGTTCACTGACCACAGAATCAAGCTTTTGCAATGGCCATCCCAGTCCCCTGACCTAAACCCCATTGAGAACCTGTGGGGTGAGCTGAATAGGAGAGTCCACAAGCGAGGGCCAAGGACTCTGAAGGATCTGGAGAGATCTTGTATGGAGGAATGGTCTCACATCTCTTGCTATGTGTTAAAAAGGCCGTCCTGTTCCTTTAAGGCTGTGGGGACTGATTAGCCAATCACTGGCCAGGAAAGGGAGCGCCTTCTGAATCCAGCGAGAATTACAAAAGGAGGGAAAACAGAAGATGCTCTGGTGCAGCATAGCCGAATGCCAGTTCACAAGAACTTTTGGTTTCACGGTTTAATGCCACAGTTCTCTGTTCTGTTTGCCGAAATAAGCCTAGTTAAGGTGTTTTACGTGCGTTCATGAAAACAGACCACGCCATCCACACACACACACACATTGCACCTTGATGAATGTGAATAAAACCTTTCATTGCAACCACGGCCTGGTCATTGGAACCCCACCAATAAGCAAAGCCAGAGTTCTGACCGACTCTCCACAGTGGTTTGAACCATCCCATCACCAGCACAGTACACTATTTTTCACTATGTATTCTCCCACCTCATCAAGTATTACAGGAGAAGACTCAGTGCTGTTATCTTGGCAAGGGGAGGGTGCACAAAGTACTAAATGCAGGGGTGCCAATAATTGTGACACACATGCTTTTGAGAAAAATGTTTATTTTTTGATATGGATTATTTTTTGTTTGAATACATTTTACATTTTAAGCATTTAGCAGACACTCTTATCCAGAGCGACTTACAAGATGTGCATTAATACATGGTAGGAACAATCAATGTTCGCGCAAGAGATCAGTGCAGTAATACAGCGATAGACATTGTTGTAGGCAGCTGATTTGACTTTAATTAGAGATGAGATTTCTTTCATAGTTTTAGTGTAAGATCAAGCTGATGAACAACAAAAACATTTTTCATAGCCTTTTTTGCTCAACTTCACCATGGTGCCGCACAGAACCACACTCTACATACTGAGCCACACAGAACCACACTCTACCTACTGAGCTACACAGAACCATGCTCTACCTACTGAGCCACACAGAACCATGCTCTACCTACTGAGCCACATGGAACCATGCTCTACCTACTGAGTCACACAGAACCACACTCTACATACTGAGCCACACAGAACCACGCTCTACCTACTGAGACACACAGAACCACACTCTACCTACTGAGCCACACAGAACCATGCTCTACCTACTGAGACACACAGAACCATGCTCTACCTACTGAGCCACACAGAACCATGCTCTACCTACTGAGACACACAGAACCACATTGCATTCCATTAATGTATGGTTCTGTGCGGCTCAGTAGGTAGAGCATGGCGCTGACAATGCTTAGGTTGTGGGTTTGATTCCCACTGGGACCACATATACTGAAAAACGTATGCATTCGTTACTGTAAGTTGCTTTGGATAAAAATGTCTGCTAAATGGCATATATTATTATTACATTAATTGTATGCACAATAGTAAAAGTATTTGAACAGAATTGCTGGATAGTCAGTGCAACCTTGTTACAATGTTGTTGCAACAATGAAATCACAGCATAAAATAGTTAGCTCTGTTAGCCAAGTTAGCCACAGGAATGAACCACAGTTTTAAACACCTGTGTTAAATCATTAAACTGTACTTTGAGAAGTTCCTCAAATTCATAATTTATGGTATTAGCCAGGCCTGGGAAATAATGGATTGTACCCCGAAGCACTGGTGCAGGATCAGCTGACGCAAACCAGGAAGCCTCGATACAACCATTCTGAACTGAAAACTGACAATGACCCTGGGCCAGGTCTGCAGTTCCGGCTACATTATGGCTGCTCAGGGCCAACCAAATAATAACCCTAGGTTTTTTACGCAGTTGAGAAGATGTAAACCAGCACGAGCACAAGCAGGTTGACGACAGTCGCGCCGATCCCCATAACTCCGCAGATCTTCTCCTCTTGTTCCCGGGCTTCCTCGATGCGGTGGCTGTTGCCGCGTCCGGTGGGCACTGCATTTACAGCGATGTTCTCAGCCTTTGGCTGTGGAAAACAACGAGAGTAAAAAGTATGTATGTGTCATCAGAGTGAAGCAGTGGTCAGAACGCTGGTAATGGAGCCAATTTTGTAGATCAATTGCTGATTTGAGCATCTTTTTCTGGCTTAATATTTATGGCCCAGACTGGCATTTGGGCAAAGGCTTCACCATGCCCCCGGTGTCTACTCATCCTCATGTCCCTTATTTTAAAATGTATAATTTGTTATATTTTTCCCCATTTTCCCCCCACTGTTAGCATCCAATTATACCCCCCTCTCTTTTTCGTGCCAATCATCCCCTCCCTCGTATGAGAACTCGCTGCCGTAGTCCGGCCAGTAGTGAGTGCTGCACTGCCTCCTCCGAGCCAGTACTCGCCTAAACTGAAGCCTGTCACTGACACACAGGACCACTCATATATGTAGCGAGTCTTTTATCCCTCCCTGGGGCGGACAGCCAATTGCTGCCCCCTAGTGGCACACCCAGCCAGAGCCAAAACTGGCATGACCGGTGGAATCGAACCCCGGTTGTCATGGCTAGAGTCAAACCCCCCCACAATGCGCCTGTGTACTGTGGTATTGAAAACAGATTCTAGAATGCCCTGTCTACCTTTACAGAAGTCACAGGAATGGGGGGATGAAGCCATGTAATTCACTCCAAATAATTCCCTCTCAACATCTCTCATTATTCAATTCCAAAAGCAGCTGCATTCAGTTTCAAAATACAATTACACACTATTCAGGAAGTATCCTTTTATATTCATCTTAGTGGCACCTATGCTGAAATATACGCTACAAATTCACATCAATTAAGACTTATTCTAATCAGTAAATTGGTATTTACGAGTAATACAACCATTAATTATCAGTTAAAACGATTGACTACCCCATGCGGTAAGTGAGACAATGAATTAATTTAAATAACTTCAATTTGCAGAATCAAATCCCAAATCCCAAATGTCAATTATATCCGTTAAAGCCTTTTGCTTATAGAAAACAGGAAATGGTTTTTCCGTGTTCTAGATTTCGCCGCTAGATGGCAGCAGTTATTAAAACAAGTAGACCCAACAGCGAGATGAGCAAAACAAGAAAACGCGCCTGGAGGTGTCAAGTCCCCTCGATCCATCAGTGCCACTGCAGATGTAATCAAAATAAATGGACATTTAACTACAGTTTTAATCATCTTCTGTCCTGTATATTGTGTTATTGTTTGAAGTAACTGCAATGTACCACCTTATGCATTCATTATATGGTAAAGTGGCAGTTAAGAAATAGCACTGTTATAGTAAAAAGCCAAAGGCAATGCATTTCTTTATAAAAACAACTAAATAGATCTTTAGAGCCAATATTTTATAACTGTTTTTTAACTGTTTGTGTAGTTGTATATTTGTATACACTTTGTATAGGTGGTGTAAAGGAACTTTTTTTTTTTTCAATAATTATTTTTTAATGTAAAAAGCTTTAAAATTCGACAGATCTTAATTCCATCTTTGAGTTACTGCATTTTCAATAATTATGTCAGAAAAACTGTCACATCAAAACGTATTGTCACATCTAGCATATTTGAATGAATTTACATTCCTTTGAATATATTTAGTGTTAAGGTATTGAGCAACAATACAAAGTTTTGGCAAGAACATTAGTAGTTAAACAAAATTTAAGAACATTTAAATGTGCACCTTTGAAGATGAAGATTTAGCCCTGCTTATATCTTGTTCGAGTAACAAATAAAATGTACCTCATTCTTTTTGTCCGACCCCATAGCCATCCTCTTCTCCAAATAGATGGTTCTCAAATTCTGACCCGCCATTTCTGGTCTCTCAGGTTGCATATGACTAGTACCTTCAATTTGTCTAACCATATGCGATCAGGCAGGACCTAATTATAGATATCTGTCCAATGATGTTACTCTCCACAAATCCACCTAAAAAGGTTACAACTTTACTGTGGGGATTGGTGGACGTCTTCTCCCAAAAATGTCTTGACTGGTTCCCTGCTCGTGTTTCCCTATGCAAGGCTTCTTCAGACCCCAGGGGTGATGTAGGTTTGAACTGGTACTGGGTGGGGGGGTTAGGCTACCTGTCACTCAGCCAGTATGGCCTCCACTGGTCACGTCACAAATGTCTTCAGAAGCTCACACCTGGGAATTTAGAGGGACACAGCACTTCAAGCCCTGACCCCCTTGGAGTCACTTAAGATTAGTCGTAACATCCATCAGTCATCATCAGAGCGGGTGGTGACACCCAGGACATCGAAAGTCGAAACGGACGATTCTGGTGATAGATAGAATAGAATAGTCACCATATTAAACAAGTTACACACAGTGCAATTGAAATGTCTTTTCGCATACCTCTCCTAAGAGAGGTCCGAGCGCAGGGCCAGCCATAGTACGGTGCCCCTGGAGCAGTTTTAGGGGTTCAGTGCCTTGCTCAAGGGCACTTTGGCAGTGCCCCAGGAAGTGAACTAGCTATCTTCCGGTTTCCAGTTCATTGTTGTTTTTCATTGGCCTTCCTGGGATTTGAACCAGCAACCCTCTGCTTGTCAGTCTGTGTCGCTAACCACTGAGCCACTTGTCTAAATATGATTAGCTTCACATGCAGTTGTAGGATATTATTACGCCCTGTAACATCAATATAGGCAAGCAGGACTATGGTCAGGGGGCAAGACGGGCAAGTCTCAAAACCGGCGCCAGTCAATGGCCAGGTTTTTTTCCCAAACATGGGAAAAGCCTCCAAGCAAGTCCTGCCTCCCCAAAGGAAAAATAATCCAATAAAATAAAGTATGGTCTGTGGTTCTGTGTGACTCAGTAGGTAGAGCGTGGTTCTGTGTGGCTCAGTAGGTAGGGCGTGGTTCTGTGTGACTCAGTAGGTAGAGCACGGCGCTGACAACGCTTGGGTTGTGGGTTCAATTCTCATTGGGGGCCACATATACTGGAAAATGTATGCATTCACTACTGTAAGTTGCTTTGGTTAAAAGCATCTGCTAAATGACAATTCATTACTGATCAGGCAGGTACGCTGTACATATGAAAGTTTTTACAGTTTATTTCACAGGTGACAACCGTAGAGCCGTTGTGTTGAGCCACGCTGTGTTTGGTCCTAATGCCGGAATTGAATGGGAGGAGACGGCCCTCCACTGCTCTCCTTAACGAGGAGACGATCCTCCACTGCTCTCCTTAAAGAGGGCTGACAGGGGGCTTCATTGCGAAAGGGGCTCGTCTGCAACCTCTTGATTGACAATTATTTCGGAGACCTGGCGCAGGTCCAGAAAAAAGGGTTGAGATGTCGGGGCAGAGGTTATGTCGATCGTCTCCAGGGGGAGGACGGCGTCGAGGCTAAAAGTGGAAACATCGCTGGGGGGGCGGGGGCATGGGAAGACGGCTCAGTACGCCACCTTGCCTGTATCCTGAGGGGCCCTTGCTCCAATTAGCCCCCCCCCCCTTCAGTATTGACTTGTGTAATCAAAGCTGGCCCCTGTTTGCCTCCTTTATAACAGTTTATGCCTGAGATAAAGCCTCTCAGCTTGAAACAGCTTGCCAGGTCGGGTAGTAGAGGCAGAAACACTTGGGCTATTCAAGTCCAGGCTAGATGCAGCACTAGACACTCTTTAGATTAGGACGTGACGAGCCTAGATGGGCTGAATGGTCCATTATGTCATTATGTGTTCTCACGTTCTTATGTTCTCTCAGTGGGGGCTGAGTTTGTGCAACTCTGCTTGCCCCGAGGGTATTTCAAACACTGTTACCCCTTAGGGCATTTAAAACACTGCTGATGTAAGCATGGCAGGACGTTTACAAAAAAACATGCTGGCTTCTCCGGGTTCTCTGGTATCTGTGCTGGATATCCTTTCCCAATCTGTAATTGTTAGGCCATTCTGTCCTACGGTTGGAGTTAAAACTTTAAGCATGCGGGGTGGCGGAGAGCGTAGCGGTCTAACGCACCTTAACTTGGCCGGTCCGATACGAGTGTGTGCTGCCCGTTAGGGACGCGGTTCAAAATCCATCTCTGCCGGACCGGCCCTGGTCATCAGCCCCGATCGGGGGGCGGTATTTGGCCGTCCACCTCCGGGGGGGAGGGTAAGCCGGCACGAGTTCACTGGAGGAGGAGGAAGGGCGTCTGTCTCGGGTTCTGTCTCGGAGGAGGCAGATCAACCAGCCCGGAATAATTGTCTCATTGTGGGGGAGGGTGAATTGAAATAAATAGAGGGTGTAATTGGCAACCAAATTGGGAGAAAAATTTGGAAAAATTAGAAACTATCAATTAAAAAAATGTAAACTTTAAGCATAGAAGCACATTGGCTGTTCTACACCCAGGAGGACCCTGCCCTCCTGGATATAAATACAGGTATATGGCTCTGATAGACATCCAGCCATTGATAACCAATTGCTCTACGTTTAGGGAACTGAGCTGTTTAAGTTTGAGGATTTAATCCTCTGAGTGACGTGACTGGTGTACTGTACCTCTGAGCATGACGCCCCGGATTTCCTCTGTAAATATTCTCCTGTATAAACGCTTAACAGGTAAAGATGAAATGTATGCAAGCTTCCTTGGATAAGGGTTTATATATAAGCAAATTAATTATGAGACGGCATAGTGGATTCTCTACTGATGTGTACAGGAGTGGAAAAACAGCCGGAGGGAACGGGTTCAAATGCTGGGCATGAAATCGTCCGCTGCTGGAGGTGTTGAACAGTTCTGGAAAAACCTTAGCTCTGTAAACACATAATAGCCAGACTAAGCAGCCAAATAAGATGTATTTTAGACTTAAAACTATTATATTTAAAACACAAACACAAACATATATAGAGTGGGCGATAACCACCCCTTTTGGAATTTATCACATTTTATTTTCTTACTTCATGGAATCAAAATTGACTTTGGAATTTCTTCCTACTGACCAACACAAAATACTCGATAATGTCAAATACAAAACACAAATCTAAGGCCTTTTCTAATTACAAATAAAAAACAGACAAAAATTAATTGCATGAATATTCACCCCTTTTACTTAGACACACCTAAATAAATTCTGGTGCAATCATTTGTCTTCAGAGGTCACATAAATATTTGATTCCACCTGTGTACAATTAAGGTGTTTAAAATGATTTTAAATTAAATGCACCCGTCTGTGGGGGTCCCACAGTTGATTAGTGCATTTCCAAACAAGAGCTTCATTATGAACATCAAAGAACATCCAACACAAATCTGAGAAAAGGTTCTTCAAAATCACCAATCAGGGGAAGGATAAGAACATTTCAAAGACTTAATATGCCCCGAGCACTATTAAGTCTATCATAGAAATGGAGAGAATATGGCACAACTCTGAATTTGTGAACAGGCCATCCTCCAAAACTGAGCATCTGTGCGAGAAGGTCACTTTTTAGGGAGGCCACCAAGAGGCCTACGGCAGCTCTGACAGAGTTACAGTCTTCCATGGCAGAGGGAGAAACTGTCCATGAGACAATAGTCCAGGAACTTCACAAATCTGCACTTTATGCTCCCATGTCACAAAAAGAAAAACATTCTTGAAGAAAAACACATGAAGTCTTGCCTAGTGTTTGTCAGAACAAATGTGGGAGAATCTCAAACCAAGTGATGGAAGATTCTATGGTCTGATGAGACAATAGAATTTTAACTTTTTGGCTTCAACATTAGGCACTATGTTTGTTGAAAGCCTACCACTGCGCATTGTCCCAAGAACACTATCCCTACCGTAAAACATGGTGGCGAGAGCCAAATGCCATCTATCTCTGTTTCAGGGACTGAAAGAATTGTCAAAACAGAGGGCAAAATATATGGAGCAAGATACAGTATATACAGGAAAGCCTGCTGCAGTCTGCAAGAGACCTGACACTTGGGAGAAGATTTATATTCCAGCAGGAAAATGACCCAAAACATACAGCAAAAGCCACTTTGGGATAGTTTAAAAACAAAATCCATGTCCTGGAGTGGCCCAGTCAAAGCCTAGACCTCAATCCCATTGCAAATCTGTGGAAAGATTAGAAAATTTCTGTTCACCAACAGTCCCCATCCAACCTGATGGAGCTCAAGCAATTTTGTAAAGAAGAATGGGCGAACATTGCATTGTCCAGATGTGCAAAGCTGGTAGAGACATTTACATTTACATTTTAAGCATTTAGCAGACGCTCTTATCGAGAGCAACTTACAAGATGTGCATTAATACAAGGTAAGAACAATCATAGTTACCGCACAAGATCAGTGCAGTAATACAGCAATAGACATCATTGCAGGCGTCTGCGTATCATACCTGTAACACTGGGAAAGAAAAGGTTAGTGTTTTTTAAATTTTCATAGTGTAGAACAAGTAAACAGTGGTGACGACAGATTGACTAGATGGACAGTGTTCAGTGGTAGTGGAGTTTGAAGAGGTGGGTTTTGAGTCTCTTGCGGAAGATCGGAAGTGATTCCGTGGTCCTGACCGATTGCGGGAGGTCGTTCCACCAGCGAGGGACCAGAACAGACAAGAGGCGAGACCCCGAGGAGCGGCTGCCAGGTGCCCGGAGGGATGGGGCAGTCAGTTTGCCAGAGGAGGCGGAGCGGAGGGGTCTGGGCGCCCTTCGCAGGGAAGAAGAGCAGCTCTGTCTTCCCCAGGTTCAGCTTCAGGTGGTGGGTGGACATCCATGCGGAGATGTCAGCCAGGCCTGCAGAGATCCGTGCTGGGACCTGGGTATCAGATGGAGAGGAGAGAAAGAGTTGAGTGTCATCAGCATAACAGTGATAGGAAAAACCATGAGCAGAAATAACAGAGCCAAGTGACTTGGTGTACAGAGAGAATAGGACGGGGCCTAGCACCGAGCCCTGCGGGACTCCAGTAGAGACTTACCCAAACAGACTCACAGCTGTAATTGCAGCTAAATGTGCTTCTTCCAAGTATTAAGTCAAGGAAAATACTTATGGAATCAATTATTGTCTTGTTTTGTATTTGACATTATATATACAGCATACCTGTATCTTTCCCCTGCTTTTGAAGAACCTTTTCTCGGATTTGTGTTGAATGTTCTTTGATGTTCATGATGAAGCTCTTGTTTGGAAATGCATTAAACAACTGCAGGACCTCTCACAGACAGGTGTATTTAATATGAAATCATTTGAAACAGTCTTAGTGCACCCCCTCTCCCTCTTCTCCACTCACACAGGAAGCACTCTCACCTTCGACAAACGCACACAAAACTCCACAAACATTAAACATCCAACATTCAACATCAAACATTCCACATCATACGTGCACGCACACTCACACACACATCAAGACAAGACTGACTTTGACCTTCACTTTCTTTTTTTTCTCCTCGGTCTCCCACGCCTTTTTCTTCCTTGTTCCAGCCACCTACTGAAGAGAGCAGAGCAGTTTTAAAGCACACCGATGTGATTAGTAAACACCAGACCAGTGCGTGTGTTGGCTGCTCTTCCAGTAGGCGTGGCCACTAATCGCCCTGATCAGCTGCCGAGACCGACGCCTTCCACAAAATCCAATGTTCATTCATTCATTCATTCCCGAAAGGAACGGGAGATGAAATGGATCTGGATTCATAAATGAAAGGGTGGAATTTAAACATGCTTTCTATATTTCTTCTTTGGTTCCTTTTGGGTGAATTTTCCTAAAAGCAGCCTGGTGGAATTGACATGCCTTTTCTGTATGTACGCACGCCTACTCAAGATCTTCATATGCACAGAGCCTCCTTTACTCCCCAGCCCCTGTTCCATGTCAATGCCTTATTTGGATTACACTCCTTCGCCTTTCCTCCCTCTCTCCTTTTTTAATGTGCTTTTTATAGCCCAGTTGCAAGCTAGGAGAACACAACTACGTTTGGATTCAGGGGGGGAGGTGGGCAGTAAATGAATATGAGATTCTAGGTGTTGTTTGTGATGTTGATGGTGTATGTGTGTGTCTATGCGAGGGTGTGAGTGTGTGTGAATGTGTGCATGTGTATGTCAGTGTATTTGTGAGCGTATGCATTAGTGTGTGTGTGAGTGAGTGAGTGTGCGTGTATGTGTGTCTGTGTGAGGGTGTGAGTGTGTGTAAATGTGTGCATGTGTATGTCAGTGTATTTGTGAGTGTATGCATTAGTGTGTGTGTGTGTGTGTGTGTGTGTGTGTGTGTGTGTGTGTGTGTGTGAGTGAATGACTGAGTGTGTGTGTGTGTGTGTGTGTGTATATATGCGATACTGTGTGTGTGTGTCTGTCTGCCTCTAGCCCTCTGCCTCATGCATATGTGAGGGCTGTTGTGGGAGATTTGTGTGCGAGTGATGAATGCTTTGAGTTTTCCCCTCAAAGTCCCCAAAGCCACAGGCTTTCTCTTGGCAGTGGACATGTGTCTGTGCGAGGGTGTGAGTGTGTGTAAATGTGTTCACGTGTATGTCAGTGTATTTGTGAGTATGCATTAGTGTCTACAGTGAATGAGTTTGTGAGTATGCATTAGCAAATCAATCTACTATTAGTGTGTGTGTATTTGTGTGTGTGTGTGAGAGTGAAAACTTCTTTGCAAATGTGAGTGTGCTTTTGTGAATGAATGTTTGTTCTGTCTGTGGTGTGTGTGTGTGTGTGTGTGTTGTGATTTGTTATTCCTTTTTGTGTGTGTGTGTGTGTGGTTTTTTCCCCCTTTTGTTATTGTAGTCTCTGTGTGTGTGTGAATGAATGAATGTGTGAATGAATGTGTGAATGCGTGAGTGTGTGTGAATGCGTGAGTGTGTGTGTGTGTGTGTGTTTGTGTATATATGCGATACTGTGTGTGTGTGTGTGTCTGTCTGCCTCTAGTTCATGCATATGTGAGGGCTGTTGTGGGAGATTTGTGTGCGAGTGATGAATGCTTTGAGTTTTCCCTCAAAGTCCCCAAAGCCACAGGCTTTCTCTTGGCAGTGGACATAGGGGATGGCAGTGATCTTTTTTTCTGAGCCTAAAACAAAACTTTAACCCACCTACTTATTTAACAGCTGTATTTAACAGCTTTACAACATTCTGGTACATTTTGTTTATCAATGCGAATAACTGAATGCAAAAAAATCACCAAATGCTTCTAAGCATGTCTCATGGCTTGTCCATCGTGACACTGGTATACTGAAAAAGCAGGAATGGTAAAAGCACTGGGTTTGAGGTGATTATTTACCTAATGTGTGAACATTTCTACATTTTCCTTGGATTTACCATTTAGTTCCATTTAAAATATAAACATGTTGATATAGGTAGCTATAATGTGAATAACTGTTATTTAAAAAAAAGTATTGGGTTTGCCATATAGTTACATGTGTGGATAGCCTATATGTGAATATATGTATAATTTGAAAATATTTATGACTCATAGTGCAAGAGCAGACGACTCGTTATGGCATGGTCACAAAGAAAGAGAATATAAAATAAGACAACGCTTTCAGCCCTGAAAAATTAATGACGAGTGATAGGTCAACGCTGCCGCTACGAGGGAACGTTGTGTGCTGTGTCTGGGTGTGTATTTCTGTCTCATGTTTGTTCTTTTTCGCTTAATGGTCTCCCCGGCCGGCAGCTCTCGCTCTCCCGCTCGCGGCAGCCGGATCGAGGTTGCGTAATCGTCCCGGCTGTCTCGCGCAATGTGCGAGATGAATGAAAGCAGAGAGAGAGACTCGGGTGAGAGAAGACGAGGATGGAAAAAAATAAAAAAGTTTCGACAGGACCTGCAAGTTTCCTGACCTTTTTCGGGTACGCTACGTGAACATTTTACATTTTTACATTTTTTAAGCATTTAGCAGACGCTTTTATACATTTCTTTACATACAATCCATTTATACAGCTGGTTATTTTACTGAAGCAATTAAGATTAAGTACCTTTAGAGCAAGGGTACAATGGCAGTGCTCCACCTGGGAATCGAACCAGTAACCTCTGAGTTACAAGCCCATTTCCCCTAACCATTACACTACACTGCCGCCCTTTTTTACATTTACATTTCAAGCATTTAGCAGACGCTCTTATCCAGAGCGACTTACAAGATGTGCATTAATACATAGTAAGATCACTCAAGGGAAAATGGCAAAAACTCAAACCCACGAGGACCGAGTCAGAGCAGCATGGGGCTCCTAAAACACGCTCGCTTTTTTTGGGGGGTCTGGCAGTGTAGGGAAGGACGGTTAATCGACCAGAACCAGGTTCATTCCACCCAGATGTGCTGCTCTCCCTAGACAGCTCCCTTCGTCTCCACCAAATCCACCCCTGGATGCTGACAGAGGAGCATTGACTTGGTGGTGGGGGTGAAATCCATGTCTTTGTGCCGGGAATCAATGGTGTGCAATTAAGGACAGCGTCGCTTTAAAGAGCCCACGGGCAAATGGCGTGATTTGTACAGACGGCGCTCCAGTGCCTCTGTGCCGCGAGGATAACTCGCGGCCATGCTGTAGCGTTGACGCTGATCTAAGTTTGGTAATCAATCGAGTTCCAGTATAGAGAAAATGGCTGCCTGTAAAAAAATCAAAAAAACTATTGCTTGTTGTTCAGTTGATTATGGGTTGTCGAGTGCATGGTAGAGCATGGTTCTGTGTGGCTCAGTAGGTAGAGCATGGTTCTGTGTGGCTCAGTAGGTAGAGCATGGTTCTGTGTGGCTCAGTAGGTAGAGCATGGTTCTGTGTGGCTCAGTAGGTAGAGCGTGGTTCTGTGTGGCTCAGTAGGTAGAGCATGGTTCTGCGTGGCTCAGTAGGTAGAGCGTGGTTCTGTGTGGCTCAGTAGGTAGAGCGTGGTTCTGTGTGGCTCAGTAGGTTGAGCGTGGCTCTGTGTGGCTCAGTAGGTTGAGTGTGGTTTTTTGTGGCTCAGTAGGTAGAGCGTGGTTCTGTGGGGCTCAGTAGGTAGAGCATGGTTCTGTGTTGCTCAGTAGGTAGAGCGTGGTTCTGTGTGGCTCAGTAGGTAGAGTGTGGTTCTGTGTGGCTCAGTAGGTAGAGCGTGGTTCTGTGTGTCTCAGTAGGTAGAGCATGGTTCTGTGTTGCTCAGTAGGTAGAGCGTGGTTCTGTGTGGCTCAGTAGGTAGAGTTTGGTTCTGTGTGGCTCAGTAGGCAGAGCATGGCACTGACAACGCTTAGGTTGTGGGTTTGATTCCCATTGGGACCACATATACTGAAAAATGTATGCATTCACTACTGTAAGTCGTTTTGGATAAAAGCGGCTGCTAAATGGCATATATTATATATTACATGTTATTTAGGTCTGAATCATATTCCGGAATAGACTTTATTTCCATTGCTTTCATAAATTGCTTTCTTGTAAATGATGCGCAGAGCTGGCCTTCGTGGGACCTGAGTCGACCAATCACGCTGGTTAATGAGCTCTTCTCATCTGTAGCCCCCCCCCACCCATCTCCCAGGAGTCCAGCTTGGTCGTCTTTTAATGGGGAAGGGAATACTTTTCCTATTTTTCCCAAATTGGCTCAAATGTTTTTTATTTTTTTATTCCCTCTGGAAAATGTCCCGCGTGAAGCACTTGTGTGACAACCTGTTTGTAAATGGCACTTCATTGTTTAATTATTTGACTGATCCATACTTTACCTCTTAGATGTTGCCCCCTTCATCAGTAGCAGTTACATCACCGTGGTGATTATTTGTAGTGGGGAAAAACTGTAAAGAAAATATATATTTTTAATATTGCTTTCATTGTAATAATAGTGCGTCTTTCTGGGTTTTTTATTTTTCATATGAAATTCTTATTATTTATATTTATCATCCGATTCATCAGGTTCACATATTTGATAATTAAATTCAACAAAAACAAAACCGCTTCTAAACCAATCCCAGGGCAGCAGGGAAACATACCCACAATTCCTCTGCCTCGTGCGCCAAAGTGAGAATGCCATTTTGTGGAAGATGCAAAATGAAACGACTATTTTTTCAGATTTGCTCCTTGCTGCAACGGTTTCAATATTCCTGATCTCAGTTCTGGCCAAATCACACCACTTAATTTGGACATGGCACCGCATGCACGTTCGGAAGGAAGAGGCAGTCTGGCCAATTTTGCGTGTGTGCTAGGTTGGGGTGTGACGGTATACCGATATGACGGTATAGTACAATATTAAAATATGTGATAGTACTATCATAAACTTTACTGTGATAGTAAATCACGTGGCGAAAGCTATTTTCATGCGGGGAAAAATATTTAAACCGTTACCCTAGTAAAATGTCTAAATAACCCATATTAAATAATATAATACTGGACCTGGGGTGTCTGCTAATGTCATTTAATCCCACCACCTCTTTGGCTGTTCTTGCATTTTGTTTTGTTTACAATGCGATTGTGCACATGCAGACATCTCCCTCGCATTTCCCAACCCTTAGGTAGCTCTTACTAGCTAGTGCTACACGGCATAAATCTCCTTTTGCAGTCTCTTATAGAACTTGCAATGTCCAATGCTGATTCCGATGCCGAGGCGGTCTGTAATGATGAATTGTATCCCCCCAAAAAGTGAACTCGTTCATCCGTGTGGACCAGTGACGTGCGGTGAGGTCAATAGCTGGGGAGGCACTGGATAGTAACAGAGCCAGATTTAGGCCTACACACATGAACCCGACAGAGGTCGCTTAAATTCACCATTCAATTTGCAGGTTGCACAATGACTATTGGTTAGGCGACCGTATGTTTCATATTTCATATCAGTGTTCTTTACAACACATGCATACAGGTAAGTTACGTAGGCCTATTCGATTCAGGTTTTATTTGCCAGCTTTATTTAGCTGAGCTACCAGCTTTTCAACGCACTTGTATTTCCCCCAACACTCCCAAAACACAATCAGCAATAGCCGGTGCTCGTCTGTCATCACTCACATCATCAAATCCCAAGAACGCCTCCCTCACCTCAGTTTTAGCCACATAACGCAAAATTACAGAGACTTGGGCTTTGTTTGTGACATCCGTTGTCTCGTCTACTTCGACTGCAACAAATGGGGCTGCATTAATCTCCTCTCTGATATCATTTCTAATTACATCACCGACTGCTTCGATTAAATCGTTCTGTATTCTGTTTGATAAGCCAGAAAACACAGTGGATGTCTCCAAATGTCTAGCTAACTTTTCATCTTTGTCAGCAAAAGCATGTAGCCTAATAGGTCCACATAGAGATAGCTCCACGATTAGAAGAGCTTGCACTCTCATCATTACCACAAAATGCTCATTCCTGTTTGGCTAGGAAGCAGGTTGCATTAAATCTCACGGTTTTCCTTGACCTTAGCATTGTGGATGCTGATATTTAATCTCCACTGTTCATTCAAAGCCAGATCTATCCTTGAAGTTCCAAAAGTTTTTAAAGCAATTTGGCTTTGAATGTGAGTTGTCGATCTTTCATGTTTGTTGAGACTCCTTGGTAGATTTTTCAAGTCACAAAATCTTGCCTTAGTCCAAACGCTGTCTCGGTGGTGGAGAACAAAAGGCAGGGAAAGCAGTAAAGGCGATTCTTCATAGCACAGCCAGTCTTTTCGTTGGTACCACTCTATTTGAAACGATCGTGTGATTTTCTGTCCGTTTGTTTGAAGTAGGTCCTTAAGCTCAGGTATTGGCCTTCCATTGTTTATCACTCTCTGTTTGGATTGAAAGTCCAATTTTGAGAAATGTTTAAGGTTAGATATAACATTTTCCATTTTTGCAGCTCATATGATGTAAAGATATTCAGGATGAACGAAACGAGAGTAATAAAACTAAAGGGAGTTGTAGCCGCAGTGCCGCATCTGTAATTTTGCTAGAGCTAGGTAACGTAGAGGGATAGCAAGCGTCACCAAATACGTGGCCTCAATATCTCCCCCCTCAGTGCGGCAGATGTAATTGCTGCCTCACCTGGTGCTTTTTCATTGCAGTTTTATGACGAGACCAGCGAGCCTAAATATCTTATACACATACGTGAAATAGGTTTCCTAGACTATGGAAGGCGAGGACATGTAATGAAGGGGTCTACAAACATTACATTGATGACGTACAGAGAGATAGTAACAGGCACGCGCTTATTGCCCGTGCTCCAGCCAGTTTCTAAGGGGTTGCGCAATCAGAGGTGAGGCAGAGCTTGTCGCTGCCACACCGCTCGTATCTCCCTGTATTTGCAGCTGAGCTCCGCAAATTTGGTGATTTTGACAATAAAAAATGATTGGAATCATACAGAAATGACATTTATAACACAGATCAGTGGAGAAATATTAATATTGTATTTTATTGTGTTTTTTTACAGCTATTTTCATTGGCGTATGACAGGTGAGGCTCTGCCTCCCCTGCCTCCCCTGACCGCACGTCCCTGGTGTGGACTCACTTTGGATTCAGAAAAAAAGATGGTGTTTTTACAAAAAGTGAAAGTTGCTTAATTCGCAAAGCAATTACAAGGAGTGAACTATATTCAATTGCATTTTTTGTTGTATTTTTTCATTAAAATGGTATATACATCTGCAAAGAGCCATACAATAAACAGGTCGAGTTGTAAACTTTGTGTGATACTTTTTGTAGCTTAAAAACTGATACAGTGAAATACCGAAAACCGTCATATTGAGTAGTACGATTATCATACCGTAAAAATTCATACCGTCACAGGCCTAGTTTCTAGGCTGGACGAGGCATTGATTTGTGGGTGATATGTGTCCTCTGGGACGGCCCTGGTGAAGCAGATAATTTATATAGATTGCCGGGCACATAACAAGCAAAAGTGAGCCCCTCTGAGTCCTCCTGGCTTCACAGCTATTAGAGGCTGGCCGCTGGACCTCATCTAAATGAGCTTATGGGCTTAAAGATATACAGACTGCAGCAATGGTGGGGCCACGCTAGGGAACCATTCTGAGACAAAGGTCCTCATGCTGATATATAGAAAAACCCAGATATAGTAAAACAAGATCTGTAAGATTGTAGAGCACAATGTTCAATAATGATTGAAACTGGTAAAGGCACTCGCCTGGAGTGCAGGTTTGCGCCAACCTGGCTCTGGCCGGGAGTCCCGTTTGGGATCGGCAATTGGCTGTCTGCCCCAAGGGGGAGGGGGAAGGGAAGCCGGTATAAGCTTGCCGCGTGCAAACTGGCTCTGTGTGTATCGGAGTTGTGGCGCTGTGGGAGGTATAGTTGAATTAGAAAGAACTGGCAACTGTTCGATTACCCGGCCGCACCAGAGTCTGCTCTGGCCGGGAGTGCCACCGGGCAATTGGCTGTCCGCCCCAGGGAGGGGGCAGTGAACTACAAGGGAGGGATTGACCTGAAAATAGCGGGTGTAATTGGCTACCAAATTGGGAGAAAAACGGGATAAAATCAGAAAAAAAGAAAGAACTGGGAAATTGATGAAAAAGCTCAAATAAATTTAAAATAAAAGAAAAAAAGAGATTGCATTTTCTCCTTTGCAGAGAGGCAAAGATGCCTGGTGTCTTCTGTCTAATATTACAGTTTAAAGTCACAAAATGAAACCCAGAGCTCCGTTTATACAGTGTCGCTATTGAGTCAAGAATTAACCTTTTGACATGAAAAATTGTCCATGGTAAAGCGGTAATATTATATATAAATACAAGTGCCCAGTTTTACTTTCTATTGTTAATAGCTCACTTGTTACAGGGTATGTTCCTGCTTACTTTAAATGTGTAGTGGTCCAGCCCCTCCTTAAGAAACCTAACCTAGATACCTCTGTTCTGAATAATTACAGACCCATTTCAAAGTTGCCATTTATTTCTAAAATCCTGGAAAAAGTTGTTTCTAAGCTAGTTGTTTCTTGGAAAATTCCAGTCAGGTTTTCAGACACATCATAGCACAGAAACAGCCCTTCTCAAGTTCGTAAATGATCTGTTGGTTAATGCTGACTCGATGAATGTTCCATCCTAGTCCTTTTAGATCTCAGTGCAGCTTTTTCGATACCATTGATTCACTCTATTCTAATTGATAGACTCAAAACCTGGGTTGGAACTGAACTGCACTGAACTGGTTCTCCTCTTGTCTTTCAAATAGAACATTCTCAGTCTCTATTGGTGATGATGTGTCTTCATCAGAAATGATTACATGTGGTGTTCCTCAGGGATCCGTTTTAGGGCCAATTTTATTCTCCATCTACAGTGGGGGAAATAAGTATTTAGTCAGCCACCAATTGTGCAAGTTCTCCTACTTAAAAAGGCCTGTAATTTTCATCATAGGTATACCTCAACTATGAGAGACAAAATGAGAAAAAAAATCCAGAAAATCACATTGTCTGATTTTTAAAGAATTTATTTGCAAATTATGGTGGAAAATAAGTATTTGGTCACCTACAAACAAGCAAGATTTCTGGCTCTCACAGACCTGTAACTTCTTCTTTAAGAGGCTCCTCTGTCCTCCACTCGTTACCGGTATTAATGGAACCTGTTTGAACTCGTTATCAGTATAAAAGACACCTGTCCACAACCTCAAACAGTCACACTCCAAACTCCACTATGGCCAAGACCAAAGAGCTGTCAAAGGACACCAGAAACAAAATTGTAGACCTGCACCGGGCTGGGAAGACTGAATCTGCAATAGGTAAGCAGCTTGTTGTGAAGAAATCAACTGTGGGAGCAATTATTAGAAAATGGAAGACATACAAGACCACTGGTAATCTCCCTCGATCTGGGGCTCCACGCAAGATCTCACCCCGTGGGGTCAAAATGATCACAAGAACGGTGAGCAAAAATCCCAGAACCACACGGGGGGACCTAGTGAATGACCTGCAGAGAGCTGGGACCAAAGTAACAAAGGCTACCATCAGTAACACACTACGCCGCCAGGGACTCAAATCCTGCAGTGCCAGACGTGTCCCCCTGCTTAAGCCAGTACATGTCCAGGCCCGTCTGAGGTTTGCTAGAGAGCATTTGGATGATCCAGAAGAGGATTGGGAGAATGTCATGTGGTCAGATGAAACCAAAATAGAACTTTTTGGTAGAAACTCAACTTCTCGTGTTTGGAGGAAAAATAATGCTGAGTTGCATCCAAAGAACACCATACCTACTGTGAAGCATGAGGGTGGAAACATCATGCTTTGGGGCTGTTTTTCCGCAAAGGGACCAGGACGACTGATCCGTGTAAAGGAAAGAATGAATGGGGCCATGTATCGTGAGATTTTGAGTGAAAACCTCCTTCCATCAGCAAGGGCATTGAAGATGAAACGTGGCTGGGTCTTTCAGCATGACAATGATCCCAAACACACCGCCCGGGCAACGAAGGAGTGGCTTCGTAAGAAGCATTTCAAGGTCCTGGAGTGGCCTAGCCAGTCTCCAGATCTCAACCCCATAGAAAATCTTTGGAGGGAGTTGAAAGTCCGTGTTGCCCAGCGACAGCCCCAAAACATCACTGCTCTAGAGGAGATCTGCATGGAGGAATGGGCCAACATACCAGCAACAGTGTGTGGAAACCTTGTGAAGACTTACAGAAAACGTTTGACCTCTGTCATTGCCAACAAAGGGTATATAACAAAGTATTGAGATGAACTTTTGTTATTGACCAAATACTTATTTTCCACCATAATTTGCAAATAAATTCTTTAAAAATCAGACAATGTGATTTTCTGGATTTTTTTCCTCATTTTGTCTCTCATAGTTGAGGTATACCTATGATGAAAATTACAGGCCTCTCTCATCTTTTTAAGTGGGAGAACTTGCACAATTGGTGGCTGACTAAATACTTATTTTCCCCACTGTATATGCTACCTCTGGGCCAAATTATTTGTAATCACAATATTTCTTTTCACTTTTATGCCGATGACACTGAGTTGTACCTGTCGGTCAAGCCAAATGATTTCAGCAAGTTAGCCGCTCTCCATGACTGTCTAACTGACGTTCAAGGCTGGATGTCCCATAATTTCCTCCAGCTTAACTCTGATAAAACTGAAGCATTGATTCTTGGTCCAAAGCATGTCTCCGATCAAATCCAATTGAATCTTGGCTCTCTTGTTTCTAATATAAAGCCTACTTCGAGAAACCTTACTGTGATTTTTGATCCCCATCTAAATTTTAACCAACATACAAACAAGTTAGTTCAGCTAAGAACTATTTCAAAAAGCAGGTCATTTTTGTCATCTAAAGATACTGAGAAAAATATACATGCTTTTATTTCCTCTAGGTTAGATTATTGTAATTCCCTATATGTTTGAGCCATCAAGCTCTGGCCCGGCTCCAATTAGTGCAAAACTCAGCGGCTAGGCTGCTAACCAGGACAAATAGGAGATCTCACATTACCCCAATCTTGGCTTCTTTGCATTGGCTCCCAGTCATTACATTTTAAGCATTTAGCAGACGCTCTTATCCAGAGCGACTTACAAGATGTGCATTAATACATGGTAGGAACAATCATAGTTAGCGCACAAGATCAGTGCAGGAATACAGCAATAGACATCATTGCTGGCATCTGCGTACCATACCTGTAACACTTGGAAGGAAAAGGTTCGTGAATTAATTTTTAAAAAAATTAAAAAATGTTTTGGGGAGTATAGTGTTGAACAAGTAAACAGTGGTGAAGACAATTTAGCTAGATGGACAGTGGTAGTGGAATCTGAAGAGGTGGGTTTTGAGTCTCTTGCGGAAGATCGCAAGTGATTCTGCGGTCCTAACCGATTGCGGAAGGTCGTTCCACCAGCGAGGGATCAGGACAGAGAAGAGGCGAGACCGCGAGGAGCGGCTGCCAGGTGCCCGGAGGGAAGGGACAGTCAGTTTACCAGAGGAGGCAGAGCGGATGGGGTCTGGGAGGGGTGTAGGGAGTGATGAGTGACTGGAGGTAAGGGGGAGCAGTACCTCTGGCCGCTTGAAAAGCAAGCACCAGTGATTTGAATCTGATGCGTGCTGTGATGGGGAGCCAGTGCAGAGAGGAGAGTAGAGGGGTGACGTGGGTGAACTTCGGCTGGTTGAACACCAGACGAGCGGCAGCATTCTGGACTAATTGCAGTGGCTTGATGGCACAGGCCGGAAGGCCTGCCAGCAAGAAATTGCAGTAGTCCAGACATGAGATCACCAGGGCCTGGACCAGGAGTTGAGTGGCCTCTTGGGTGAGGAATGGTCGGATCCTCTGGATGTTGTGGAGGGAGAAACGGCAGGTCCGAGTGATCGCTGCAATATGGCTCGAGAAGCACAGCTGGTTGTCCAGGGTTACCCCAAGACTCCTGGCAGACTGGGACGGAGACACTATGGAGCCTTCCACGGTGATTGACGCATCAATCGCTGGGAGGAAGAGCAGCTCTGTCTTCCCCAGGTTCAGCTTCAGGTGGTGGGTGGACATCCATGCGGAGATGTCAGCCAGGCATGCAGAGATCCGTGCCGGGACCTGGGTATCAGATGGAGAGAAGGAGAGAAACAGTTGAGTGTCATCAGCATAACAGTGATAGGAAAAACCATGAGCAGAAATAACAGAGCCAAGTGACTTGGTGTACAGAGAAAATAGGACGGGGCCTAGCACCGAGCCCTGCGGGACTCCGGTAGAGATGGTGTGGGGAGAGGAGAGGGATCATCTCCAGGCCACCTGGTACGACCGGTCAGCCAGGTAGGACTCGAACCATATCAACACAGATCCAGAGATTCCCATCTCGACGAGAGATGAGAGCAGGATCTGGTGGTCCACGGTGTCGAATGCTGCTGACAGGTCGAGGAGGAGGAGGGCGGAGCTAAGGGATTGGGACTTAGCCCCATGAAGAGCCTCAGTGACAGCAAGGAGAGCAGTCTCTGTGGTATGGCCTGCTCTGAACCCAGGTTGGTTGGGATCAAGCAGGTCATTCTGTAAGAGATGAGCAGACAGTTGGTTATAGACAGCCCGCTCTAACGTTTTGGAAAGGAATGGGAGGAGAGAGACAGGTCGGTAGTTTGAAATAACAGCAGGATTCAGAGGGTTTTTGAGGAGGGGGACAACATGAGCACATTTGAGGGAAGAGGGGACAGAGCCAGAGGAAAGAGAGGAGTTAATGACATTGGAGACAAGGGGAGGATGTCCATAGCAATGGACTGGAAGAGGGGGAAGGAATGGGATCAAGAGGGCAGGTGGTGGGGCGGTGGGAGAGGACAAGTTGAAGGATGTCTGAGTCAGGGAGGGGCGAGAAGGAGGACAGAGAGTTGAGAGGTTTAGGTAGCGAGATGGGTGAGGGAGAGGTTGAGGGGAAGGAGTTGCGAATGACATCGACCTTCTCGTGAAAGAAAGGTCATGCGATTAGGGAGGAGGGGATGGGGAGTCGAAGTCATCAAAGCAAGGCATGGTTTGGCTCCAGAGGATTGTCACCTTACCATACCAGGGGCAACTCAGATCATCTGATAAGGCACTGCTGGCTGTTCCGGAGTCTAGGTTGAAAACTAAAGGTGACCGAGCTTTCTCTATCAAAGCTCCTAGACTCTGGATCAGCCTTCCAGTAGATATTAGAACAGCTGTTTCAGAGTGCTCTTTTAAAACCCTTTTAAAATCATACTTTTACAGACTCGCTTTTTGTTCCCAATTGCCCAATTACCTGAGACCCATTTTGTAGCCTAATTCCTGGTCGTCCGCCCATGCAAGGTTTCATTAGCTTAGACCAGGGGTGGGCAAGGAGGGCCATATCCATTTCTGGATTTCATGCCAACTTCTGCCCTTAATTAGTTAATTAGCCCCAACCATTTACATGATCTGACATTTTAGCTACATTTCTTGATAAGGGTCTCCCGCGTGGTCTAGTGGTTTCAACATCCGACGCTGGCCACGGCGACCAGGGTTCAATTCCCCTTCGCGCCAGAGTCAGTCCGCCCCAGGGAGGGGGGAGGGAAGCCGACACAGTTTGCTGCGCACAGGAGTGGTTCTGGGGTGCCAGAGTTACAGTCAACAGCATGACGAGTGCCGTCCCGGAGGAGACGATGCTTCGCCTTTGTCACTGCCGGTCGCAGAGGTACGGCAGCGAACCACGAGGGAGGGGATTGACCTAAGAATAGTGGGAGTAATTGGCTACCAAATTGGGAGAAAACCAGGATAAAATCAGAAAACAAAATTTAAAGAAATTTCTTGATAAGCCCATGAACGTCAGCTGAAGATTGTTCTTGTGTTCCCATATGAGACATGTTACTGTGGTCTAATCAACAAGTGAACCAGCATTGGCGTATCCAACTAATTAGCTAATTGAGCCACAGGGGTAATTGGTAGAAACAAAAACCTGCATACATACCGGCCCTCCAGGACCGGAATTGCCCACCCCTGGCTTAGACCATGGGTCAAAGGTCAATGGTTTTTATTTTCACTCTGCACTTAATTGATCAATTAAATCATTTGATGACACAGTTCAACACCCCTCACCTGCTTTTATTGATTCTGAATTTGTAGCTGACTTTAATAATCACATAAGTCCAGGCCGGATTCGTGAAGAAAAGGACCTACAGCATTACTGTTAGAGCCTTATGCTGCAGAGCGCCGGGAGAGGGTTGCCATGGTGCTTTTTATGGTGAGGAACAGGAAACCTTGTTTCCACAGAAACGCCAACAGGGGGCTATGCTTATATTTAATTTGCTTTATGGCTAAATTAGAAAGGAAAACATTTGAAAACCACAGGATAAAGCCTTCAGAATTGTAGGCAGTAGGTGACGCAGGGGTTGTTCACTGAAACCCAAAGTAAATATTCAAAGCGAATAGTGTTAGGAAACAGTTGTTATGTTTATATGCATTGTATCTAGCAACCAGCTAGAAATGGTAATGCAATGGAGAAAGGAATATTTTTTTTCTTTTAGTTTTTAGTATGTTGAGATTTATTTTGAATTAATGTCAGTTCCTGACCATAGTGGTTTACTGAAGACCAAAATGTTTATTTACACATAGTATAAGTCTGGTTTCTTATTGACTTCATGCTCATTATCTGTTTATTAACTACTTCAGCAACATGCCATACTTTGTTAATAAGTAGTAATATACTTATTAAATACTGTGACTGTATAAACATTCCGAATGTAAACCAAACTTCAATCTTCAAAGTGATATGTAATTGACTGAATAGGAAAAAAAAAAGCTAACCATAGAATCTTGTAACATATTTTATTATTTTATTATCATACAGTTCAATAATATAAATATTACATTAAAAATACATTTGATTTCATGGCAGTAGTACATAGGGGTTTGTCCTCTTCAGGACACAGGAAACTGGAGCCATTTGATGTTTGATGTTGCTTCCTGGCAACAGCATAATCATAGAAAACAGAGACAACAAATCTTTGCAAACACACGTGGGAGTTTTGAAAGGCATTCATTAATTTGCTGGACTACACAAGAGCAGTGACATCCATTAGGTATTTCAGTGAATAAATGAGCTAAAACGCTTAATGAGAACACAGGTCGAATCTTTGATATGTTGCATATTATGTGTCACGTAATTATAATCCAGAATTGAGAATGAGGCTGAAGGAGCAACTGAAATGTAACTGACAGACAATTGATATTAATACTGGTCTAACTTACTACACTCCTCCCACTGGACAGGAAGACATGTTTTGTTGCAGACATTCTAAGAATATAAAAGGTTCTCGTGATAGAATACACATACAAATACAGTATATGGATGTGAGAATGATTTCTACAATATTCTCTATTTATAATCAAATCAGAATTCTCGCCAAAGAAAGCAAGTAGCCTAACTTGCGCACTGACTGAAATCTGTTTTCAAAGAGTGCAGTGCATTCTTAAATCCTGAAAGCAAGTACTAAATGACACATAACGCATAAACGATAGAATCTGGCCTCAAGTCCCGTGAAACAACAATTTGACTTGGACGAATGAGAAGAAATGTCAGCATACTTCTTATAAATTAAACCTGTCAATAAACCACTGCAGCCAAACACGAATGTGTGTGTGTGTGTGTGTGTCTTAGAGCAGAAACGAATGAAAAACGGTATCACGGTATATTACCTCTTGTGCAGTGTGTGGAAATAAAAACTGGAAGTGGTGCGTTTGATATAAAAAGTCAGCTAATGACTCCCCGCTAACGTCCACACTCATCTCTGCAACCTGTATAAACTTGTGCTCGTTAGGGGAGGGATGCTCCTTTGACAGCGGCGTGTCGTGTATAGTGACAAGTTTAAAAATAGTCACTTGCGTAACCTCGTGGATGAAACGTTGCAGTGCAAGCTAGCATCTGTCTAGCTGGGAGGCTTAGAGCGAGAGATTCGCCTCATTTGAAGTCCCAAATAACTATTTCATTCCACCTCCCCTCCCGTTTGTTTGCGGTCAAATATTTCACAGGGACAGTAGGCTACAAGCTCGCTAAACTAGCACTTGCGCACAAAACACTGCAGTGCCTGCCTTGGCAGTGTGACCCCCTCGCGCCCCTCTGCCCAGATCTTCCAAAACCTTGGCATAAAGTACACGTGCGCCTGACTCTTGCATATGAATAAATTATTAAATCCTTCAGGCAATACAGTAAGGTTTTTTTTTTATTGCAGCGGAACATGCTCTCAGTGCGCCATTAAGTAGACCCTTGTCCGACGCAGGACAGAGGTGTAAGTAAAAAAAAAGATGGTGCTAAAAATAATCGCAGCAAAAATAACCTTAAAGCTTTGGGATTCAATCTGGATTTGTCCTTAACTTTGATTTACAAATAAATAGTTTAAATTATTATAGTGTTTTTCCCCTTCACAAACACACTGGCGCACTAATGTTGCTGATTGGTAAACTCTCCCAATCTGTGTTTGTTAGTAAAAAAAACACAATCCCCATTGATTTTAATTGTGAGTAAAGGACAAATGCTGATTAAATCCAGGTGTCAGTCAATCCAAGATCCCTCTTTCCCTGCTTCAGTTATAAAGCAAACTGCCCCCCTACTCTTAGTAGCCATAGACATTGTATACTGTATACAAATCGTGATTTGTGTACTATTGCTAACGTGGTTGAGTTTGCTGTGATTTGGCAGATAGTTATTGTATAAGGTCATAGGACCAGTAAACCTCAGAATCACATATTATGATTTAAGAATAGGGATGTTTGGAAATGATTAATTTTCAAATATAAAACGCTGCCAGGTAACCTCAAATGTGCATTGTCCTTTAGAGTAACATGTGTTGCATTTCCTTTGTTTCTTATAAAATATTTTGTATTCGTTTTAGATACAATCAAACTACAATCAAACAAAGAAACGTGACATCATAATATATATCATAATGATTTAGCATTTGACGTTGTAAATGTAGGCCTTATTATTTGTGCATTTCACATACTGTCATTGTTTTTTTGCTTTTTTAAAGAATTTGTTTCTGATTTTATCCCATTTTCTCAAAATTTACTAGCCAATTACACCCTCTATTTTTCATGTCAATCTCCCCCTCGTATTGTGAGTTCATAGCCCTGCGACTGGCAGTGACACGGGCGAAGTATCACTCCGAGCACACACCAAGCCGTCGACTGTAACTCAGTTACAGAGCCAGTTACTGTACACAGTACAGCCACTCCTATACATAGCGAACTCATATCGGCTTCATGTCAGCCCACAATGAGAATGTGAGATGTACATGCAAAGCACAAGCCTACATTTTTAATTAATTTACTGTTACATTCCCCCAAAACAAAAACACCACAATTGTGGTCACTCTCAGAATTGAAATACCACTCTCCATCTGTGCTATTTTTAAAATACATATAAAGTAAAAATGTTTTTTAGAAAAGAATGACTAAACATTTTCAGGGAGGCTGAGATAAAAGACAGTGGGGTTAAAGCCCCCGTAAAGAGGGTCTAAAATTGCCAATGACTCACACTGATGTACCTATTTTACCCTCAATTGCAAATATTGCTAAGTCCGTTTCTTTGAGGGGGGGGACATAAGATGGCTGCAAGCAGAGTCAGTGCTTCTGCCTAAAGGGTAACAGATGGCTTTGTGTTTGCTGCAGACTGCTCCCTCCGATTAGTCCCTGGCCACTGCGTGGCAGTCAGAGTGCAGAGCCAGATCTCGCTTCCTGTTTCCAAACAGCCTACACACAACAGATGTGCAACATTCAGCACAGTGGTGCCACCAAGATGGCGCAAGGCCATTCCAAGAAAGACAGAATATTATCTCCCTTTCAGAGGGATCTGAAGAATGGAGCCTGGAGGCTTTCAGTTTAATTGGGTCTAGTCTAGCTAAAAATTCAGTTAGACTGACTATTTAGACGTACTATTTCATGAACAATTCATTTTCTTTGGTGTCGAGCGACCATTTCAGGGTGTTCCAAATATGTGTATTTTTTTTTGGTTCAAAACTGCAAACCTTGCCACAAAACTAAGGCAAGAACAACTGAAATATATACATAAAATAAAATAAAATATATACTAACCTTTTCCTTCCCAGTGTTACAGGTATGGTATGCAGCCACCAACAATGATGTTTATCGCTGTTCAGTTTAGTTACCTCACAGTCCTCAACCAATTCACGTTTTTTGCCAACTACACACTGATCTATTTAATGAGTTAAATAAATTGCTTTTTTGCCCATAGAAGTGGATACACATTCCAAACATAAAAAGTCACAAAGCAATAAGATTTTTGCAAATAGAGAACGGTGTCTTTACTGTGTATTGTCACAAGAGTAAGACAGACCCGCCACCTTGAACATATAAAATACACGTGTGTATTCACATTCAGGTGCATTTTGGAAGCGCTGGAGCTCAACCCAATTTTCCAACAAGGTGAGCTGCAAAGGAGTCATGACGTTACCTGGAAAAACAGCTTGTGCAGTGTACCATTTCAGTGGAAGGCATGTCATTTCAGTGGAAGACATGTCATTTCAGAGGAAGTCATGTTATTTCTTGTTAGCAGGTTACTCAAATGACTGTACAGGTTCAAAATAGTTGAGCTCAAATAAGTGAGGGTCTGAATGGAAAGGATTGATGCAGTCTGACATAACTGTGGCTACAATGAAAAACCTTCATTCAAAATTGCTTTGAGATTATATTATTATTATTATTAACATGATATTACCATTGTAGCCATCTATCCAATTATCTGGTTCAACTGTATGGTTTTTTTGGGTGTTGTAAACCAAAATACTTTAGCTGTACATCTACCTTTGGGATTCATCTGCAAAATTATCACCCATTTTATGTACATTTGTACATAAGTTATGAATGTATTTGTGTTATTTTGATAGGGTAATGTATGATATATGACATAGGTAATTTACTGATTTTGAATTGTACTCTCCAAGTGATAAGCTTGGACAAAAGTCAAAGACCAGAAAATGATATTCCTCACTGAAGACGTTAATGGAGGTACGAAATAGGCCATTTCCTGGGAAACTCCTCTTCTATCATATCTTCTCAGGTTTGAGCTTGTTTGTAGAAAATTATATGTTGAGGATAAAGTGTATATTGAGGCTAGCTCCTCTCTGGCTGGTGTTCTTGGGGAGCGTTAACGGGTCCTCTTGTTTCGCCTTGTTGGTCAGAAGTTCCCCAACTTCAGCATTCCATTGCCCTTCCCACTGACACGGTCCCACAACCTGAAATTGCTTCTCCATCGCTTCCTCTGAAGACTCGGCCTGGTTGTGCTTATTGACAGAACGTCGCCGCTGGCGGTGAGAATGGTTGGTGACAGCCGCAGGCGACAGGAGAACTTACGGAAGGCTGTCTGACAGATGCAAAGCGAAAAAACCACAGAAACGTGAAAGCGCGTGTGCAAAAGAACCGTGGAACTATATTTACAAAAGATGAAGAGCTTCTGGCAGAAAGAGCCACCCCACATAGTTCAGTGTGGCGCAGCTGATGGCGAGCGTCCACGGTCTCACTCGTTCCTCCGTTCTCTGGGCTGGGGTGACATCTCAACACATTTGACAGGCACTGCTTGATTTCGGGCAGGTTGTGGTGGGTGGTCTTCAGATGGTGGTGTAGATGTACACGAAGATGACCACCAGTAGGTTGAGCACTGTCCCGATGATCCCCAGCATGGCCAGTATCCTCTCCTCCTGATCATCGGAATCCTCCACATAATGCCTGGAGCGGAGCATCTTTGTGTCAGTGATCTTCACCTTCACCTGCTGGGGAGATGGGGGAATAAGACAAGTGAATGCTATCGTAGAGAATTAGCGAGGAATTGACACATTATAGCACAGAGAGGCTTATAGCAAATTAATAGGGGAAACCACAAGAACATCATAACATATTCAGTTAGGTGTTTCCCTCCTTTATAACATGAATGTTAAAACAAAATGTGGTGTGTAAAGCCAGTTAAAATCATGACACATTCATATTTCTGAGCTATACAAGCTACTCCATGCTGTCAAAACAAAAGACAAACAAAAATGGAGATATATACTTATTCAACCCTTTTGTTACGGCAAACCTAAATTAGTTCAGGTGCAAAAAATATAGATGTTATCAAAGTATTGTCACACAATTAGTTGAATCACCTCTGTTTGTGAGCAATAATAGTGGTTCTCATTATTTCAGGAGGACCAAGGAGCTTTCAAAAGGAAGAGTTATAAAAATACAAAGACTTAGAGAGGGGTATACACAGGGCATTTTAAAATCACTAAATATCTCTTTGAGCACAGTCAAGTCAATCATTAATAAGTGGGTAGGTGAATCATACCACTGCCTAGATCAGGCTGTCCCTAAAACATGAACAGCCGGGAAAAGAGGAAGTTATTTAGAAACACCACCATGAGGCTAATGTTGACTGAGTTCAATGGTTGAGATTGGGAAAATGTGCATGATTGAACAATATCCTGGTTATCTAGATCAAGCTCTGAGGCAAGAAAATGTGAAAATTGTGAAAACAATCGTGAAACCTTTATAGAAGCAGCGTGTATATATATACTATATATACATATAACTGCCAAAGTAAAGGAAACACTTTAATACAAGCAACCATGATGACGTGCATTGGTTTGAGATGCAAGGCAAAAATGCATGTTTGAGTGGCTCAGTGGTTCAGAGAACAGTGGTCTACTGAGCAATGGAAAAAAGTCATATGGTCAGATGTGTCATCCTTTACCCTGTTCTCAACAAGCAAACGTGTGCATGTGTGGCACACACCAAAAGAAACCTACAGGCCCGAGTGCTTGTTTCCCATGGTGTCATGGTTGTTCCCCTGACTTACCACTAGAGGGCGGTGTTGCGCCTTTCTGGTAGGAGGGGCGGAGCAAATCAATTACCATTTCCTCCTATTTAAACCTCAGCTGATTTCCGGTTCTTTGCGAAATCGTAAGCCTTTGTTACGATCTAGCCGGTAAGGTCTGTGTGTCTTTTTAAAGACGCGCTCAAAGAAACTTGCTATCATTCAAGAAACATTTCCTATTCAAATCCTTAGCAAATGTAGGAATTCTTTTATGTGACTCGATTTAGGAAACTTACTCGCTCCCCTGAGTTAGTTTGGTTTTCTCGGGTACACAGTCTGTGGACTGTGTTTCGGGTTTCATTTCTTTCGTTGGTTATTTGGCTCTTCTAGCCGTTTATCTTTTCATTCAAACACTCGGTGTTGGTGGTTTATTTCATTCCTTTGTTTGTGTCTTTGTGGCACCTAGTCACCCGTTGGGTGATATTTGGTTTCCCCCTTTTGTTATTGTTTCTCCTATTCTCTGTTACTTCAGAGTTTGTGGTTAAACTGTATAGTACAGTTTAACTTATCGATACCCCCGGGGTTCTGCGATTGGCACCAATCCCTAAACCCACCATCACAGTACGATTTCGCCATGAACACGGCGTCAGCGGATTCCCGCGGTATCGAACAAATAGCAGAGTTGCAAAGCAGAGAAATGGAGAGACAGAGAACGACCATAGAAAATTTATTAGAACAACAACGAGTCATGCAAAACAACCAGGCTAGTATGGTCTCGTCTGTTCAAAATCTGGAGGGCTTGATCCAGACAATGGTCGACGGTCGTCCCCAAACTGCGGTAGGATTCGCCGGTCCTAATCCGGTCGTCACTCCTCGCTGGGGCACACCTGTGGGAGAGGGATTACGAGAGGCAAAATTCAGCTTCCTCCTCGTTTTAGCGGCGAGTCCGGTAAATGTCGGGGTTTTTAGCTCAGTGCCAAATCGTATTCCAGACTCAGCCATCTAGATATAGCTCAGAGGAGTCGCGAGTGGCACTCGTGCTATCATTATTATCGGGGCAGCCTCGAGTGGGCAGTACCTCTTATTCGCTCTCAAGCACCGGTATTGACAGACTCGCTGGGTTTAATGAAGAGAATGGAGTTGGTTTTCGACCACGAACTTCACGACAGCGAATCTGCGACTAAATTGATGCGCATGCGCCAGGGTAACCAAAGCGTGGCGGAATTCTCGATTTCCTTCCGTACTCTCGCGGGAGTTACAGGGTGGCCTGAGAATCCTCTCATAACGTTGTTTACTAACGCGCTATCTGATCCGGTGAGAGACGCGCTAGCTACCATTGGCATTCCCGAGTCACTAGATGAACTAATTACCATCGCTATACGGATCGATAACCGTATTAGGGAACGCCAGCGAGAGAGAGGGGACAGAGAGCACCTGGTACCTACGAAAGGGTTCTTACCTCTGTTTCCTAAGCGCTTGGGCAAAGCAGACGAACCCATGGAAGTAGACAGTGCTAGTTTTCGGGTCCCGGCCAGAGGGGATGCGGACTTTTGTCGGTACTGTCGACTGACGGGTCACGTTATTAAAAATTGTTCCACACTTAAGGGTAAACGAATAGTCTCATTATCGGGCCGGAAGCCGGTAGTGAGACATCAGTCCTCTTTCTTCCGAACCTTCATTCCTGTTGAACTATCCTGGGGGAGACAAAACATTAAAATAAACGCATTTCTTGATTCAGGAGCTGTTGATTGTTTTGTGGACTCCGGGTGGGCTAAAGGAACTCACTTACCTATTCGGGTTCTTTCACAATCTTGTGGTGTTACCGCTCTTGATGGTCGTCCGCTGGGTTCCGGTCGCATTAAGGAATCCACGGAGACTGTAAACATGCGGATCGCTTACGGCGAACACACAGAACAAATTAAGTTTTTTTTTGGTCGAGTCGCCTACGTACCCATTAGTTCTCGGACACTCCTGGTTAATAAAACATCAACCACAGGTGAACTGGGGTAGTCATAAAAACCCTATTGTTCAATGGGGGGATCAATGTTCTCTTGGTTGTTTACCTTTTATTCCGTCGTCTTCCGGTTTCGGTGGGTCTAAAAATCACGAGACCGATTCGGAGACCGACGAATCTATTTACTGTTCGTCTAATCATGCTCCCTCATCCGTACACTCCAATGAGACGGAGAACGAACTCGAATGGGATCCTCAGTGTGCTTGGGAAGTCCCACTGGAGGAGTCCACGGCCGAGGAGATTAGTGACCTGGAATCCTTACCTTTTGATTCTTTAGAGGCAGACATGCCGTCTACGGACGATGAGCCCAATTATTCACGAGTTCCTAAAAGATCGGTTAGCTACTCCAGTTCCGATTCCCATAAGAAATTCCGAACTGCCCCCATTGAGCACGAGTTTCCAAGGGATAAGGAGGGAATGGAACTCATGAGTGCGGAATGTTACTCGCTACCTCTCGGCATTCCTAAGACTTATTCAGATCTTAGCGAGGTGTTTAGTAAGCAAAGGGCTACCAAGCTACCGCCGCACCGGCCTTATGACTGCGCTATTGAGCTTCACCCAGGCACTGTTCCCCACGTGGATCCCTATATTCACTATCTGTACCTGAGAGTGCGGCTATGAAAAATACATTTCTGAATCCCTTACTAACGGTTTTATCAGACCATCCACGTCTCCTGCTGGGGCGGGGTTTTTTTGTCGGTAAAAAGGACGGGGGATTACGACCTTGTATCGATTACAGAGGGTTAAATAATATAACCATCAAGAATCGTTATCCTCTTCCCCTTATGAACTCTGCGTTCGAACGTCTTCAAGGTGCGTCTATCTTTTCCAAATTAGATCTTCGCAACGCATATAATTTGGTTCGCATCCGTCAGGGTGATGAGTGGAAAACAGCATTTAATACTCACAATGGGCATTACGAATACCTGGTTATGCCATTCGGCCTCACGTGCGCGCCGGCTGTCTTCCAGGCGTTTGTTAATGACGTACTCAGAGAGATGTTGGAGAAATCGGTGTTCGTTTATCTTGACGACATTTTGATTTTCTCCAATTCTCTCTCTGAGCACGTGAAGCACGTCAGACAGGTATTGAAATGCTTGTTAGAAGCCCAATTATTTGTAAAAGCAGAGAAATGTGTGTTTCACGCACCTTCAGTTTCCTTTCTAGGATTCATTGTCGCAGAGGGCAGGATCCAAATGGACCCCAATAAAGTGACTGCGGTCAAGGATTGGCCTGCTCCGGTCTCTGTAAAACAGGTGCAGCGTTTTTTGGGGTTTGCAAATTTTTATAGACGGTTTATCCGCAATTTCAGTTCAGTGGTCGCGCCCCATTACGGCGCTTACAAAAAGACTGTTTCTTCTCGGTTCCAATGGTCCCCTAAAGCGGAGGCGGCCTTCGCTGAACTAAAAAAAGATTCTGTTCTGAACCCATTTTAATTTCTCCCAATCCGTCATTACCTTTCATTGTAGAGGTTGACGCCTCTGAGCTAGGGGTAGGGGCTATACTGTCCCAGCGGTCGGCCATGGACCAGAAGGTTCATCCATGCGCGTATTTTTCTCGGAGCCTTCGCCTGCCGAGAGGAATTACAATGTAGGAGATCGGGAGTTATTAGCGGTTAAGATGGCGCTGGAGGAATGGCGTCATTGGCTAGAGGGGGCAGAACATCCCTTTACGGTCTGGACGGATCATAAAAATTTAGAATACATCCAGGGGGCTCAACGTCGTAATTCGCGGCAAGCTCGATGGGCATTATTTTTTACTAGGTTTAATTTTTTGTTGACTTACCGCCCTGGTTCAAAAAATATCAAACCTGACGCCTTGTCGCGCTTGTACGATGGGTCCGAACGGGACCATCTGCCCACACCCATTATTCCCACCGCACAGATTTTATCTCCTGTTTTATGGGAGATAGAAAGAGTGGTGCATGAGGCCCAACGCCTTGAGCCGGATCCTGGTGGGGGTCCACGGGGGTGCCTCTTCGTTCCCTCAGGAGCTCGCGCCCAGGTACTGCAGTGGGGTCACTCCTCTCGGCTCACAGGTCACCCAGGCGTACACACCGTACGCACGATTTCCTGGGTAGACGGTTCTGGTGGCGGGGTATGGAGAGGGACGCGGGAGTTTGTTGCTGCCTGTAATATTTGTGCCCGCAACAAAGTGTCACAGCTGGCACCGTCAGGGTTACTGCGTCCGTTACCGGTTCCTCACCGTCCCTGGAGTCATGTCGCCTTAGACTTCGTCACCGGCTTGCCCAGCTCTAACGGCCATACTGTCATTTTGGTCATAGTTGACAGATTTTCCAAGGCCGCCCACTTCATTGCGCTTCCCAAGCTGCCGTCTGCGCTCGAGACGGCGCATCTTATGATGGACCATGTCTTTCGCCTTCACGGCTTGCCGCAAGACGTAGTGTCCGATCGGGCCCCCAGTTTGCGTCCAGATTCTGGCGCGCGTTTTGTTCTCTTTTAGGGGTCGGTCAGTCTGTCTTCGGGTTTTCACCCACAGACTAATGGACAGACTGAACGCACCAATCAGACCATGGAAAACACTCTCCGGTGTCTGGTCTCCGCCAATCCCACATCATGGAGCCGGCATCTGGCCTGGGCGGAGTACGCCCATAACACTCTGCGTAATGCGTCGTCAGGTCTCTCCGTTTGAGGCTCAGTTTGGTTTTCAGCCTCCTCTGTTTCCTGAGCTGGAGGGTGACGCAGGGGGTCCCTCTGCAGCGGCCTTTGTGCGACGTTGTCGGGCTACCTGGCGGAGGGTTCGTACAGCACTATTGCGCGCAGTTGATCGCCAAAAGGAGTTTGCCACCGCCGGGCGGGCAGCTCCATCATATAGGGTAGGTCAACGGGTTTGGTTGTCCACACGAGATCTGCCGTTACGGGTAGAGTCTCGCAAACTCGCTCCGCGCTTTATTGGGCCTTTTAAAATCATCCGTAAGGTTAACCCTGTCACTGTGCAATTACAGCTTCCACAATCCATGCGGATACATCCCACGTTCCACGTATCCCGCCTCAAACCATTACTCATTAGCGCCTTAGCACCTCCGAAGTACCGCCACCCGCCTCGTATCATTGGGGTGGTCCCGCTATACGGTGCGTAGTATCGTGGCTTCGCGGCGTGTAGGTAGGGGGTACTCAGTTCCTAGTGGACTGGGAGGGTTACGGTCCTGAGGAGCGCAGTTGGGTTCCGTCCCGGCACATCTTGGATCCATCGTTGATCCAAGATTTTCACCGGTGGGGCTGAAGGTCGTCAGGAGCCGTCCCTTAAGGGGGTCCTGTCATGGTTGTTCCCCTGACTTACCACTAGAGGGCGGTGTTGCGCCTTTCTGGTAGGAGGGGCGGAGCAAATCAATTACCATTTCCTCCTATTTAAACCTCAGCTGATTTCCGGTTCTTTGCGAAATCGTAAGCCTTTGTTACGATCTAGCCGGTAAGGTCTGTGTGTCTTTTAAAGACGCGCTCAAAGAAACTTGCTATCATTCAAGAAACATTTCCTATTCAAATCCTTAGCAAATGTAGGAATTATTTTATGTGACTCGATTTAGGAAACTTACTCGCTCCCCCTGAGTTAGTTTGGTTTTCCGGGTACACAGTCTGTGGACTGTGTTTCGGGTTTCATTTCTTTCGTTGGTTATTTGGCTCTTCTAGCCGTTTATCTTTTCATTCAAACACTCGGTGTTGGTGGTTTATTTCATTCCTTTGTTTGTGTCTTTGTGGCACCTAGTCACCCGTTGGGTGATATTTCGGTTTCCCCCTTTGTTATTGTTTCTCCTATTCTCTGTTACTTCAGAGTTTGTGGTTAAACTGTATAGTACAGTTTAACTTATCGATACCCCCGGGTTCTGCGATTGGCACCAATCCCTAAACCCACCATCACAGTACGATTTCGCCATGAACACGGCGCCAGCGGATTCCCCGCGGTATCGAACAAATAGCAGAGTTGCAAAGCAGAGAAATGGAGAGACAGAGAACGACCATAGAAAATTTATTAGAACAACAACGAGTCATGCAAAACAACCAGGCTAGTATGGTCTCGTCTGTTCAAAATCTGGAGGGCTTGATCCAGACAATGGTCGACGGTCGTCCCCAAACTGCGGTAGGATTCGCCGGTCCTAATCCGGCCGTCACTCCGCTGGGGCACACCTGTGGGAGAGGGATTACGAGAGGCAAAATTCAGCTTCCTCCTCGCTTTAGCGGCAGTCGGTAAATGTCGGGGTTTTTTAGCTCAGTGCCAAATCGTATTCCAGACTCAGCCATCTAGATATAGCTCAGAGGAGTCGCGAGTGGCACTCGTGCTATCATTATTATCGGGGCAGCCTCGAGTGGGCAGTACCTCTTATTCGCTCTCAAGCACCGGTATTGACAGACTCGCTGGGTTTAATGAAGAGAATGGAGTTGGTTTTCACCACGAACTTCACGACAGCGAATCTGCGACTAAATTGATGCGCATGCGCCAGGGTAACCAAAGCGTGGCGGAATTCTCGATTTCCTTCCGTACTCTCCTCGGGAGTTACAGGGTGGCCTGAGAATCCTCTCATAACGTTGTTTACTAACGCGCTATCTGATCCGGTGAGACGCGCTAGCTACCATTGGCATTCGAGTCACTAGATGAACTAATTACCATCGCTATACGGATCGATAACCGTATTAGGGAACGCCAGCGAGAGAGAGGGGACAGAGAGCACCTGGTACCTACGAAAGGGTTCTTACCTCTGTTTCCTAAGCGCTTGGGCAAAGCAGACGAACCCATGGAAGTAGACAGTGCTAGTTTTCGGGTCCCGGCCAGAGGGATGCGGACTTTTGTCGGTACTGTCGACTGACGGGTCACGTTATTAAAAATTGTTCCACACTTAAGGGTAAACGAATAGTCTCATTATCGGGCCGAAGCGGTAGTGAGACATCAGTCCTCTTTCTTCCGAACCTTCATTCCTGTTGAACTATCCTGGGGGAGACAAAACATTAAAATAAACGCATTTCTTGATTCAGGAGCTGTTGATTGTTTTGTGGACTCCGGGTGGGCTAAAGGAACTCACTTACCTATTCGGGTTCTTTCACAATCTTGTGGTGTTACCGCTCTTGATGGTCGTCCGCTGGGTTCCGGTCGCATTAAGGAATCCACGGAGACTGTAAACATGCGGATCGCTTACGCGAACACACAGAACAAATTAAGTTTTTTTTGGTCGAGTCGCCCACGCATCCCATTAGTTCTCGGACACTCCTGGTTAATAAAACATCAACCACAGGTGAACTGGGGTAGTCATAAAAACCCTATTGTTCAATGGGGGATCAATGTTCTCTTGGTTGTTTACCTTTTATTCCGTCGTCTTCCGGTTTCGTGGGTCTAAAATCACGAGACCGATCCCGAGACCGACGAATCTATTTACTGTTCGCCTAATCATGCTCCTCATCCGTACACTCCAATGAGACGGAGAACGAACTCGAATGGGATCCTCAGTGTGCTTGGGAAGTCCCACTGGAGGAGTCCACGGCCGAGGAGATTAGTGACCTGGAATCCTTACCTTTGATTCTTTAGAGGCAGACATGCCGCTCACGGACGATGAGCCCAATTATTCACGAGTTCCTAAAAGATCGGTTAGCTACTCCAGTTCCGATTCCCATAAGAAATTCCGAACTGCCCCCATTGAGCACGAGTTTCCAAGGGATAAGGAGGGAATGGAACTCATGAGTGCGGAATGTTACTCGCTACCTCTCGGCATTCCTAAGACTTATTCAGATCTTAGCGAGGTGTTTAGTAAGCAAAGGGCTACCAAGCTACCGCCGCACCGGCCTTATGACTGCGCTATTGAGCTTCACCCAGGCACTGTTCCCCCACGTGATCCCTATATTCACTATCTGTACCTGAGAGTGCGGCTATGAAAAAATACATTTCTGAATCCCTTACTAACGGTTTTATCAGACCATCCACGTCTCCTGCTGGGGCGGGGTTTTTTTTTGTCGGTAAAAAGGACGGGGGATTACGACCTTGTATCGATTACAGAGGGTTAAATAATATAACCATCAAGAATCGTTATCCTCTTCCCCTTATGAACTCTGCGTTCGAACGTCTTCAAGGTGCGTCTATCTTTTCCAAATTAGATCTTCGCAACGCATATAATTTGGTTCGCATCCGTCAGGGTGATGAGTGGAAAACAGCATTTAATACTCACAATGGGCATTACGAATACCTGGTTATGCCATTCGCCTCACGGGCGCGCCGGCTGTCTTCCAGGCGTTTGTTAATGACGTACTCAGAGAGATGTTGAGAAATCGGTGTTCGTTTATCTTGACGACATTTTGATTTTCTCCAATTCTCTCTCTGAGCACGTGAAGCACGTCAGACAGGTATTGAAATGCTTGTTAGAAGCCCAATTATTTGTAAAAGCAGAGAAATGTGTTTCACGCACCTTCAGTTTCCTTTCTAGGATTCATTGTCGCAGAGGGCAGGATCCAAATGGACCCCAATAAAGTGACTGCGGTCAAGGATTGGCCTGCTCCGGTCTCTGTAAAACAGGTGCAGCGTTTTTGGGTTTGCAAATTTTTATAGACGGTTTATCCGCAATTTCAGTTCAGTGGTCGCGCCATTACGGCGCTTACAAAAAGACTGTTTCTTCTCGGTTCCAATGGTCCCCTAAAGCGGAGGCGGCCTTCGCTGAACTAAAAAAAAAGATTCTGTTCTGAACCCATTTTAATTTCTCCCAATCCGTCATTACCTTTCATTGTAGAGGTTGACGCTCTGAGCTAGGGGTAGGGGCTATACTGTCCCAGCGGTCGGCCATGGACCAGAAGGTTCATCCATGCGCGTATTTTCTCGGAGCCTTTCGCCTGCCGAGAGGAATTACAATGTAGGAGATCGGGAGTTATTAGCGGTTAAGATGGCGCTGGAGGAATGGCGTCATTGGCTAGAGGGGGCAGAACATCCCTTTACGGTCTGGACGGATCATAAAAATTTAGAATACATCCAGGGGCTCAACGCCGTAATTCGCGCAAGCTCGATGGGCATTATTTTTTACTAGGTTTAATTTTTGTTGACTTACCGCCCTGGTTCAAAAAATATCAAACCTGACGCCTTGTCGCGCTTTGTACGATGGGTCCGAACGGGACCATCTGCCCACACCCATTATTCCCACCGCACAGATTTTATCTCCTGTTTTATGGGAGATAGAAAGAGGGTGCATGAGGCCCAACGCCTTGAGCCGGATCCTGGTGGGGGTCCACGGGGTGCCTCTTCGTTCCCTCAGGAGCTCGCGCCCAGGTACTGCAGTGGGGTCACTCCTCTCGGCTCACAGGTCACCCAGGCGTACACCGTACGCACGATTTCCTGGGTAGACGGTTCTGTGGCGGGGTATGGAGAGGGACGCGGGAGTTTGTTGCTGCCTGTAATATTTGTGCCCGCAACAAAGTGTCACAGCTGGCACCGTCAGGGTTACTGCGTCCGTTACGGTTCCTCACCGCCCCTGAGTCATGTCGCCTTAGACTTCGTCACCGGCTTGCCCAGCTCTAACGGCCATACTGTCATTTTGGTCATAGTTGACAGATTTTCCAAGGCCGCCCACTTCATTGCGCTTCCCAAGCTGCCGTCTGCGCCGAGACGGCGCATCTTATGATGGACCATGTCTTTCGCCTTCACGGCTTGCCGCAAGACGAGTGTCCGATCGGGGCCCCCAGTTTGCGTCCAGATTCTGGCGCGCGTTTTGTTCTCTTTTTAGGGGCGTCGGTCAGTCTGTCTTCGGGTTTTCACCCACAGACTAATGGACAGACTGAACGCACCAATCAGACCATGGAAAACACTCTCCGGTGTCTGGTCTCCGCCAATCCCACATCATGGAGCCGGCATCTGGCCTGGGCGGAGTACGCCCATAACACTCTGCGTAATGCGTCGTCAGGTCTCTCTCCGTTTGAGGCTCAGTTTGGTTTTCAGCCTCCTCTGTTTCCTGAGCTGGAGGGTGACGCAGGGGTTCCCTCTGCAGCGGCCTTTGTGCGACGTTGTCGGGCTACCTGGCGGAGGGTTCAGACAGCACTATTGCGCGCAGTTGATCGCCAAAAGGAGTTTGCTAATCGCCGTCGGCGGGCAGCTCCATCATATAGGGTAGGTCAACGGGTTTGGTTGTCCACACGAGATCTGCCGTTACGGTAGAGTCTCGCAAACTCGCTCCGCGCTTTATTGGGCCTTTTAAAATCATCCGTAAGGTTAACCCTGTCACTGTGCAATTACAGCTTCCACAATCCATGCGGATACATCCCACGTTCCACGTATCCCGCCTCAAACCATTACTCATTAGCGCCTTAGCACCTCCCGAAGTACCGCCACCGCCGCCTCGTATCATTGGGGGTGGTCCCGCTTATACGGTGCGTAGTATCGTGGCTTCGCGGCGTGTAGGTAGGGGTACTCAGTTCCTAGTGGACTGGGAGGGTTACGGTCCTGAGGAGCGCAGTTGGGTTCCGTCCCGGCACATCTTGGATCCATCGTTGATCCAAGATTTTCACCGCGCGGGGCTGAAGGGTCGTCAGGAGCCGTCCCTTAAGGGGGGGGTCCTGTCATGGTTGTTCCCCTGACTTACCACTAGAGGGCGGTGTTGCGCCTTTCTGGTAGGAGGGGCGGAGCAAATCAATTACCATTTCCTCCTATTTAAACCTCAGCTGATTTCCGGTTCTTTGCGAAATCGTAAGCCTTTATTTACGATCTAGCCGGTAAGGTCTGTGTGTCTTTTTAAAGACGCGCTCAAAGAAACTTGCTATCATTCAAGAAACATTTCCTATTCAAATCCTTAGCAAATGTAGGAATTATTTTATGTGACTCGATTTAGGAAACTTACTCGCTCCCCTGAGTTAGTTTGGTTTTCTCGGTACACAGTCTGTGGACTGTGTTTCGGGTTTATTTCTTTCGTTGGTTATTTGGCTCTTCTAGCCGTTTATCTTTTCATTCAAACACTCGGTGTTGGTGGTTTATTTCATTCCTTTGTTTGTGTCTTTGTGGCACCTAGTCACCCGTTGGGTGATATTTCGTTTCCCTTTTGTTATTGTTTCTCCTATTCTCTGTTACTTCAGAGTTTGTGGTTAAACTGTATAGTACAGTTTAACTTATCGATACCCCCGGGGTTCTGCGATTGGCACCAATCCCTAAACCCACCATCACACATGGTGAACGGTTTTGGTGGCTGTGGCATGGGGAACATTTTCCGGTCATGGTTTATGTCCACTCAACCCCTTCAAGGCCAAGGTAAACATCTATAAATACAAAGCCATTGTGATGGAGTGATCAGCGTTTTCCACCACCATCAACAAAACACCAAATGATGTAATTTCTTGTGGAAAAATTGTGTTGCCTCCCTCCAATAGAGCTGCAGGCCCTTGCAGAATCTATGCCAAGTCACCAATGGTTGTTGGTGGTTCCTTTATTTAGGCAATTAACTGTATGTTACATTTGTGTTAAAAACCTGTTCCTAACACCCAAAACATAAAAGCAAAAAAGGCCAAAATGAATGTTACATCTCACAAATATACAAGATATTTCCACTGTTATATATTTGAATTTCCATATTTTACAACACTGTCTATTTTACAATATTTCCATCATTGCGTATGGAAAACAATTCCTATTTTTGCAATACACAACACACATTTTGACAAAGTAAATGAAAATGTGTTCCTGTTTTATATGTCATACGTTTTCATAAGGACTGGCTCCTCAACAATGGCTGTCCGTGTTGGGTATTTTTCTCCGTGTTAAAAGTGTTAAAAGCCCATCGTGACGCTCTCTGCAACAACCTGACTGTAAACGGCACTGCACTAGTAAAACTTGATTGATTGATTGAAGCAATAAGTATTAGAGGCTGCTCAGCAGATATTATGTTGGTATACCACTGGAATGATGCATAGGCAGTATGTTTCTTAGGCTGTGGAACACGCTATGAAAGATAAGAGAGGAATGATCTGATGCAAGCTGAAATATCGCTAGTGCTGGTCCCAGGTCGCAAAAATTCACTCGGATGCCATTTGAGCAGACACGGTCGCTGAAAGAGCTTGCCCGAAACAGTCAAGGCATCAAGTCCCTGCTCGGCAGTTTCCGATGAACGACGCACAGAAAGTACAGTCCCTGAGTGTCCGCTGCTCACATGCGCACAGGCCTGTTTTTGGACCTTGAAGGGGATTATGAAGTGGTCTCCCTGAATTTCTACCATTTTCACATGGGCCAGTCGTGCGACCACACACAGACCTATTTCTACATCCCAAATGGAATTTTATACATGCAGGCACCAATATCGACAATTTGACATGGCATCAATATCATTCAATGTCAGCATGTGCAAAGGGAGGGGCAATGTTGTTTAAGCCTTCCTCTGCACCAGTTTAAAAAAAAAAAAAAAAATAGAAATAGTGCATCCTGGTCATTCATACTAGTTTCCTTTTCCATATCTCTATTGAAGCACTAGCAGTGCTTAATTTGTGCCAGGGCACAGCCCCGGCAAATGCCAAGAATCCGATTTTGCACCCCAGCAAATGTCTTACTCAGAATCAGAGCCCCGGGCTCATAAATATCAAAAGTGCGACAACAACGCGTATTTTAAACTGGTATTAAACAACGTTACGGAGGGGGCGTGTGGTTGGGGGAGGCGAGTTGAGCCCCGGCATCTCTTATTTTACAAGAATAAAAGATGTGTGATGTGTGTGTGGAAGCAGATTCCAGGTGCAAGATGATGGTGTTATCCCAGACGATATACACGCTTGGTGTTTGGGGTTCTCTTCATTTACATTTCCATGTTAAAACAGCTCAGAAAGGTAGGCTACAGCCTCGTTAGCTGAAGTTGTGTTCACTTGACTGAAGGATAACCTTTTTGATTAATAAAGATGAATGGAAAAGTGAACATTGACTCAGTTTATGTATTTTGTATTTGATGGATTTAAACAATGTGGTATTTATTGATGTCATATAAATGTGCAACATATGGTGTTCCATATCGGTCCCCAACTCCAGTGCAAATCCACATAAAAAATGACTGAATGGGAGTCATATTCAAATTTATTGAAATTCTATTCTACTATTCTACATGGATATCATGTGTTATCAACACATGCAGACTAAAGATTCTAGTTGTAATGTAAACTAGCAGGGGACAAAAAACTGCAACACCAACATTATGAGTGATATTCCAATACATATGTAACAAAACATATATTCATAGGTTTGTTGTAGCGGTAGTTGTAGCAGTAAGTGGAGCATAGGTGAGCTGTTGGAGCAGGTGTGTGCAACTTGTGGGATGTTTTCTGGGCCTCTCGTGGGGCTCAGTTTAGGGGAGAAGTTGAGCAGAACTGTGCTAATTCATTGCAAGTTCCTTAGCGTGCAGGTGTTTGGCCTGCAATACGTTGGGAAAGTCAAGCTGGCGCTGCCTTATCAACAGCCTTAGCAACAGGAATGTCCAGGATGAAACTGTGGACTGGGAAGCTACTAATTTCCAATGAGATGCAAAACCTTCCTTTGTGATATCTCATGAAATGCTGTTGTCTTCCGTCTATGCAAAGTAAACAAAGAAGAGACAAATAAATTATATAAACTAATGCAGCTGAAAATAGCAATGTTAAAAATAATGCTATTGCTATGCCATTTGAAGGAAGACAGCATACAATAAAATATCCAATAAGCATTCCGCCTTCCACAATAATAACATTGCAAGGGCTTTGTTGGTGTCCTGTAGTGAAATTTCCTACGCAAAAGAAACTGACGTTTACGCTTCAGAAACAAGACAGAATTTCCTGGTGACTAAAAAAATGAACTGATGGTTCAGCAGAGAGGCAGAGAGGAGAACATGACTTCTTGTTTTTGGAATGACCTACATTTTGTACAAGTATTGTTCTCATTGATTCTTTGCAACAGCGCAGTGACAGAGAGCGAGCAGGGGAGCCCTGGATCTCTGCTCCTGTTTGTCCCTTATCTGACGGCCCCCCAGCGCTGACGCAACACAAATGCCACTGTCACAAAAACTAGACGTGTTATAATCCAGCAGGAGCCTAAACATGGGATGACAGTTCTACGCTTCCGTTGTCATCGGGGAAAAAAACAGGGGAGACAATCGACGGCAATGGCCATCTCTTTATTTTTTTTCTATTTTCTCTTTCTGCTGTTTTTTAGTAGCCGACTATACCCTCTTTTTTCATGTCAATTATCCCCCCTCCCTTGTATTGAGAGCTTGCTGCTATGGTCCTGAACCACAGCAGCAAGTCCTGGCCTGGCACCTCCTTGCTATAGGCCCAGCCAGGGACCCCGGTACATGGCTCGGGTGTCTCAAAATGCTCAGAGGGGAAATAAAAACACTGTTCTGGAGCCAAATGGATACCACAAAAGGGAGAATGAGAGAGAACCAGGGGATGATGGCCGGCTTTCTGCTCAGAGCCAAAGAGCAACACAAAGGCTGCTGAGGTGTTCCCTTAAAATGGTTATCAGTGGTTTGCACTGTGCCTATCCTCGAAAGAAGTGTATCTAATTGGAGTCTTTTTCTGGAAAGGTCCAGGGACTATTTGAAAATGGGCCCTATAGGACAAATGATTAGCAAGCACAAAACGCACTAAGCCCGTTGCCCTGAAACAATTTTGGTGCGATTAACTGCACTATAAGGTAACTTCTTTTTTATTTTAAAAAAGTTTCAGATTTTTTCCCATTTTTCTCACAATTTGTTAGCCAATTGATTTGTCTCTGCGAGGCAAGTTAATTCTCAGAGGGTAGCAAACTCCGCTTCCTTTGAGATGGAATTCGCCCACCCACGTTCTGGAGACTTCCTTACGTGCTTCACGGCAGACCCGAGCCGGCTCACTCTCCCCCTCCCCCTGGGGCGGACAGCCAAACGCAGCCCCCAATCGGGGCTGACAACCAGGGCCGGTCTGGTAGAGACGGGTTTCAAACCGTGTCCCTGACAGGCAGCTCACACTCATATCGGACCAGCCAAGATATGGTACGTTAGACCTCTTCGCTATCCGCCACCCCTTCAAGGAAACTTCTGAATGTGTCTAACGGCTAGTTTGGATCACGCCAAAGTTTCAGCCACACCCGTGGAGCAAGTTCCATATTTACATTTAGGAATTGAGCAGACACTCTTATCCAGAGCGATTTACAAGATGACAGACTCCACAGACTCCTCTACCTTAGCAAATGCCTATCTTGCCCGTCTGCCCTTGGGAGAGCCTTCCTCAGTTCTGACTGAGACTGGGTGGCAAGGCTTAAGCACGTAGGCATGCAGGAAGGGCATGGTGCTGTTTATTTTGGGAGCTCTGGCAATAAAACTCACAGATGGGAGGGAATTAAAAATATATATACACTCCAGGACAAGAAAAACGCTTCCAGTTCCTTCCTCAACCGTCTGTGTGGTGCGTCAATTCACGGGAAGACACGTTGCTTGCCAACCAATCATGATTTAATTTTGTAGACCAGCCTACAATTCAGACCAAGTCTACAATTCAATATATTAGGCGGAAGCATAATTGTTTCCTGAGTAAAAAAAACCCAACTCAATTTGGATTATTCCAGTCTTTCCACATTTGATATTGGTGTCCCACTGAAGCCTTGCCCTTAAAATGATCCACATATTTGTATGTGGTTAATATATATATATATATATATACTATATATATATATAGCACTATATACAGTGATTGTTTGTGAACCCCTTGTGCAATCATAGAGTTTTTACCACAAACTCCTTATTTAATCAGAACCAGTCTTTTCTTAACTGAAATAAAGGGTCTATATTTACCAAATTCATACATTTTTGAGGAAATTGTGCATATAGTAGAGTACAAATTTGGTAAAAATAATTAGGGAAGGTGCAAAAATAAGTGAACCTCCTGTTGCCTTAGTTGAATGAAGTAGGTAAGTAGAATCAGGTGGGTATATAATTGGGTACCAAGTTAACCAATCAAAGGTCAGATCTTTAGGAAAGAGTTTGGGTTGCACTCCCATAAATACAGGTAAGAAACCTGGTCAGTTCGGTGTTACCCATACAGGTGAATGCAAAACACACCATGCCAGGATCTAAGGAGACCTTAGAGGACCTCAGGAAGAGAGTAATGAGAGTGCATCAGTCTGGAGAAGGATATAAAATCATATCAAATGGACTTAGGCTCCATCAGTCCACTATGAGACAAATAATATACAAATGGAGAGCGTTTAACATGACAGCAACTCTCCCTAGAAGTGGGTGTCCTTCTAAAACATCACCAAGAGCCACAAGAAAAATAATAAGTCCAGTAAAAAGCAACCCAAGAATAACATCCAGGGATCTACAAGCCACCCTCGCTACATCTGATGTCATTGTGCATCCATCGACAGTAAGAACAACGTTGAATAGAACTGCCATGCAAGGGTAGCCAGGAAGAATCAAGCTGCCCATTTTAAGTTTGCCAGAGATCACCTGGACAAACCTGAAGATTTCTGGAAGTCTGTTCTCTGGACAAATGATTTTTGGTCACAATCAAAAATGCCATGTCTGGCAAAAACTCAACACTGCCCACCACCAAAATAACCTTATCCCTATGGTCAAGCATGGTGGCGGGAGTGTCATGCTGACATGGCTGCTTTTCTTCCTCTGGGCCTGGACAACTCGACATGATTAAGGGAAGAATTCATTCTGAGGGATATCAGAGAGAACGTCAGGCCATCAGTCTGAGAGCTAAAACCTGGCTGAAAGTGAGTGTTCCAAGAAGACAATGAACCGAATAATTTAAAAAAATCTACCAAAAAATAGCTCAGGAGAAAGAAGTTTTGTGTTTTGGATTGACCAATTCAAAGTCTGGACCTAAATCCAATTGAGATGCTGTGGCAGAAATCTGAAGAGGGCTGTTCATGCCAGACAGCCCTCAAACCTCACTGAGTTGGCTGGGTTCTGTAAGGAGGAGTGGGCGAGAACCCCTCAAAGAAGATGCCAGAGTCTGATCAGTGGCTATAGGAGACATTTGCTTCAAGTCATCGCTGCTAAAGGAGGTGCCACAAGTTATTGATTGAAGGGGTTCACATACCTTTGCACACAAGGATATCTGAGTTTTCAAATATTCAAGCATCACTGTGTAGCTTGCCTCAAGAATTATTTCCAGATGATTCCTCCAACTTAAGAGCAAAAGGTATTTATATTCATAGGACTTCCAATCAAGCGTTCATGTGGAGCGAAACATGTACAGTAAGTGTCTGTCTCTCATGGTCTGCAGCCCTTCATAGGTCTTGCTTTACACTACTTGTAAAGGGAAGGCAGCTCTGAGCTGGTTCAGAACTGAAGCCACCAACTGCTATACTATACCAACTGCTAACTGTGGTTTCCATGTGGCTCAGTAGGTAGAGCGTGGTTCTGTGTGGCTCAGTAGGTAGAGCGTGGTTCTGTGTGGATCAGTAGGTAGAACGTGGTTCTGTGTGGCTCAGTATGGTTCTGTAGAGCGTGGTTCTGTCTCAGTAGGTAGAGCGTGGTTCTGTGTGTCTCAGTAGGTAGAGCATGGTTCCGTGTGGCTCAGTAGGTAGAGCGTGGTTCTGTGTGTCTCAGTACGTAGAGCGTGGTTCTGTGTGGCTCAGTATGTAGAGCGTGTTTCTGTGTGGCTCAGTAGGTAGAGCATGGTTCTGTGTGGTTCAGTACGTAGAGCGTGGTTCTGTGTGGCTCAGTAGGTAGAGCGTGGTTCTGCGTGTCTCAGTTCATGGTTGTGTGGCTCAGTAGGTAGAGCGTGGTTCTGTGTGTCTTACGAGAGCTGGTTCTGTGTGGCTCAGTAGGTAGAGCGTGGTTCTGTGTGGCTCAGTAGGTAGAGCGTGGCGTTGGCGACGCTTAGGTTGTGGGTTCAATACCCACTGGGACCACATATACTGAAAAATGTATGCATTCACTACTGTTAGTCGCTTTGGATGAAAACGTTTGCTAAATGGCGTATATTACTATACGACTGGCCTCAGCAGAGCTTAACCAAAGGCCGTTCAGGAACAGTGTTTGGGGAGTGAGTCACTGCAGCCCTGGCATTGTTGTGCTGGACGGAGATGGGACGAGGAAGCGGGGATGAGTCACCCCGCACGCACACACACGCACATTACATTCTCTCTATCAGTTTTTTTTTGTATATGCTGTAGTTGTGTTTTGTACTGTTGTGTTTTTAAAATTATTATCTGCTGTCATCTTGGTGTATGTGTCTCCTGTTTTATCTGTGTAAATGTATGTTTTATGTAACCTTTATTAACTCCCTCCCACTGTACTGCGACCTTGGGTTTATTGAAAGGCGCATAACAAATAAAATGTATTATTATTATTATTATTATTATCTCTGACTCATTGAGAAGCGGGGAATGAGTCACAACGTGCGTATCTCTGACTCATTGAGATTTCGGGCTGTTGCGCAATCACCTCATCCGGCCAGTTCAGCCCCTCTGTGCCACTTTCAAAGCCTGGCCTGCTTTTCATTGGGTACTGAGTTGTCATTTTGCCTTGGAAATGTTCTAGGCGGCCAGCCCTCAACCCTCACGGTAAAACTCATTCACCCTTTTTTAACTTGAACAACTTTTTCCTCTTTTCTCCCTCTCTCCGTGGACTTCCTGTTTCTTAATAATTCATTCCCAAAACAAAAATGTCATTATTTCTGATGAAATGAGCTTCTGTTCTGATTAGGAAACAAATAGTGCAGTCTAATTCTGCGCTTTCACCATGAGCTAAATTAAAACATTAAATAGTCTCGGAGGGAAAATGTTATGGAGTAGAGACCTAACGTTAGAACAGGACCATATGGCTAAGTTACATCATTAAATTCAAGTATTCCTATTGGAATATCCACTTTTGATAGACAAGTATAGATAGTATAGTATTTTTCAATTGCCTATGTGATAAATAGGTCAAATCAAGGTATTCACACTGTCATCTGCTGTCAAAAATAAACAGCGTGAATATGATGCAAATCACTGATGAACCCGATCTTGTCTGGTAAACTCTAAGGTTGTGTGTAAATTGAATGTAAGCAAGAAGTCAATGGGGAGAAAATTGACTCATTGTAAAGGAATGTGTGTGATTGCAGGGATAGAAATAAAGATCTGCTGGGGAGGGAACGGCTGTCCCATCTCTATCAGCATTGAACAACACCTGCCGCCTGATCACTGGCTGCTTGAAACCCACCAACACAAGCAACTTGCACCTCCTCGCTGGCATTGCCCCTGCTGATATCAGACGGGAAGTTGCCAGCCGAGTTGAGATAACAAAAGCTACTAGTGATGAACGCCATCTCCTCCATGGATGTCACCCTCCGACCCAGCGGCTAAAGTCAAGAAGAAGTTTTCTCAGCCATGTCCAGCCCCTAACAAAGTCCCGGGAAGAAACCAGAATCCAACTCTGGATGGGAAAGCTTGAAAATGACCCCCCTCCAACTGTCATGGGAATACCCTCCACTGAAGACCTTCCCCCTGGCCTAAAAGCACCATGGGCTCAGTGGAAAGCACTCAACCGCCCGAGAACGAGAACGGGACGGTCAAAAGCTGCTCTGGCCAGATGGGGCTACAAGACTGGCCCAACCACCTGTGAATGTGGTGAAGCAGACCACAGTATGGAGCACTGCCTTGTCTGCTCTCTACTACCCAATCCTTGCAGCTCAAAAGACCTTGCAGTGTTCAACAAAAACGCAAAGGACTGTACAGAAATGGGAAAATGTCATATAAACACCACGCTTCAAAGAAACGAAAAGAAGAAGATCTCTATCTATCCTGTTTATCAAGCCGCTAGAGGAACTGCTCCCTCCTATCTCCAGACACTCATCACACTCTACACCTCAGCCAGACCCCTCCGCTCCACCTCCTCTGACAAACTGACTGTCCCATCCCTCTGGGCCCCAGGCAGCCACTCCTTGCGGTCTCGCCTCTTCTCTGTCCTGACCACTTGGTGGTGGAGCAATCTTCTGCAGTCGGTCAGGACCGCGTAATCACTGGCCATCTTCCGCAAGAGACTCAAAACCCACCTCTTCAGACTCCACTACCACTGAAATATGTACATTTAACTAATTGTCATCATCACTGCTTACATGTTGTGGCAGCCCCTTGGGCTGCCCAAGGCTGCCTGGCCCTTCAACGCATTGGAGCCACTGGAGCCAAAAAAATTACATTTCCCAGCAGCCCGCAGTCCTGAACCTGAACCAAGTTAAGAGTTTGGGACTACGGACAGCTGAAGGTCGTTTGGAGGCCAGAATGGCTATGAGAGCTTAGTAGATCTTGATCACAGATCTCGGTTGCAATCTCAACCACTCACATACCCATTAGGGTGATTGAAACCTTGTAGGGCAACAGCATGGATCACTTTCCAGCTGTCATCTCATAGAAAATAAAACATGATAATAACTATAACTGCAGGCACCAGGGCTTCACTGAGGGCCAGGGTTGAGTAACAACCTCAAATGGAGCAACTGCCCTGGGAAAGATTAATTGTACCACACATAGGCTACAAATAGTCTCAACGTCTTTGTCATTATCTTGCACCATAAACGACCTGGCACAATCATACATAATATTGCAAGTCTGAGACGCTTGAGTCTCTTGGAAGCTTTGGAGTTATTGCATCTTCCTGCATCTTCAATAAAAAGTTTTTATTTTTCTATTGAACTCAATCAAAGTGCTTTGTGTGTGTGTGTGTGTGAGCGTTTATGTATTCACGACCAATAAAAGGGCACAACCGCACACAATGCGGTCACTTCAGGGTACATCTATAAATGATGGGTTCAGAGCCTGGACTGAATTGACAAGATGCCACTGTGCAACATTAAGATCATGGGGGACCTCAGTAAGCTGGCATTGATGTTTAATGAACTCACATTTAGACCATGAGGACCAGCTATACTGTGGTAAAGCGGCAGTGTAGTATAATGGTGAGGGGAACTGGGCTTGTAACTCAGAGGTTGCTAGTTCGATTCCCAGGTGGGGCTCTGCCGTTGTACCCTTGAGCAAGGTACTTAACCTGACTTGCTTCAGTAAAATATTCAGCTGTATAAATGGGTTGTATGTTAAGAAATGTAAACTGTGTAAGTCGCTCTGAATAAGAGCGTCTGCTAAATGCCTAAAATTTTAATGTAAAATGGAAGCAGAAATTGCTTGGGCAGCCTGCAAAGCTGCAAATGGATACATATTGAAACATGTAACATGTTGCCAGTGTTGCTAAAAAACCTTGCCATCTCCCAAATTTTCAGGAACAGGCAAAGAACTGTTTCTTTTTTTTCATTTACCAGCATATCACTACGGTTCAGTCGCATGGGATTTTGAACTGACTTTATTACTTTTTGAGTTATGAGACACACTGTGAGAGCTGGATGAGAATTTTCAATATGTGTAAAAAAACTTGAGTTTTTTGCAAACACTGGCAATATAAGGAGTGGCAGGTGGTACAGTTCTGACACAGAGCAGTACCAGCTTTCAATTAAGGGATGTTGTTGAGTCCAGTCTTTCTCATTCTTGCCCAGTATGATTTTTGGCCACGAGGTTTTACAGTATTACAGAACGAAAAAGAAAAAAAGATCTTCATGTCAACATAGTAACGGACAGCTGCTTCTGACTACTGACAACCGGTTAGCAGTTAATCTCAATTCAGCAACTAATTGCTGAAAATACCATTATTATCATTCATGAAAAAGTCATTATTAACAACGTAAGTTAGCTACTCTGCCCATGCCTCACTAATCCCCTGGTTTAAAGGCCCAAAAATGAAAGAGGGAGTGATCATTTCACCTCACGAGCAAACAAGACATTCCCTAACTGCACTCTCTGCTCTCAGGAAGGAACTTTAAACTCTTCTCATTGTGCCACGTGTGTGAGCAGTGACTACTCATCACATTACTCTCGGCGGTCCTCATGTTTTTCTTGCAAAGTTTTGGGGACACGTCATAACGATTTCGCCCTCCTCCGACCTCTGGCAAAAGCATTGTCCGGGCAACAAGGCCCCCCCGTCCGGAAGGTGTGATGGAGAGTGTGGAGTGGTCAGTCCGGTGGGTCACCTTGACCCACATGTAAATGGCCACCATCGAGGCGCTCGATTTATCCACCGTCTAGCGGCCTGGAAAAAGGGAGCCTCACGGGATCCATCCATTGCGATGGGCGGACGGGAGATCATGGGGGGAGTTTGGCGATGGCAGGGGGGGGCGCTCTGTAATTAAGGCCAGAGTCGACCCTCCCTCCATTGCCGCGGTGTCCGCACGGACACCACCCCAGCCTGGCATAAATCACGTTGTGCCGCGTGATGTATCCAATGCGCTCAGCGCCCCTTATCCGACGCTGGGCCATGCTCGCTGATCCCTTTACACAGCTGGATCCGCCACCGAGCGGTTCAGGTAAATCATCTTGCTCGAGCCCCGCAAACAACCACACCACACCTATTACTCAAACCACCATGCCCTTGGTACCCTAAGCCCAGTGTTTTAACCACCATTCATAATAGTATGAAAGGTATGAATTCTCTGTCTGACCCCTCAGTGGTGGAATGACCTTCTGCAATCGGTCAGGACCGCGGAATTACTTGCGATCTTCCGCAAGAGACTCAAAACCCACCTTTTCAGACTCCACTACCACTGAAGTCTGTACATCTAGCCAATTGCCATCAACACTGCCTACTTGTTCAATACTTTTTGTATATGTATAATTCTTTACTCCTCAAAGAAAAAAAAGAAAAAGAAAAATGTACTAACCGTTTCCTTCCCAGTGTTACAAGTACAGTATGCAGCTGCCAACAATGATGTCTATCGCTGTATTACTGCACTGATCTCTTGCGTGAACAATGATTGTTCCTACCATGTATTAATGCACATCTTGTAAGTCGCTCTGGATAAGAGTCTCTGCTAAATGCCTAAAATGTAAAATGTAAATGAATAGTAATTCCTATAGTAATGGCACTGTTTTATCATCCTGTGGACAGAAGTTTACTTAAGAGAGTGGCGTTTACTTAAGCGCATTTACAACAACCGCCAAAACCATCTGCATAACAGAAACCTTCCAAAGCAGTACCGCTCCTCGGTCTGCATGCGCTGAATGATTTATGCAAACCTACAGATTTATTGTTTGAGACTCCCTACAAAGCACCAGTGTGACCCTCTCTCCCTAAATGTGAAGAGGCCCGCCTGGCCTTTCGATTCTTAAAGGTGCCGTCAACATAAGTTTAACTGGAAGGGGCATAAACAACACATGCAATATTGAGCTGGGTAAACGTTCCTTTGTGTACTTACTTCGAATTTCAAATCCCTTCTATGACCGCAAGGTATTCTTTTTAGCCCGGAGCCTTGGGGATCGCATCGCAGCTGGTGCTATGCGAGCATGGCGGAGCGGATGAGCGGTCAAGGCTTCGTTTGAGTGTGGCGAGCTGGGCCTGCTTGCTGAGCCGTCTGCGTTTGGAGATTAACCTCAGATGACCCTTCACATCGAGTGCCATCGTCGCGAAGCAGCAGCAGCAGAAGAGACAGGCCGCCGACTGCAGACTCGCGAGGCACGAGCCGGTTAAATTAGGCTTGACGTAACCATGGAGACGTCCTTGTTAACTCATGTGCCGTGATATGCATCAACCAAAGCTTGGCACATGGTGCATTAGGAGCGGGAATATCATAACGCACAACGTCTCATCTTCTGCAGGGTATGCTGTGGACTAGGAATGAGGGATCAGCGTTTGAACTTGTGCGCTCTGTCAGGTTGTTGGTTCTGTGTGGCTCAGTAGGTAGAGCATGGTTCTGTGTGGCTCAGTAGGTAGACCGTGATAAAAGCGTCTGATAAATGACATATATATATGTTGGACTTGTGAAATCTCCTCATTCTGTTTCAGATTGCAAGCAGCTCTGTACAGCAGCAACAGGCACCTTTGTTTGTTTGTTGTTCCGTGTCTTTAGCACTCTAACAGCTCATTTCAAGTGTTGTTTCCACTGCAAGCACAACGTTACTGAGGGGTGTAAGTGGCTCTGTGGTTAGCGACACCGGCTGGCAAGCGAAGAAGAGGTCAAAATGAAAGAACAATGAACTGGAGGCCGGAGGGATGCCAGTTCACTTCCTGGGGCACTGCCGAAGTGCCCTTGAGCAAGGCACTGATCCCCTAACTGCTCCAGGGGCACCGTACTATGGCTGACCCTGCGCTCTGACCTCTCTTAGGAGAGGTATGCGAAAAGACAAATTCCAATTATCTTGTGTAACATGGCAATAAAGAATATTCTATTCTATTCTTCTATAAAAATACGTATGTACACGGGTATCTTTGTAGTTACATTGTACTTACACATGAATTAGGGCCACTTGTAAAATAGGCCTGTACTGGAGCTTTGTAGTGAACAAAAAAGAGTTGAAGACAATTATTTAATTGCCTTGTATTTTCTTCATGTTGCTGATAAACCTTCATTTCATTCATTTGACAGATTCATCAAATGGCTTAATAATCTGTCTACATAGAAAAAATGCATGGTCTTTTGCTTTTCAGACATACAGAAAAATGCATTGTACAATATAGATTTGAGCCCCCCTCAGACAAAAAGGCCATTCATTTCACACATGTGGAAGACTAGCATGTGGTGGAGGACAAGCTTTGTGATGATCATTTTTAAGTAATTTTCCTTTGACTGATTTACTTTTTAACTTTAAAGCTTTCAAACCGTTAATCACACCTGAAGGGTCTTTTATTTTATGATATTGGGAAAATAGCCTGAGGACACAGCTGATATAGAGTCCATTTTGGAGCCCTGCCAAGTCTTAACTCACACCATTTTAGGCTAATGTCTTAATTAAAGGCTTAATAAAAGGCTTAATTTAGTCTTGCTAATTAACGGGAGTTGTGGTTCAATTTTACTGCTAAATGAAATTAATATATACACAGGTCATTGAACTCATTACTTTGAAATTAGTATGAAGTTCGGAATAAAAGTATAACATGGTTCAAGTTCCTTTCTCCAACTAAGACTACATTTTTATGCATATTTACTGTGAGACAGTTTGGCTAACACACTGATGGACATCACCAATCGCCAATTATCGATTGTCGCGAAACATGGGGCTCCCCTTTTCCCCTGCCCCCTTCACCCCTTGCTCTGGTTGTGTCATACTGAGTATCCTCTCTACATCGCTTCAACTGTCAATCATTTGATCAAGCCCACTTAATAGGATACTCCTTATTACACACAAGGCAATTGAAATGTGTCTTTTCACATATCTCTCCTAGGAGAGGTCCAAGTGCAGGGTCAGCCATAGTGCAGTGCCTATGGAGCAGTTTTAGGGGTTCGGTGCCTTGCTCAAGGGCACTTCGGCAGTGCCCCAGGAAGTGAACTAGTATCCCTCCAGTTTATAGTTCATAGTTTTTTTTGGTTTGGCCTTCCTGGGATTCTAACCAGCAAACCTCGGCTTGTCAGCCTGTATTGTTAACCACTGAGCCACTGCTGCCCCCATAATCTTTCACAACCTTCATAATCTTTATGAACTCCATGGAGCTATCACGTGCATTCATTGACTCACACAAAGTTCAAATGAAATCAACTGCCTTTTTGCCAAAAATCAACTTGAAGACAAATCATTCTGCCCAGCCAGGATGGACAATCCAGGTCGTGCAGTGAGGTGGGTTTAGGCAGGTGTCAGGTTGTAGAGCAAACCAGAAGGTGAGAAAGGAGAGAAACGGAGAAAAGCCAGAGAGAGGTACATTCGGGAGACACTGGGAGGAAGGCACCCATCCATTAGGGTGAGGTGAGCAGAGCCCTGGTCCTGAGTGGCTCTATTTAGGTCCTGCCTCAGCCTCAGGACATTACCGGCTCAGACTGGGGGGGGGGGGTTTAAAATAGACGCCCTAATGGAGGCACATAACTCTGGCACACCGTCCCACCCGAGACCTGCACTCCCAGCTTGTCGTCTGATAGGTCGCCGCCTGTCCGTGAGTTACAGCCAGCACCCCCTCGGGCCACGTTATTTTAGGAGCGGGACTGAGTTCGCTTTCCTCTCGTTGCCAGGGACGACGAGCCCGCTGCCGAATCCTGCCATGTTTATTTATTTATTTATAAATATATTATATTTGTTTTTGTGAAAAACATTTTTATTAAGGTTTTCGGGAAGAAAAAACTTAAGAAGAAAATCAACTATGCCAGGAATACAATTTTCCTGCATTCCAGAATACATCATGTGTGAAGTGAGGACATGCATACAGGAGTGTTCATATTCGATACTCTGTGCACAGGGACTTATTGTTGTTCTAGCTTTAGCTCGATGACAAGTGGCTTTGGATCTCATTTGGGAGACGAGTGGGATGTGAGATACCGATGTATTAAATAAAGGGGACTGGTTATTATGGTTTGATTATTTTTTTAAAGAATTTTTTCTCCCAATTTAGTAGCCAATTACACCCTCTCTTTTTCATGTCAATCCCCCCCTCATATTCTGAGTTCGTTGCCATAGCCCTGAGACCGGCAGTGACAAAGGCGAAGTATTGTCTCCTCCGAGCCGGCACTCACCAAGCTGTCGGCTGTAACTCCAGTACACAGAGCCACTCCTATACGCAGCGAACTCATGTCGGCTTCCCTCACCCCTCCCTGGGGCGGACAGCGCCGATACTGGCCGGTGGAATCGAATCCTGGTCGCAGTGGCCAGCATTGATCGTTGTAACTTTTTTTTTCTTGTGATCCCATACAATGGCAGTGCATGCTGGGAAGCATGCTTTCATCTATGCTGCTCCAGTCTCTTGGAACCTATTGCAGAAAGATTTGAAGCTGACCTCTCTCATTGGAATTGATCATTTTAAATAATTTGTTTTACAATTACTTATCATGAAATGCTGTTTTTAATTAACTAAAGCTTTTTTAGGGCACTCTGCCAACCTCTTTTTAATTATTGTGTGTTCTTACAATCCTTCTGTGTGATATTGTTTTATATGGAACTTTTTGTACGCTGCCTTCTTGGCCAGGGCTCACTTGAAAAAGAGTTGCAAATCTCAACGTGACTACCCTGGTTAAATAAAGGATAAATAAAAAATACCAAAAATCTGTTCTCATCAGTCTGTCCAGTTCCAGTTCCTCCATATACAGTCACTGAATGATTTCTGACTCATGCAATCTACAGACTGGCTTATCTGGTGCGAACACAGACCCAAACACACCTATGCACATAAAATATGTCATGCTTTGCCAACCGCAGTATAACAACAGTCACAGGAAATGCTTCATGTGACATTATGCTTCATTGTGCATTTGTTGATGGCTAATGTACAATTGTGGTAATGGCACCTAAACCTTCGAGGAAGTTTTTCAGGGAAGTTTGTCAAACACAGAGGTCTCCTCATATTATCGTCAACTATTAAAAGTTTGGGACCAGCCACAATTGGTTTTTGGCTTATCTACAGCACACACACACCAAACCTTTGTTGTTTCATCCAAATGTGGTATGCCAACAGAAACACTGTTTGCCTTCCCTTGATGGGAGGTATGATGGAAGGTATTTGGAGGCCAATTGAATTTGACACAGATAGTCCAGACACCAAATAGGTAAATTATCTTCAGTGTGACCAGAGGGAGTTTGCCTGGCACAAAAGGGGCTATGTTTATCTACTACAAAGGGACTAGGCCCTGGGGGAGAGAGAGGGAGCGCAACGTGTCAATCCAGTCCAAAATCCAAGTCAAATCAGATTTTTTTTCATACACTGAGTATTTTTGTTTTTATCTAAAACTGTACCACAAATCTCCACATTTGGAGTTCAGCAACCTCGTGCAGGTTTTCAACCTTTAATAATACTATGACTAATACTACTACTACTACTAATAATAATAATAATATGTATTATTATTATTGTCTTTTACTTGTATGCTGCCTCTCAGGGTTGGATGTATTAGCTGGAATACGTGGGAGTAAAACTGTGAAAAATAGGATTATTGGAAAGATTACAATGCACAGGATGCATTTTTCTGGATTTCTGATATCCAAAAGGAACAAATTTACAAAATGAGAGCAGATTAATTCTGGTCACTTACACAGAGTACAGCATCGTTTTTTGGGTAATTTTGGGAAGCCCTAGCATTAGAGGAGCAGAGGGTGCAAACGGCAGCGATGTCAACACTGAAGCTCCGTATATGAAGAAGCGGTGCTGTGAAGGTCCTCAAGGCAAGAAGACAGATGTCTTGAGGTGAATTGATTTGACCAGACTGGGGGTGGAGTGGGGTCCAGAGCAGGGGTGATTCTATGATTTGACCTTTAGGGGGGCTCAGCGCCCAATGAGAATGTGAGATGTACACATGCAAAGTACAAGCCTAAAATTGTAATTAATTTACTGCTACATTCCCCCAAAACAAAAACACCACAATGGTGGTCGCTCTCAAAATTGAAATACCACTCTCTATATGTGGTATTTTTAAAAATAGATATTAAGTAAAAAAGGTTTTTTAGAAAAGAATGACTAAACATTTTCAGGGGGGCTGAGGTGAAAGACAGGGGGGCTAAAGCCCCCATAAATAGAGTCTAAAATCACCACTGATCCAGAGAGAACAAGGGTAAATGGTGAACAAGTTATGGTCTGTGTTGCTATATTTTGTGTGGACACCAATGTGTTGATGGTTGTAGATGTGTTCAATACTTTTTGTATATGTATACATGTTTACTCCTCAAAAAAAAATCAAAAAAATTATTACTAACCTTTTCCTTCCCAGTGTTACAGGTATGGTATGCAGCTGCCAACAATGATGTCTATCGCTGTATTACTGCACTGATATCTTGCGCGAACAATGATTGATCTTACCTTGTATTAATGCACTTCTTGTAAGTCGCTCTGGATGAGAGCATCTGCTAAATGCTTAAAATGTGAAATGTAGATGGAGGACCTAAGAGCCAAGTGTTGCGATAGCCATTACACAACGATGAAACAAAACAGCGAACAATGTTTTTAGCGTCTGAATCAGTCAGGTAGGGTCTAATGTTGGATACATTCCTGACGTGGGAAAAAGAGGCTGCAGAAATGAGGATAACGTGGTTTAAATCACGGTGCCCGTGTGTCAGTACTGCTAGCTTTGTAGCGGAAGAGTAGGATCCACTTTGGTTGCCATTAGCGGTATGTCTAAAGCCTTTAGCAGAGATATGGGGAGCCAAATAGCAGAAGCTGGGGAAAAGTTCTGACTTAAGCCCTTGCAGATTGGGTCACCAGACCGTTCCTACATCCTGTAATACAGAGGCATTTGGTGATTCTGAAAATGCAAGGATTATGGTTCAATGCTCACGGTCTCAAAGCAATCTCTTTTGTTCATGTTTGGATTTGTATTCTCGTTGCACAGAGCCCCCCCAAAAAAACCCTTTTTCAAAATTTGAAACTTCTGGTCTCTACTTCCAGAAAGCTTAAAGTGAAATTAATGCATGTTAAAATGTATTTCAGAATTACATATTGAAGGATATTTGGGTGGTAAACAATTTAAATTTATACGAGAGCTTATTCTTCTTGTCAGAACATGTTGTCACAGTGTTGCCTCGTCCACTACGAGCGTGTTTGCATTAGCTGGTTTTTGCCAGCTCTGTTTTAGAGTTTGCTGGGAATATATTGTAGCATCCCAAGGGGCAGGACGAGGAAATGGATGCCCGCCTTTTCATACTTGGGAGCCACTGGAGAGGGAAAAACTGCATTTCCCAGCAGCCTGCAGTCCCGCAGCTGAAGCCCGTAAAGCTGGAGGACTACGGACAGCAATTTAGAGGCCTATTTAAAGGACTTAGGCTGTGTTCGAAACCGCTCCCTATTCACTATATAGTACACTATATAGTGTGTACGCCATTTTGTAGTGTGCGACGAATTCTAAACTGTTAATTTCGTTCACTATATAGTGAACGACAAAATACCCACAATTCACCGTGATTTGTAGTGAACAGCGAATGTACCCTACAATTTCTCCCGTGTACCACAATGCAATGCGGTTGTGTCATACCGTCATAAATACACCTCCGTTTATGCCTCAAGAAAAGTTCAGCCAACAGCAGTAACAACAGCAGCCACCGATAGCTACCATTATTATTGCTATGGGAGTTGGTGCTAGTCGTGAGCTCGTGAGTTATCCTAACATTATTTTCTCCACACAAGCTAGTTAGCTCCCGACTTCTATAACGGTAGCTATTGGTGGCTAAAGCAGTGGCTAGCAGACAGCACCACAGTTGACAAAACCACACTTGCACATCATTAGAATTTCAACAATTTATTTGGGATTTAACATTCAAAACTGAACATGCAAACCCGATACCACCTGAGTACATTTCAACAGCTGCCATGAGTGCTCGGTTTGTTTTCGATACTGGGCGCGTCCGCTTGCGTCACCTGAATATCCGGCACTTTTTTTTTGATGCAAATGACATTCAGTTGTAGTATCCGAAAACATTCTTTTTGTTCGCTACATAGTACACTATATAGTATATACTATATAGGGAATAGGGAATAGTGAACGAGTGAGCGGTTTCGAACACAGCCTTAGTTTGTGTTATACTGGAGAGGAGTAGGGTGGTGGCCTTTGAGAGTGTGGTGCAGAGTGTTTTTGGGATTGCTTTTGGGATTGCTTTTTGTGTTTCGAAATGGATTGTTTTGAGGACCCCGCTTGTGTACCAACTTTGGACTGTTTGAGGAACTGGATTGGATTTTGGACTTTGATTACGGACATGGACAACGAGTAAGGATTGTGGACTTTATGTGTTTGAATTCCCAGGAAGACCCCACCCTTTTTGTGTTTGTCGAAATTAGGTTAATAAATTATTGTTCTTGTTCTTACATCACAAGGTTTCCTCCACTAAGCCCATGGTCATGGGCACAATGTATTTTTTTCTTCTATTTTTTAATTTTTTTGCTGTTTTCTCCTGTTTTTTTTTTTCCTCCCCATTTTTAGTATCCAATTATACTCTCCTTTTCAGGTCTATTATCCCCCTCCCTCGTATATCTTATGAACTAGCTGCCGCAGTCCTGATACCGGCAGTGACATGTGGCTGGGCAACGCCTCCTCCAAGCCGGAACCCGCCTAGCCGTCACTGTAACTCCAGTATGTACACAGGGCCACTATTATACGCAGCAAACTTGCATCGCCTTCCCTGCCCCCTCCCTGGGGCAGACAGCCAATTGCCGCCCTCTAGTGGCACTCCTGGCCAGAGCTGACTCTGGCACTGTCGGTGAAATCAAAGCCAGGTCGCAGTGGCCAGCGTTGAACGTTGTAACCGCTAGACCACCCGAGAGGCCCGAGAGAATGTGATTTTGCTGGGCACAATGCATTTTAGTGGGTCTCCGAGGTTAAAAACTTAGCCTTAGTGCAGGGATAGAGCCCAGGCTGCAGTCAGCCCACGGGGTGATTAAAAACTGTCAGGACAACAAAGAGAAGCAACACTTGTTCAATGTTACCATTCACAGTTAAGAACGAACCTGGCACAAAGAGCAACCCCACCTTTATCAGTGAACATGGCATTCCAAAACAATCAACGCATACATTTAGTCAATTAGGAGAATCAAGTATTGGCCAAAGATTTTACATTTCTATAAATCCTCAGCTGTCCTTAGAGAGTAGTGTGTGTTTGCACGTGCGCATTACATTTACATTTTAAGCATTTAGCAGATGCTCTTATCCAGAGCGACTTACAAGGTGTCCTTGTGTGTGTGTGTGTGTGTGTGTGTGTGTGTGTGTGTGTGTGTGTGCATGCGTGTGAGAGAGAAAAATGATTGTACATAATTTTAATTCTAAAGTGAATATGTGTCACACTGAAAACTATATTGAGCATCTGTGATCTGTGATATTGCATCTGTGATTTTGGCAATGCATCAACTCAGAACACCATTTTGGACAGTAAACTGTGGGCTACTGTAATACAGATGCAGATCAAATCTAGTAGCACTGCATCTCGATGCACTGAGCATATTTTGGGCTCGGGTTAAACCTGCAACTGTTGGTGATACTCGCATACTGGTGTAACAGAGTTGGTTCTGCCTGCAGCGAGTTTCAAACTAAGGATCCAAACGCCACAAGAGACACGATTAGCTATTAGACATGGGTCTGAGCTTAAAGACTAGAGTCCCCACCCAAGGGAACTAATCGTACTCTTATCGACGTCACTTTCTGCAGCGGACGCTCACGTGCTTAAGTCACGTCTTCCGAGCTCCGCTACACTGGCATAAGTTCAGAAATCAAACTCTGGTAGCCTTGGGAAGGTTTAAGCGTAGGCGTTTCTGAGCGAGTGTGCGCACGACTGGAGAGCAGACAGTAGAGAGACTTATGAAGCAGGAGAGAGAGCCACAGCAAGCCTCATTATGGGCCTGGACGGACGGACGTCCCTGAGCGATGAGCGACTGTCAGAACCCGTACCGCACACTCGCCAGTCATCTCTAACCGGAATCGGTGATGGAAGACACTCCCTCTGAATGTGGTGACATCGTTTCCCCCTGTCCAACGGACACCCCCCTTCCCCGTCCTATTTTAACTCCCTGGCCCTGTTAAGGCTCTGACCTCATTTTTTTGGGGATGTCTTTATGTGACTATTTCCGCCCCCGCTGCTCTCCCCTGCTGGCTCGGAGAGCGACGGGCCGCCTAATTACCAGCATTTTTTTACTTTTGCAGACGGGTGGGATACGGGGGCCAGATTTTAATAAACCAAAAGTACAGGCAGGCCATAAGATTTTATATTTCCTTTCCGATTGTGGGGGGGTGAGACAAATTGTTTATTTTGTTCATTTAGGGGGAGATCTGATTGAGGTTTTTAATTTCCTAAAAGGGATTAACAAAGTGAACAACCAAAGATTTTTTAAGATAAGTGGGGTCAGCAGAACAAGAGGCCACATGTGGAAATTAGTTAAAGGCAAATTCCGCACGGATATGAAGACGTTTTTCTTTACACAGAAAGTTGTCAATGCCTGGAACAGCTTGCCAGGTCGGGTAGTAGAGGCAGAAACACTTGGGCTATTCAAGTCCAGGCTAGATACTCTTTAGATTAGGACATGACGAGCCTAGATGGGCTGAACGGCCTGTTCTCATCATTATGTATTCGTATGTTCTTAATCCTCCAACTGATGTCCTTTAACCCATTTAGACCTAAAATGCCTGCTAAAAACGCCTATTAAAACCTAAGCAATTATTCTACACAACCTCTTAAAACCTGAGGGTTTTCTGGAAAAAATTTCCAAAAAAAAGCCGACACCAACGTGCACTTCATTTCCCCACGTCTATTTCAGCGAATCACAGCGCATTTCATTAATCGCAAAATCGATGCGACCTAAACGTCACTCCAGGTCTTAATGGGTTAAAGGAGAGATCTCCTGATTGTGCAACCTTGGGGATTTAATACTATTTTATATTCAATCAATATGCAACATGAATGGCAAGGAATGCCAAGATTGTATATTGCCAAGATTGTCTATGGAAAAATCTTTGATTTGAACTGGATGAATAAATTCCCCCTTAGGCTAAGGATGCCCCCTGTAGGCTTTGGACACAGACAGCCACCCAAACACCCTCCCCGTCCAACACTTCTCTTCATTAGACACCTTTTCTTTTACTCCCCAGTTTTTTCAAGTGTTTCTCCCAATTTAGTAGTCAATTACACCCTCTGTTTATTTCGATTTGCCCTCTCCACAAGAGTTCGCCACTTGTCTCTACGAGGCAAGCTAATTCTCAGAAAGCAGTGAACTCTGCTTCCTTCAAGATGGAATTCGCCCACCCACATTCTGGAGACTCCCTTACATGCTCCACGGTGAACTCGAGCCAGATCACCCTCCCCCCTCCCCCTTTGGCGGGCAGCCAAACACTGCTCCCCGATCGGGGCTGACGACCTGGTCCGGTCTGGTAGAGACGGGTTTCGAACCGCATCCCTGACAGGCAGCACACACTCGTATCGGACCAGCCAAGATATGGGTGCATTAGACCACTACGCTATCCAACGCCCCTTGTGCTAGTGATTTAATTGAGCTGGAAAACCCGGTGGACCGTTGCCAACTTCAAACAATGTTCTGAGGAACATGGACTGTGTGGTGTGTGCCAGCATGGCGGGTGACAAGGTGCATTCAGAACAAGGGCCGTAGCCCCCCAATGGCCAACACTGCTAGAGTCGCTGCTGACCAATTGGAAGGCCCTTCCTCTCTTCTGAGACCGCCCACCCCAAAACAGACACGTGTGAGAAAATAATGTACCCACAATATCTGCCCTCCCTGCACACTCATCTATCCACCCCTCCATCCTCACTACCTACAACCATAATATTGTTTGTTGGTAATTACCTCCATTCATCTTTGATGGAGCAGTTTGGGTTTTTTCTGATAAATGCCCACCCTTCTGTCACACGTCTGTCAGAAATTCCTTTTCATGGAAATGACTGGACTACAACTTCCATCGGCATGATACATTTGTATCGCATGAGACAAAGAACAAAAGAAGTTGTGGCCAATCAACACACACACACACGCACACGGACGTACCCACACAGTTTTCGTCTTCTGTGCTTTCATAGCTAACAAAGGCACATTAAGGCATTGTTGGGGGGGCTGGGGGTGGCTAAGCAGAGCACACATGCACACATACACATACACACACACACACACACACCTGCAGTACAGCAGAGTACTTACCACACATTGCACCAGCGGGAGTGGCAGAAATTCCCCTTCTCTCCTGTCTCTATTCCAGATCCCTCTCCATGCACGCCACCTCAGGAAAGATCCCTCCCCACCCCCCCCCCCCCACCCCTCCGGACTGAGTTTTTATGTTCCCCGTTTACGTCGATTCACTTTGAGGTGCCTGGCCAGGGAACAACTAGGCTTGTGGTTTTTTTTTTTTCAAAGGACGGTCTTTTATTAGGGGCTACGTTGTTTTGTTTTTTTTCCTCAAATGAAAATGTTTGGTTGTTTTTTCTCTTGAAGCCACCAGACCTTTCAGTGCACGGGATATCCCCGGGGAATGTCCTCAAGCCTCACGCGTTTTAGACTGTCCACCGAGTCCGTCCGATTTCTGAGGGGCTCGTGTGTATTGCGCGATCGTGGAAACTCTCGTAGTTTGTCTGGGTCGGGGTCTACATCTGACCCCTCAGCTGTTCAGCGTGGCCCCCGGGGGGAGCCTACTCTGTTTGGTTTGTTTTCACCGCGCTGGGAGTTGGACGCTGCTGTCAGTCTTTGGAACATGCCTGGCGGAATTAATCTTTTATCAGGAGCCTTGCTGTGGGAATCCTGTTCCCACAGTGCTTGCTGTGAGACGGTGTGCGCCGCTGCCTCGGGTTCAAGCCCAGCATGGTCCCTCCTTCTGTGCTGCTTTTTGGTGTTAACGTCGCCAATCAGCAGGTGGTCCAGTCACATCCCATCCCGCGGCTTGCCTCGGACTTCCAACCCCAATCCTTAAAAACACAAGAGTGTCGTCTTCTCTCCCACTTTTCACAACACTCCGCTGTTGCTACCGTCGCCGTCTAAGAAGACGGCGTGAAAATTCGAGAAGGAATGGGGGGGGGGGGTAGAGTAGGGGTTGGCACTGAGCAAAAAGCTACGCCAGAAGAGAGGAGGAGGAGGTTGGGGGAATGTGAGAGAAAGAAAAGGATTAAGTCCTTCGCCGGAGGAGGGAAATGAAATGACAGTGGAAGTGGAGGAGGGAACTTAGGCAGGGGGTTTAAAGAGAGAGGGAGGGCAGGATGGGTTTGGGGGTGGGGGGATGTCACTCTCAGGGGTCAAATTGAGACTGTCTGTCTGACCGCTGGTCCCTTGTGATGCCGGCAAAACTCTCCTGGGGCAGACGGATCGCGCTCACAGCCATCAGCGACGCATCTTTGGGGGTCCGCTCTCTCCTTTTCACGGAGAGACACTGTCAGATACCTGCTGCTCGCCTCCCCACCCCCCAACCCCCCCCTCCACGTCTCTCTCTGTAGCCGCTCCCCCTCTCCGTTGTCCAGGTGACCGTCAGCCTCCGGGCAGAGACAGTGGGAAGGTGTGGCTTTGCCTCATGTGCGTCGGTTCCTCTTCTCCCCTCCTCCTCTTCCTCTTCCTCCTCCTCCTCCTTATCAAAGTAGGAGCCCTTCCTCTTTAACGTCACTCAAAGCAGTTGCATAGTCTCCCTCGTGCCAAAACCTACAGGCATTTCTTCTTCTTACTCTGTTGCTCTCTCTCTCTCTCTCTCTGTCTGTATCGCAGAATGCCTCCGTCTCCCTCGCTCTCTCTTGCTACTTTGCTCCCTCCCACTCTTCCTCCCTCCCTCCCTCCCACCTTCTCTCTCCCCCTCGAAGCTCCTAGAACAGCGGACTCTCACTGGCTGGATTCCTCCAGTTGAATTTCATTCATAATCCTGGTTTATAAATTACACACGTCCCCTTGACGATGCACGGACATAGACACACACACATGAACGGTTGCGCGCAGTGTCTGTACAATTAGGTCTATTGATCAGTTAAGAATGACAGATTTTCAAGCATGTGTGCACAAACACAAAGAGGACCTCAGTGTGTGGACTGTCATTTTCATGATATCCACTGACACACTATTTAAGGGTTTTCATATTGACATATATAAGGCATTCATAAGCACAACATCATAAATGCACAACAGGAAATGCAACACGACAAATGCTCTCTTAAGACATAACAGCAGTTAGTCATCCAAAGAAAGATAATATAATAATAAATAATCACTCCTATTACCATTTCCATTAAATGCATTTAATTTCATAAATGCATAAAAATAATTCCCCTGTCTTCACTGCAAAATATATGCAAACAGCTCTGGCGTTTTATCCAATAATAGTGAGCATGTTAATGACATAGTCCATTTTAATAGACACTACACCGGTGAAAATCTTTCTTCTTTTTTCATCAGCATTGATCTCTTGACAGACGCTGCACAGATCAGCAAATGTCTCCATGATATGGATGCGTCAGTCTGATGGTTGTCGTCCTCCCTCATCCTATCCAGTTGATGTAATGCTCAGTAGACCAGAACACAGAGCCAGGTAAGAACTGGTCTGGACAAAGTGTGCCTTGCTGCCTGCCCTAGAGTGCAGGGCTCAACGCACAGCTGACGCTACGTCGCCAGCCATCCTCTTCTACGTAACAAAAATATTGTCAGTGTTTATTCATAATCCTGTCCATTTATTGTTATTTAATTTCGTTAAAATGCTTTCATATTTGTTAGGAACATATTTTGTATGTCATATCTTACAGGCACAACATAACTAAACATCGAACAAAAAGTTCAGAAATTTGTGTTTGGTAGATTATTTCTCTGTTGTAATAATGCTTCTTGGCAATACATTTTATATAATTGGAAAGCCTGTTTATTTCCCTTTTAAATGATACACCATTTGTAAGGAACATGCATTTGTGGGATGAGCAGCACAGCTGAGTATGTGGGTTGCGCCCATGAAAAATTTGCCAAATCTTCTCTGCCAATGCCAAACAGCTTATTCTGCTGTTGCTATTGACTCTTGGTTTGGTGTTGTTTGGTGGATTGGATGATTGAAGTCTATCAGTAACAAGGAAGAAACAAGACATATTGGCAATTTTACAAATTATTCATTTAACAAACAGTCAGGAGACTCAGTAGCGTGTGGAAGAACCATACACAGCCACAACAGCCTGGCACCTCCTCCTCATGTTGGTCACCAGCGTGGTCACACACTGCTGTGGGATGGCATTCCACTCCTCAACCAGGATTTGTTGCAAGTCAGCCAACGTGGTTGTGTTGGTCGCTCTAGCACAAACAGCACGCCCAAGCTGATCCCACAAGTGTTCAATTGGGTTGAGGTCAGGACTGTTGGCAGGCCATTCCATTCTCTCTACTCCCAAATTCTGGAGGTAGTCTCTGATAAACCCCGCTCTGTGGGGGAGAGCGTTGTCATCTTGGAGGATGAAGTTCGGTCCCAGACTGTGGAGATATGGGATTGCCACTGGTTGCAGAATCTAATCTCGATATCTCTCTGCATTGAGATTGCCTCCAATGATGACAAGCCTCGTTTTTCCAGTGATGGAGATGCCGCCTCACACCATCACACTGCCTCCACGGTTGCAGAAAAGGTGTTACTCTATCGGTGCAGTGCAATCAGCATAGCGTTCTCCCCGTCTTCTCCACACTTTGACCCTATGATCCAACTTCCGTAGGCAGAATCTGGACTCATCGCTGAACATAACGTTCCTCCACATGTTCAGGTTCCAGTGCAGCTGTTGCCGACACCAGCGCAAATGGGCCTGATGGTGAAGGGCAGTCATGGCAGGCCTCCTGGCAGCCCTATGAGCCCGGAGATTGGCTGCGTGCAGTCTGTTCCGGATTGTCTGGGCAGAGAGCCGTGTGCCATATCGTCCTGCAAACCTTGACTGCAAATCTGTAGAAGACAGCCTACGGTTCCTAAGTGCTGAAAGGGTGAGGAACTGGTCTTCTTGGGGTGTCGTCTTCTTGGGACGTCCACTTTGTGGTCTGTCTCTGACATCCCCCCTTTCATGGAACTTAGCCTTCAGTTTGGAGATGGTACTAGGGCTCACTCCAAATAATGCTGCAACTTGCTTTTGCGGAACACCAGCTTGAAGTTGCCCTATCGCACGGGCCTTATCGAGATCAGACAAACGTGGCATGCCGATTCCTGGAGCAGACACCAATTGACCACTGTAGCAGGGCCCATGCTCACAGGTGCTGCCAATCAGGTGCCAATCAGGTGCCAATCAGGCACCTGATTGTCAGGACCTGGGGGTACCGGAAGCTCAAAACAAGAGTCAATAGCAACAGCAGAATAAGCTGTTTGGCATTGGCAGAGAAGATTTGGCAAATTTTTCATGGGCGCAACCCACATACTCAGCTGTGTTGCTCATCCCACAAATGCATGTTCCTTACAAATGGGGCACCATTTAAAAGGGAAATAAACAGGCTTTCCAACGGTATACAATTTATTGCCAAGAAGCATTGTTACAACAGAGAAAAAATCTACCAAACACAAATTTCCAAACTTTTTGTTCGATGTTTATTTAGCGTGACCAATTACCTTGACGATGTGCAATAAGTGACACACAAGTCATATTTGGCATTGGGCTGTATCAATTTCTCCACATTCTGCACCTTTTTGAGGCCGGACGGGGCCTGGTGTTCAACGTGAACAGCAGCACTGTGGCCACGACCTGTTGTGACTCACGTTAATGAGATGCGAATCAGGAATTGGGGCATTTCAGTCAGCGTTACCCTCTTTGACAGTAAATGGCAAAACATGCCAGCTTATACTTTTATGCATCACTAATCAACAGCATTCCCATTGTGCTTATCCATTGTGATAAACTCTTATGCACAGTAATGTGCTAGAACGTGCTTTATGATATTGTGTATCAATCATAATAAACGACTATGAATTTTTATGAATGAGCACTGCAAAGTCTGTGTTCATACTTACATGCATAAACACACACACACGCACACGCACACACACACGTATAATACTCTAGCCAACATACACACAGGATGCAAGATATCGGTCTGAAAAACTGTCAGCAGCATCATAATATATTTACTCATTTGGTTCGCTATGCAAATTATGCTACGCCTATGTCCTTTTTTGTCACTTCAAATTGATAGCAAAATGTAACGCATTGACAGACTGTTTAAAATGGCTTCCAGTGCACAGCTTGACAGTGGCACTACCACAGTCCTCCAATTGGTCCAGTGGCCAATCCTCTGCCAGGGAGGCTGTCCAATGGCAGGTCTGTCCTCCAGTATTGTGAAGCCAGAGCACCATCTGTGCACATGGCACGCCTGGCACAGATGAGAGCAGATGGTAGTCACGCTGGCTTAGGAAGTCACCAATGCCTGTTATTGGTTAGGGGTGCAAGTAGCAAATTACCAAGTCAATCCTCCTATACTGTATAACTAATACTCTTTGTTTGAGGCCTGTATGTCTGCATGCTTGTCGACAGTGGCGATTTTAGACCCTATTTAGGGGGGCTTTACCCCACCCCTGTCTTTCATCTCAGCCCCTCTGAAAATGTTTAGTCATTCTTTTCTAAAAAACATGTTTACTTAATATAATTTTTTTAAATACCACAGGTAGAGAGTGGTATTTCAATTTTGAGATGTGTACATCTCACATTCTCATTGGGGGCCTCTGACTCATGCTCTTTGTTTGAGCCCCGTGTGTCTGCATGCATGCTTGTCGGTGGAGGTGAACACAGATAACTCCCGCTGGCTGGAAAAACGCCACAATACGTTGTCAGATGTCTCGCGCGCCTCGTCACCTCTGTCCCTCTTGCGGGTGCGGAGCTGATCGCAAATACCTCCACGCAAAACCCTCAGTTCCACGTGTTGCCGGGTGGACGCACTATTGTTAAACAGCGCGAGCTGCGAGCGAGGTGCAATAAAAGGACAATGCGCGCGTGTGTGAAAAGATGGCTTCCGAAACCGCACATCTCGCACTTTTTAAAGAGAAGTCTTTTGTGCTGAAAACACGGCACGGGGGCTGATTTCATTCCCACTCGCGTCCCAGCGGTCTCCACCCCGCCCCCACCCCCACCAAAAATGAATTGCGCCCTAGCAAGACAACCCCCGTGGAATCGTATAGCGCCTTCTCCACTCGCTGGAGGATGGAGTTTGCACATTAAAGCTTCATTAGGGACGGGGGCGGGGGGCAGAGCAGGGGGACTTGAGAGCGAGAGAGGAGATTAATTAATTGGGAGTTGTTTGGTGTGCAGGGGGGGGGTGAGGTCTTTGCAGGGGATTTGGTGGGTTTGGCCAATTTCCCTTTCCTCTCCCCTTCAAACAAGAGAAGAGACACTGGGGTCTCAGATTCTTAGGGACACTGTCTTCTGCACTTTCATGGACACACACACACACCTGCACACACACACATAAACCTGCACACACATGCTCACACACATAAACACACACACACACACATGCACACCCTGCACACACACACACACACACACACTCACACTCACACACACACACACACACACACACACACACACACACACAATACAGGCACATTCAGAGAAACAGACACATGCACACAAATACACATGCGCACACACACACTCAGACACCGCCCTCCCTCCTCCCTCCTCCCCTGGCTGGATCTCCTTGCGTCTGACTTAACCCATAATCAAGCAGCAGGCGGTTGCTAGGCAACTGCCTCCAGGGAGACCCTTCCTGCATCACAAGCAAGCCTGCTGATGATGACATGCGAGGGGGGGACGGGGGCATTCTTAATTCCATCAACATTTGAGTTTCCTTTTCTTGCCATGCAATATTAAAGTGCATGCTGCACTCAAAACACCTTTTTCTCACTGTAACACATCACCAGGCAACTTGAATCAATGTAGGAATTGTGGTGTGCACCAGAGCTTTTAAAAGGCATTCAATTCACATTTTCTCATCTTTTTTCCTTCTTGCATTTTTCTGTTTTTAAATAAATACAAATGTTGTTTACACCATACCCTGCTCACACTCCATAGCATGGCTGAATTGGACCCATGTTAAGTTACTTCTGCTCAGGGCAAGTATGTAATGCCTTATTTCAGGTTGATACAGCTTCGTTCTGGATCAGTTTTACCAGTGAGGATGTCCAAAGCAGGGGAACAATGCAAGATGTGATTGGAGTGACATAACTTGCATCGTGATACACAACTGTACACTGTAAATATAAACAGGTGGAAGAGAGATGTTAGCGTGCATTGCTGTTAAACCAATAGTGACGTGCACTGACGACAGTACTAGCAAGAAACTAAACAGCCTTCTCCAGATTGCGACGTTCTTGTGAAAGTTTTGCGATCTTGCAATTGTCTCTTTTTTTCTGGGGAAAGTATGGCAATACTTAGATGCGTTTCTTATTATGAATGCAGGTGTGCATTACTCGAAGCAAAACATAAGTGATGTTACGTAACACAAGTGGTAGATATGTGAGTTGTGGCTGCTTCGCTGCATATGTGAGCATTGTGACGCTAACCGTGGTGACAACCGCAAGAAAGACGGCAACAAATTATGCTCCACTTCATCTCGAATGGGCTGGCCTTGCGGTGACCATTAGTTTAACATTCTTAGTTTAGCTTCGACCTCTCTATTAATGCATTAAAATGATTATCAAGACCACGTGTTTAATGTGTTTAGTTGTAGCAAGGTAAAGCCAAAAGCCAAATGACAAAACAAAGACGTGTTTGTCATTTCAGAACAGTGTACATACCATTTCACAAATCAATAACGTAGGTACCTTGGATACCTTTTCCATAACAAGAGATTTCCCTGTGGGTGGTCTTAGATTAAGATTAAACAATTTATTCAAACATCTAACTTCCTGCTGACATAATCTCAAATGATACAGGAAATCAAGAGTTTGAATACAAATCAGGGGTGGCTGGTGAAATTTAACTTGAGTGGCGCTGTAGGCTATACTCTAGGTATCCATGTAATATCCATGTTAAACCATATCTATATATCCATGTAAAAACAGGTACATCGATGACTTGGTCATAAATCAGGTCAGTCGGTCTATATAAATGGTATGATCTGTATAATGATAACCACTTTTACTTTATTAATAGTAATAACTATAATAGCTGTTACTGGCCGTTATTCCTGTTAAGGCTGTTATTCCTTTTGAAGTTTGGCTTGAAACAGAGCATCAAAACATTGCCCAGCCTGAGGGATTGATTGCCAGGCGAACAGCCTGCTGGCTGAGTGTCAGATGAAGGCATCCCAAGCATCCCAATGCCCTATTTCTGCCTGTCCATCACCCCTGAAAGAGGGTCCTTTCACACCCACACCATATGTGCAGACTGCTAGCTGCCTTTCCATTGAGATGAGTGAGTTTGAATGACAAAATTACTTTTGTACTGTCACTTTCAATTCAATCTTTTGGAAGCAAGATAACTGGAGACAACATGCAATGTTGCACACACACACACACACTGTGAGGTTCCGGATAAGGACCCAGACGCAGATCAGGATTAAGCAAAGAATAGTTTAATGGAGGCAGAGGTCAACACCAGAAGTCAGGGTAGCGAAAGTAGAAAATCAAAAACCAAAGAGAAGTCACAAAACAATCCAAAAGTCAAAACCGGTAAAACAGAGGAGGCAAACAAACAAAATCGGCAGGCAAACTCGAAGTGATAACAGAAGGGGTGTCTAAAGAAAATGCTACAGACTCTGGCTTACTCGAAATCGGCACAGGGAATGAAGATCAACGTTCTGACGGGGAATGAACATAAACACGGAACTTAAATACAAGCAGGGAAGGGAAACACAATAGGAATCAGGTGTGACTGGGAGGAGAGAGGGGTAGGAACACAGGTGAAAACAATGGGATTTGTTAATACAATAACGAGGGGAAACGAAAGACACGGACTGGGAATAACACAGACACAGACAATAAACGACCTGGAAGAGCAGGCAGACACGTGCATAGTTCGAAGGGGAGGAACGCATATAGAAATCTGCGTGCAAATGAAGTGAAACGTGAGAAGCGTACAGGGATAGGACAACGAGAGAGAGAATGATAGCGATAGTTAGAAGCGTGAGATAATTAGTGATTAGTAGTGTTAGTAACTTAATCTAAATCCCTAATGTTAGTAGTTAAGTTGGTTAGTACTATATACATCTAACTAATATATACAAAGTGTCATAGAAAGTAAGAAGGAAGTAAAACGAGATAATAAGCTAAGATGGAAAAAAACGAAACATAGAATTTCCTGCAGTGCATGACAAAAGACAAGGAGTGAATCTTGAATAAACAGGAACGATGACAGATGGGGAACAGAACGTGACAGAATGATGAATAATGAAAGATAAATAAACAAAGAACAAAAACAACCGAATAGACATGCAGAAACATAACAGTAGCCCCCAAGAAACACCTCTTGGCGTTTTAACAGGAGGCACAGGTTTAAGAACATGAAAGTCTTTATCGAGGATAAAGCGGGAGGGGATCCAACTTCTCTCCTCGGGACCGTAGCCCTCCCAATCCACGAGGTATTGGAGGCCATGGCCCTGACGACGAACGTCCAAAAGTTTGCTGACCGTATAAGCTTCTCCCCCATCAATAAGACGGGGGGGTGGGAGTGGCTCAGGGGTGGGACACAAAGGGTGGGTAACCAAGGGTTTGAGGCGTGAAACATGGAAAGTGGGGTGAATACGTTTCATAGTGGATGGTAATTTAAGATGAACTGCAGTGGGGCTGATGATCTTTATGAAAGGGAAGGGTCCAATAAAATGGGGGGCAAGCTTACGGTGATCCATTTTGAGGGGAATGTCTCTGGTGGTCAACCAGACCCGCTGTCCAATATGATACCTTGGAGCCTTGGAGCGTCTTTTGTCCACAGTCTCCTTCATACAGGTACTGGCTCGGAGAAGGTTGCGGCGTGTGAGTTTCCAGGTGCGGAGACATCGACGGATGAAGACCTGGGCAGAGGGGACTCCCACCTCCTCCTCCTGGCTAGGGAACAAAGGTGGTTGGTAACCCAGGGAACATTCAAAAGGAGACATTTGGGATGAGGAAGAGGTTTGGGAGTTGATGGCATATTCTGCCCAGGGAAGTTGTTGGCTCCATGAGGAAGGGTTCTGAGGACCGTCTCAATGACTTGATTAGCCCGCTCTGTCTGGCCATTGGATTGGGGGTGAAAACCTGAGGAAAGATTAATGGATGAACCAATAAGTAAACAAAAAGCTTTCCAAAACTTGGCGATAAACTGGGGACCTCTGTCGGAAACAATATTATTGGGGATACCATGTAATCTAAAGATGTGTTGGATGATAAGAGTGGCTGTCTCTTTAGCAGAGGGAAGTTTGGGTAAAGGAATAAAATGCACAGCCTTAGAAAACCGATCAATAACAGTCAGAATGGTGGTGTTGTTGTTGGAGGGGGGCAAACCAGTGATAAAGTCTAGAGCTATGTGGGACCACGGGCAGTGAGGGATGGGTAGGGGCTGTAATAGACCAGAGGGATGCTGATGGGAACTCTTGTTCTGGGCACAGACAGAGCAGGCAGATATAAAGTTCTTGATATCCTGGACCATGGCAGACCACCAAAAACGTCTCTGGATAAACGTAATAGTTCTGTTTATGCCTGGATGACAGGACAGGCGAGAAGAGTGACCCCACTGACGCACCTGGGATCGAACAGACTTAGGAACGAAGAGGCGGTTGGAGGGACAGCGACTGGGACCAACCTCTCCCTCCAAGGCGGAGCGTACCGTAGACTCTATGATAAGCTGAAGACCGTTGATTGAGCATTGTTGAGGCAAGATGGTATCAGGAACGGAGACCTTGGAGATAGGTTCGAATCGGTGGGAAAGGGCATCAGGTTTGGTGTTCTTAGAGCCAGGACGATAAGATAATGTGAAATTAAATCTTGAGAAAAACAGAGATTAACGAGCCTGACGGGAATTAAATCTTTTGGCAGTAAATATTCCAAGTTCTTGAGGTCGGTCCAAACCAGAAAAGGAACTTCAGCCCCCTCCAGCCAGTGCCCTATTGCCAATGTCGTAATTCTGCTCAGTGGGGCTGAGGCGATGGGAATAGAAGGCGCAAGGATGAACCTTCTTATCTTTAGATGAGCGTTGGGATAGAATGGCCCCCGCCCCGATGTTGGAAGCATCAACCTTGGCGATAAACTGGGCGGTGGGATCGGGATGAATAAGTATGGGATCAGATGTAAAGCGTTGTTTGAGTGTCCGGAAGGCTTCTTCTGCTTGAGGGTTCCAGTGAAAACGGATCTTGATGGAAGTGAGAGCGGTGAGTGGAGCTGCAAGAGTGCTGTAATTACGGATGAACCTCCTGTAAAAATTGGCAAAACCCAAAAACCGTTGTAACTCCTTACGGTTCTCTGGCCGGGGCCAGTCCAAGACGGCCTTGATTTTCTGTGGATCCATCTGGATGCTCCCAGCCGAGATGACATAGCCCAGGAAGGTGGTGGTATGACAATGAAATTCACATTTCTCGGGTTTAACATAGAGTCTGTTCTCCAGAAGACGCTGGAGAACTCTGCGGACGTGAGTGACATGTTCATCTATATTTCTCGAAAAAATAAGAATATCGTCCAGATAAACGAAAACAAATTGATTGATGATATCCCCCAACACATCATTGATTAATGCCTGGAAAACGGCAGGGGCATTGGTTAACCCGAACGGCATAACCAGGTACTCCCAGTGGCCAGCCCCTTGAAGCTGTTCAAATGCTGACGTCATGAGGGGGAGAGGGTAGCGATTCTTTATAGTGTGAGATAATTAGTGATTAGTAGTGTTAGTAACTTAATCTAAATCCCTAATGTTAGTAGTTAAGTTGGTTAGTACTATATACATCTAACTAATATATACAAAGTGTAATAGAAAGTAAAAAGGAAGTAAAACAAGATAATAAGCTAAGATGGAAAAAACCTAAACATAGAATTTCCCACAGTGCATGACAAAAGACAAGGAGTGGATCTCGAATAAACAGGAACGATGACAGACGGGGAACAGAACGTGACAGAATGATGAATAATGAAAGATAAATAAACAAAGAACAAAAACAACCGAACAGACATGCAGAAACATAACACACACACACACACACACACACACACATATATATATATATATATATATATATATATACACAGTACATGTACACCAAATGAAAAAAGGCTCATCATTAAAATTAAAAATCACAATTAAAAATGAGTCTAGACAGGTGTTTCATATTAATGTCAATACTAATTACCAATATGTTTCTGCTATAAAAGACGTTTTAAAATCACTCGTAAAAACACTTTTACACGTGTTTCTAAAGCAACACAAGAGATCTATAATACTTTGAAAGAGGTCAAATAGTCGGTGACCAAATCAACAAAAATCATGACTGCATAAGTCAAACAAGGAAAAACTGCATCAGGAAAGAGGAACAGTGGTCGCAAGTCGAAGCTCACCAACCTCATTGCCTGTTCCCAACTGTTAAACATTCCTATCCCAGTCCATGTCTCCTCTTCTAGATTTCCTAGAAGGACAGGTATACTGATCTCCCCCCTGTGGAGATTTGGTATTGTTCCTCTTCCTCAGTTCTCACCCTCCTCCTTTGAATTTCATGCTGTCACAGTCACTGTTCCATGTAAACTGCACATCATTGTTATTTATCGCCCACCAGGTCCACTGGGGAGTTTCCTAGATGAGATGGATGCCCTACTCAGCGCCTTCCCTGAGGATGGCACTCCCGTCTTACTCCTCTGTGACTTCAACCTGCTGCTGGACACCCCTCAGTCCTCTGCATTTCTCCCCCTGCTTCAGTCCTTCGACTTCACCGTGGTTGAATCCCCATCCACCCACAAGGCTGGTAACCAACTGGACCTGGTCTTCGCTAGGAACTGCACCTCACCCAACATTACAGTATCTCCTCTACATGTGTCTGACCACTGCTTTCTGTCTTTTTCCCTCCCCCTTCGGGCAGACCGACTGAAACTGCGAGCAGCAGAAAGGAAATGGAGAAAATCCAAATCCTCTATGGCTCTGACTAACTTCCACACACTCCTGGCTACCTTTTCCTCTAACCTCTCCTCTGGTAAGTCTGAATCTTTCCTTTCCAAGATTCAATCTTCTGTTTCTAACCCTCAAAAACTACATTTTCCTCTCTCCTCACCCCTCCTCCTCCCCCACCCCCCTCCTCTAAAACCGTGGATGACTTCACATCCTTCTTTCATGAAAAGGTCGATGACATTCGCAACTCCTTCCCCCCATCCTCTCCCTCACCTAATTCTCCCTCACCCATCTCGCTACCTAAACCTCTCACCCCTCTGTCCTCCTTCTCACCCCTCCCTGACTCCTTCATCCTTCAACTTGTTCACTCCCACTGTCCCACCACCTGCCCTCTCGATCCCATTCCTTCCCCCCTCTTCCAGTCCATTGCTATGGACATCCTCCCCTTTGTCTCCAATGTTATTAACTCCTCTCTTTCCTCTGGCTCTGTCTCCTCTTCCCTCAAATGCGCTCATGTTGTCCCCCTCCTCAAAAAAACCCTATTTGAATCCTGCTGTCATTTCAAACTACTGACCTGTCTCTCTCCTAAGGGATTGGGACTTAGCCATGTGAAGAGCCTCAGTGACCATAAGGAGAGCAGTCTCTGTGGAGTGGCCTGCCTTGAACCCAGACTGGTTAGGATCAAGCAGGCTATTCTGTAGGAGATGAGCAGACAGTTGGTTATAGACAGCCCGCTCTAGTGTTTTGGAGAGGAATGGGAGGAGAGAGACAGGTCGGTAGTTTGAAATGACTATGGAACATAGTGCAGAGATGACTGCCTTCATCTCTCAAAGAACTGGAAGCTGTCCTTCTTGTAGAATGGTCCACTAGAAACCGTTAACCTGTATCCCAATAAGGATTGAAGTTGTTCTGGAGGAAAGGGCAGCCCAACTCTTTATTAGTCAATACTTATTCATGTACTGTTTGGTGTTTCCATTATTTGTTCAACTCCTTGTATATACAGTATATGCTGCATATACGTACCTTAGAACAGATACATATTGTAGGGTTATTTCTTTAAATTAACCAATGGTATGGCTGAGAGATTAACGTTAACCATATAACTTATGAAACGTCATGATGCTGCGACGGGGTTGTGCAATATGTTGCTCCAACCTTTACTGATGGCACCATATGTATGTGTGTTTGTTTGTGTTTATGTATGATGTGACACATGTTTATGGTTTTTGTAAAGCCAAGACAAGTTTTCCTACGGGGACAATACAAGTATATCTCATCTATCTTATCTTATCAAAATGGTTTGGGAAGGTTTGTTGTCACTGTTGCAATGGGACTTATCTTAAAACACTTCCTGGAAAGTGTCCTTTCGTTGTCCATTCAGAAAGACCCTTTGAAGGGGCTATCTTCTGATTACTTTTTGTATGGAATGTGCTTTAAAGTGACCCGATGTAGGTTTCGCCCTTCGAAGTTTCCTTCGCAGTGAACACAATTCTCATTTGGAACACAGCCAGTATGTCTGGCACAAGTTTTTTGTCTTCTGTTCCATTTTCCCATTTCACCCGGGTCCCCCACTTGACATGTATCATTCTCTACCCGCGAACACGGCTGAAATTGATGTGTTCACCTTTTGGAACAGGGGCGCAGCGCTCAGCCAAAGTGCCCCCCGCTTCCACACAACCCTGCCGGGACAAGACTTGGTGAGCAAGCTTAACGTTTCTGATTCGGCTAGTAACAGCGATACAGAGAGTGTGCATTGAGAGGACCCGGCGGACAGGGGTGGCAGTTTGTAGCTCACGATCCGCAAATAATGTCTCACGCACATTAGCGTCCACTGCACACCATTCTCCCACAACTGTTTCAGAGGCTTTGTTTTTTATTCAACACCCACAGCTCTTTGGTCAAGACTGCAAGACACAGCATAGACTACTGTAGTTTGTTCTAGTAGGTGTTCCATAGGTCTTGAGAAGGTGATGCTTTTTAATATTAGAATGTTTTTTGTTTTTTTAATGCATTTTGATACTATTTCTTCCACAGAATGGTGGATGTACTTTGTGGATGAGTACAATAATATGCTTAATGCGTGGCAACAATACCACAAGGTTGGCTTTCTAGCCTACATCTTGGATATTTCCATGAACCACAAGTCATGCTTGTATTTTTCAGGTTAAAACCTGACCAGTTGTTAGCGAGCAAGCAGCTTTGGGGGTTATCCCACTAGCTAAAGCCATCCATCCCTGGGTCACCCTATGGCTAATTGTAGGCCACCCCACCAGACCCCTGGCCTGATATGGCACTGGCATGGTTGGGACTTGATTCAGGCTGCTGTATGCATCACAGTACCTCACAGTGGTGATTTTAGACCCTATTTAGGGGGGCTTTAGCCCCTCTGTCTTTCATCTCAGCTCCCTTGAAAATGTTTAGTCATTCTTTTCTAAAAAAACATTTTTACTTAATATCTATTTTTAATAATACCACAGATAGAAAGTGGCATTTCAGTTTTGAGAGCGACCATCATTGTGATATTATTGTTTTGGGGTAACGTAGCAGTAAATTAATAAAACATGTAGGCTTGTGTCTCACATTCTCATTGGGGGCTGAGCCCCACTAAAGGTCAAATCCTAGAATCGCCTCTGGTACCTCACCAGAATTTTTACCGTATGTGTCAATTTGGAGTACCCCCCCCCCCAGTGTATGAATTATGATCAGGCATTCGGCCATGGTGATGCTAAGCTTCTAAATATCTCTGCCATGTAGGTGTCAGTAAAGGTAAGGTCCACTGGTGAGCTGTGGCTTCAATGCAGACTGGGTTTTAACCAATAGGAGTGGAGGCTGCAGATTGGACATTATAAACACTGATTCTTTGAACCCCTCTTGTTTGGGACTTCAGGAACTTTCCAATAGATCTCTTCATGTAACATAATGTTTGCACTTGGGTAATGATAATAGAGGCAGTTGGTGAAAATTAATATAATTTAATTCCTATTCATTTTGTTAACTTTGCTAGTAACATTTCCCATTCATATATAAAGAAGCCTATTATCAAGATGACAATTTGAAACAAAAATATTACCTAGCCTACATGCTATAGTTAGAAATTACACATCAAAAACGTACACGAGGCAGATATATTAGGCATATAAATTGTACAGTGATACAGAACTCGTAATACAAAGATTACAGGATAAGTCAAACATAAATTCATATCGGAAACCAAAGTGTTCATTTGTGCAGCAGTGAAACTGTCTCTGTCCGATGAGTGATGGTCACGTGTAGGAGAGAAACTCAGACTTCGCGATCTGTAGCTCAAGGCTACAGTGGTTTTCCCCTAACAAGATTGATGACCACGGATGGCGGTGGCCAAGGCTGACCCGTCAAAGGAATTTACGAGGAGTCCAGCGACTCTCCGATGGCATGAGGAGGAAAGGACGTGGATTAAAAAATATATAAATAAATCCCGCCGCATTTCATTCTTGTACTTTTTGTATCAAGGATTCTGCGGAATTTACTTTCAGCGTCCAGAGTCGCGTGGCGGTTAGACTATAAACCCCTGAAATTGGGCAATCTGCATAAATTGTGTGGGAACCGTCAGAGCTGTCACTGGCGATGAAAGTAACTGACGGCGTTGCCGTGTATCCATTTGTTATCCATTACGGTCATGACGAATGTCTCTCCTGTAGTACTCTCGAGACGACGTGACACGCTATTGATTTCGGAGCGCGCAGGGTTTGTACGCAGACCCAGAAATGAAGCACAGACTGCGCGCGCTCTGCCTCCGGCTACCCGCGTGAAATTGAACATTCTGGATTTTGATATGTGACCACTGGCCGGGGCTAGCATTAATAGGACTCCCTGAGGCTCCAACCAATAGTAGCATTGATTCCTATATATAGGATACACATACATACACACACACGTATGTATATATACATCACATCAACACAATTGGGGCAAACCGTACAAAACATTCTAGAACAAACCACGAATTACTGCTATGTTTTTAAGCTTGGCATGGCAAATTATCCAAATAAAATGTGATTTATCAATGATATACGTACATTTTTGGACAGTTTCCCATATAGGAAAGTAATTTGGGGAAACATTTCCACATGTAGGTAGGATGTATGATTATTGAGCACGCTAGCCAACCAGCGGCTGAATCCAGGTACGACTTTTGCATTTGGCTTCTCGGTGGTTGGAGCTAAATATCCAGCATGGGTGCCACTGATATATCCTGATGGCAGGAGGTCATATTACTGCTTGTATTTAAAAAAAAAAAAAAATTCAGTATAAAAGCCCATCAACTTTTCACAGCGTTGACAATCATTGAGGAAGATTAATGCCGAAGGAAACACATTAGACCAATATCCAATGACAACAATGTCAATATTCAACATATCATCTTGAAACCAGGGAAACATGCTTTAGTGCCACTTGAAATGTTTAAAATGTAATGTTGAGCATTCATAAGCTTATTTGATTAAATATCCTGGGCATATGAAGTATTTCAGCCTGATGACCATTTGGTGGGGTCAGGTCTGTATTCATGATTTATTCCTGTCTGCAAATGACTGTATAATATTATATTATTATAAGATATAATATTTTTAAAAATATAATCAAACAGTCATTCAGAATCAGGCTGTGTATAGGGTTTATGGATTTGCGGGTGTTGATAGTAGTAGTAGTAATGCATCCGACCTCTCTTGGTAGATTACAACTACACCTTTTGACATGAAAGTTGTCTGTAAACAGACAATAACTGTTTGCATTTGCAGGTGATACATGTTTGGCATTTGGTGTCATATTTTGATATATAATTAATTATATGACACCTAGCCCCAGACCCTCATCTTTTGTGGCACTTTATGAAAATCAAGTTTCACCGACTTGAAGCAGCGACCAGTTTTCTTGGTACAAACTAATCTTGTTGCGGGAGGTAGCCTACTACAGGCAGGAAACAGAGGTGAATTAAAAAAAGAACAACACAAACACACTCAGAAAGCATCATTTATTTAGATAACAAAAATATGGGGCAACACTACCATCTCTGGTATGCATAACGTTTTTCTAAGCCTTCTATTTGAAGAATACTTTCTCTCACAAATGCCTTCACAGCAACACAGCCTTTTGAGTGTCATTTGAGTGCAGTTTTATACATCGTCCCCAACATTTTGTTGATCTGCGTTTGATTGATCTAAGTTTTTTTAAATTCGATTTTATCATTCATGCAGAGAAACTGCCCCCTAGGGTGTTGGTGCTCGTTGGAGATGATAGTTCAGCCAATCATGTGTGATGGAAGCAGAAGTAGTTCTGTGTGGCTCAGTAGGTAGAGCATGGTTCTGTGTGGCTCAGTAGGTAGAGCGTGGTTCTGTGTGGCTCAGTAGGTAGAACGTGGTTCTGTGTAGCTCAGTAGATAGAGCATGGTTCTGTGTGGCTCAGTAAGTAGAGCGTGGTTCTGTGTGGCTCAGTAGGTAGAGCGTGGTTCTGTGTGGCTCAGTAGGTAGAGCATGGTCCTGTGTGGCTCAGTAGGTAGAACGTGGTTCTGTGTGGCTCAGTAGATAGAGCATGGTTCTGTGTGGCTCAGTAGTTAGAGCGTGGTTCTGTGTGGCTCAGTAGGTAGAGCGTGGTTCTGTGTGGCTCAGTAGGTAGAGCGTGGTTCTGTGTGGATCAGTAGGTAGAGCGTGGTTCTGTGTGGATCAGTAGGTAGAGCGTGGTTCTGTGTGGATCAGTAGGTAGAGCGTGGTACGTGGTAAGCTACAACTTACTGAAAGAAAAACATAAGCAAATGTTTGCCAGTAGTTGTAGAAGTAGGCCTTCAAACTAGGATGTAATTCATCCAGTTTGGTTCTGTTAATAATAATAATAATAATAATAATAATAATAATAATAATAAATAATCGGAATCATAATCATAATCATAATCATAACCGGAATCGGAATCGGAATCATAATCATAATCATAATAATAATTGTTCAGTAGGTGCACCTTATCCAGGGCTTATATTTGGACAAATTTGCAATTTATCCAGCTGTATATTTACTGAAGCAATTTAGGTTAAGTAGCCTATATTGCCTGAGGTAATGCCTCCTGAAAGGGGGAGGCTTGAGATGAATTAGCAACAGTAATTTGTCTGTAGTTCTAAAGCTATGCTAAGAACTTACTGGGGGTCATTCATTCATAAAACATGAGGGGTTGTCCTGTCTTATCGCAGTGCGTGGGCCGTTCTCTGCTCTCCACCACTGTCCATTCAGCACCACAGTGAAGTCTCACTGCAGGACCAGGGACACCCAGGGCTGTATCTAGACATAGGCAAACTTGACATGTGCCTAGTGTCTTCTTGCCACGGGAGGGAGGGAAATTAAATATTTTACAATATTTTTGGATAAAAACTCCAACCTAAAACTTTATTTCAATAGATTATTTAAGATTATTAAGATTATTATAAGTCACACAATGTACGTACCTTGCAATGTATACGAAAAGTCTTTCCGGTTCAGTGCAGATCATGCTTGCTATTTTAGCAGTGTCCTTTCAGCAATGCTTTCAGGCACAGCAAAACACATTTAAAAAAAGAGTGTAGTCCCTCCATTTAATCCGGCCCTGGGGACACTGATGGCCATACGCACAGTCACAGTTGTAGTGGCGTGATCAGGCGCCATTCTGCATTTCAGCAGTGTGCCAGCTTCAGTTCTGAGGTTTTTGTCCATGCTTTATGGCTGCACATATATACTACCATCATTGCCAGTCAAACTGTCTGTTTTTTTCTTTCAGATTTTTCTCACTGATTTCTGGGATCAAAAACCCAGCTGGTGTCTTTGGTTTTGGGGGGGAATCAGAGTTTATTTTGGATTTGTTTTTGGACATATTTTGGACATTTTAATACAATTATATATATATATATATTGGGAGGGCTGGAGCTTATCCCAGCATGCATTGGGTGCGGGCAGGAATACACTCTGGACAGGTCGCCAATCCATCGCAGATATATATATATAATCTGTGTTAAATTGTTGTTCTCTGTATGCTCACCTGGTAATAAGTATTTATTTTGTTATCATAACTAAATATAAATGGAGGCCATTTTTGCACTTCAGGACAGACACCTACTTCCGCAAGCCATACTCAGTTTTGCTGGGTACAGGCTACAGGCCTCTACACTCCTGGCTGTGGATTTAAACAAACAGGAACCAGCCCAGCAATCAGGTGAAATGTGTAAATATAAGGGCAAGATGGAACTCTTGATGTGTAAAATATGGGAACAAAATAATACTGAGAATATCTGTTACTTCACTACCACACAGTTATTTCGCCTTTAGGTGAGGAGATCTAATTGTATCATTTTGGGGTTTTGTAATACAGCAACACAGAATACACAGGAAAACAAATGCACTCCTTAAAATTTACGTTATTTTCCATATTGTGTTCACGTTATTACAAGTAGCTACAAGGCCCGCAGTTAACTCCATCAGAGTAACTCTGTACTTCCTGTCAGTGTGCAAGCTAAGGGAACTAGGAAACTTCTTTTCTGTGCTACCTTTGGAACAGTGCCAAATCTGTACCACGTGGTGGGAATGCATCCAAAGCGGTCCCGGATAACGGGGTCAACTTACAGGCCACGTGCAATAACTAGGGAAGTGCAATAAGACTGTGTAATAATATGTACAGGTGTTTTGTGTTGTTATGGTTTGCGTATATGTAATATGGTGGTGTATGTGAAGCTGTTTGGATGCAAAGCTATTTTCTGTGTTAGCAGACAATTTAGTATTGTCTCATCTCATTATCATCTCTCATCAACTGTACTGGCAGATGACCACATGAGATTTCAAACTCGTTTTTCACACAGACTTTTGAGTTTTCGAGATGGCAGCCATGTAGGATCAGGGCAAATCACCGGGTGTTTGACCGTAGGTGAAGTCCCATACCATCTGACGTACTGCACCACATGGTAATGCATCGCTGACTGTCTCCTTGCCCATGAAAACCAATCCTGGCCCCTCCGTCACATCCCAAATCATCGCGCTTCCTTTAATTTATTTCTTGATTTTTATCATCGGCATTGACGAGGTTGCCAACGACAGACAGCGCATTCCGCTAGAGATGTAAGATCAGACACATGAAACATGTCTCTTGTTTTTCAAAACATGTTCTCTTTTAGCGAGGATTTAACCGCTGAAGCAGCACGAATATGTTTGTTTTCTTATCCCCACCTTGAAAACAGAGTATATGTGTCTGGAGCAGTTATTGAACAATAACAAAGAGCGTGAACAATAGCAAAAGCAATATATGTGTTCTTTGATTCAGGCTCAGGTCAATCCAAACCAAATGCTCTTGGTCCTTAATCTTGAGTTGTGTTACCCATTTGTCATACATTTTATTTACATCTCATGATGCTGTGTATGAAAAAACAAGTGTTTTAATCAAGTTAACGGCAAGCTACCATCTAGCTACATTACATATCATTTTGAAGATATCTAAGTATAATTTGGTGGGTATTGATATTCCACTGGAACCAGCAGTCATACCATCATGTACCCTGCTCCTTCCAAATGGCTGAAATTAACTGACCATGAGTTTGGTTAGCAGAGTTGTGACCAAGTCACTGTTATGCAAGTCATAAGTCTCAAGTCTTAACCTTCAAGTTTCAAGTAAGTCCCAAATCATGAGGGGTGTAAGTCTCAACTCAGGTCGCAGTCATGTGACTCCAGTACACGGCAAAACTAAGATGGTGCAACTGCGTGCTGTTTTGCTCTGCATCATAACAATCAAGGTAGTTTTGATATTTAACAAGCTAGCAAAATGGAAATTACATATTTTTTTTAAATTAGATTTATTTCCACTTGGTATTTTGGGGTATTTCGTTCCCTGGAATAATATTCCTAGATATATTTTTGAAAACTATTTCAAATTTCACCTTTTGTTAGGATAGTAAAAATAAATGTGTTTCTTTATTGCTCATTACAGGGAAGTATCAGAAGTCTCAGAAAAGACAGCTATAATCCAATCACAAGTTATAGGAATTTTATGATAAATATTTTACTAAAAGACAAGAATTGACAGACAGGCCTCTTCAGTTCAAACAGAGACTAACTGTAGGTCTCTCTGACCCCTGGACCACAGCAAACCGTGATTTCCCAGATGTCAAACCCTCCGAGGGACAATAAGTTAACCCCCAGCTGTTTTTTTGTTTATTTTCCATTGGCAGGACATACATCCCTGTTATTTCCTCCTTTGGTATAAACATGCAGAAGGAAATGGAACAGCTCACAGTTTCCTTCCGAATGCTTCCTCAAAAGCGAACGCCATTGACTGACAGTAATTGGCATCAGATGTAGTCCAGATCGGAGGTTAGGTACGGGTCAGCTAAGATGAATGATCCTGTAGCCGCTTAGGGGGGGAAAGGGAGAACGATCGTGTTGACCGCCAAGATTGGCGATATGTTTTTCAAAAGATAAAAGCACAGATCCGTTGAACATAATCCATGATCCTCAGCAGCGCAGCACGGTTCTGTGGGTTTCCCAACAGGCCACATTGCACAAAAATCTATCCGTTTAGCTTGCCAAGCTAAGGCCAAGCTCCCCGGTTAAGGAGACTCATTCCACCCTTATTGAACATGCAGGGGACGACTTCGCCTTCTGCAGCGGATGTTCATGTGCTCGCCGATGTCTCAGAACTCCACTCTGCACCTGTCGGGATCAATGACCCGCACACGTCTCTGTTCTCAAACGTCAATCCTTTTAATGAATTGAAAACTATTGGTTCATTTTTCAGGTCTCTACTTAGCTGCAGTGGTGACCGGGAAAGTGTAATGAAAGCCTATTAATTCATTGATACACATACTAAACATATTCATAATAATTTTATGTACTGGGCATTAAGAGAGGCTGTAATTCACTACTAAATTGGGGGAAATCTGAAACAAAATCTTTAAAAAAACTAAAAAAATCACATTCTCCCCATTATATTTAAACTTTAAGCTTTATTTGGTGATAAAGAAACGAAGGGCAGACAGAGAGTAAATAGCAGGGAACACAGCACAAACAGGGCTTGAGGCTGTGTAGTACAAAAATCAACAATTGAGGTGGTTCATTGATTTGGGTTTTGTCCTTTCCCAAGGAGTGAGGATTTCCCTTTTCCCGGAACACTGTAACACAGGATCGTGTTGGTGGCGAGTGGGTGGTAGCAAGGGTCAAGTTTCCGCTGAGACCAGTGATTGCCTGGAGGTGACTTGGAAATCAAATGGGGACCACACCTGTTGAATGCTAAAGTGGAAAAGCACATAGTTGAAAGCCACATCCTCGTTAAGGTTAAGGAAGGTGAACCTCTGTCCCCCTTGTCTCAAGCTGACGCCATTTTGAAAGGTTCTCACCGGGAAAAGCAACATCTTTCTTTCAGATGTGGAGGTATGAGCAAGAGGCAACCGTGCATGTCATGATGTACGTTCTTCCTTAGCTTCCAGCTAAAGAGGTTCTGAGTGACTAATCAACCTGTTGCTTGACTCATACTCCCCCAATTTAAACACACTAAAACAAGAGCCTGTAATCCAATGACAATGATGCAAATGGAAAAGAGTTCATTGAACCTAAAGCATGGAACGTACTGAAGATCATGAAGAGATACTATGGGGTTTAAAGGGTGTGAATTGGCCACATGAGTAGAAGGGAGAATGACTCTCCCACCAACGTATGAACTGCACTGTGTCTTATTGTCTTCATCCTTGCATCCATCTTTCCAGCTATAATTGAATTCAATGTACTTCACCCTTGTGTCTTTCAAACAGCCTATGATTTTGGTACCTCCAGTGATCACGATTTTGGCCCCTCAGACCAGATACTGTTCATCAGCTTGTTTATAATGAACAAATTATTCATTTCCTAATTTTTAACTTTTTGTATGTATAATATTCTTATGTTTTATTCAGGTCATTTGTACTATAGCCTTCGATATCGTATGTGATGAAATGTTTGCCTGATGTATAAGTCATTTGTTCTGGCACATGACTAAATGTGAAAATGCTAAATGATAATTCAGCACATAGTGCATGCATTTGTTGAATCAATAGTTTACTCATTGTCATCACCACTGCATACATGTTTAATACTGCATTTTGTAATATGTATCTATGCTGAAGACTGTCCAAAAATACATATATAAATAAATCTACTAACTTCTCCTTCCCTATGTTACAGGTACAGTATGCAGCTGCCAACAACGATGTCTATTACTGTATCACTGCAGTGATCTCTTGCGCGGACTATGATTGATCTTACCATGCATTAATGCACATCTTGTAAGTCGCTCTGGATAAGTCTGCTAAATGCCAAAATGTAAATGTAGTGTTTATGTAAGAAGTATAATAGCAAGGGAGGTTATTTGTATTTGATTAAAGTACAAAGTGACCCGTCCGTGTTACATATTGGCCCTGAGTGCTGGACTGGGTTCGGTGTTAACTCGAGTAATGAGCAGCTCATTCCCCCCCCAATCTCCCGCCCTGCTCCACAGCTGAGGGAGCCATTCATCTTCCTCAGCCGTCACTGCCTCGAGTGTTCATCGCGGAGGATGTGTCCACCGCTCAATTGGAAGCTAATCAATGTCTCCCCGCCCACAGGAGAGCCTTCTTCTTTACAGATGGGTTTTCCTCATCTTCTCACCCCTGTCCCTCTTTTGGTTTAAAGGGATACCCCACCCCCCACCCGGCCCCCCTGATCTCCGACGCGTCCGATGGCCGGAGAAGCAGAGCGTTAGCGAGAGGCAATATCAACCGTGCTGACAATGGACCGCGCCACACTTTTCCCCAGAGGCGAACATTGGTCCGGTTATTTGTGTCACTTCAAGAAATGTCGCCCTACGTCGCTCTCACAATTGCCTTTTTCGTTCCTGCGTGCAAGCTGTTTGAAACGTATCACACGACGACAAGGTGTGTGTTAGGGAAAAATCCTACATGCTGTGGAAGGCACATTGTAACGCATTGTCAGTGTCCATAATGAAACGGCCACGTGAAAGCATGCCAAATCTGCGTTGCATGGTCCTTTCATGTGTAATCCTATGAAAGCATGCAATGGCACAAGTCTTGGTAAACATCATAGCAGTTTTACGTCATTTGCCATACGCTGTAATACACGACCATGACTGGTTATGGCAGGTGTCATGAAAAAGAGAAAACACACACACACTAAAAAGGTCTGTGAATCACACACAATAATGTGCATTTGTCTTTCACCATTCTTTACATGGCAGGTGCTATGTCATGCTTATGATAGGGTTATGTAGGCTTTATGGTGGCTTAATGTTACCTAATTCTTCTTTTCTTCTTCTTCTATTTCTTCCTATGTTCCAGCAAACACTGTTACACGTATCAACATGAAACGTGGTATAGGCTACTTATTACACTCATTCAAGAGATGTAAAGAGGGCTTCATTTTTGGTTTGGCGGCCAGGCAAAGTGGACACTTTTAAGTTTAGCGATATGTTGTGGCTGTTTCATGACAGTAATGTGTAAAAGACCCTCCTTTAGAAAATCGAATTCAAGTCTATCTTGAAATATAAGAAAGAACTGCTTTCTAATCTTGTGGTGTACCATAATGTAAAATTAAACTACTATATAATAATGAGTACTGCATTTCCACACAAAAAAACATTTTAGCATAAGCAATCATTTATCATGGCTTCCTGTTTGTTTCATGCAAATACTTCAATATCATCCTACAATATCATCTTTTGCGTACAAAAGTGCTTTGTGGTAACCAAAAAAAAGACATACACATTAAACACTATACAAGGTGCATACCCACGCACTATACAAGGTACACGCAGCACACCATGTACAATACACTATAAACATCAAAAGTCTAAAAACAATCAAATCCCCACCAAATCCCAACCATGTCAGTGCCTACAGTGACCATCAGCTCTACTTGAATGTAGTGTCGCCAAGGGAGGGGGGGTATTAGTCGGCAGGCTTCTCCCCGTCTCAACACATGAGTGTCTGGTCTGGATTTGTTAACCCCGCGTGGCCTGCCTGTGTCAACTGCGTATGATGTGTACGGAAATATAAAAATAAAAATATGGAATAAATTGGTTTCAGTTAGCAACTGGATAAGGGTGTCTGACAAGCAAATAAATTATGTAATGTAATTAAGCAATTTGGTCATTTATTAGGCCCCAAATTAAATTAATCACGTCCTCTGGCTGTCAATCACATGTAGCCGGATTTCTCAACTCATGTGGGTGGCTGTTCAGATCATCCACTTCATTGAGTCATTGACAGCAAGGCAGGCCCGTTAAACGTAATGTAAACGCGCCATCAACAAAATGTGTGGGCGAATCGCCCTGTCAGCACATGAGGGGATTTGAATCTCAGGCTCATCAGCACCAGCTGTTTCTGTGACCATTTAACCTAATATTATACAGAGCATAAATACATTATCCATGCCTTCTCAAAGACATCTGTGGCTACGTTCATTAATATTCAGAGAAAATGTTTTTCAAACTTATCTTATACAACACGTTGCACTTAATGTCAGAGTTTACCTGTAACTGGATTAACTGAGTGCTTTAAAAAAAAGCTAAATTTAACTAAGATTACAAGTGATTCACATAGTATAAGTATGCACATAAGTAAAATATATAAATAGTGAAAACACAATATGTTTAAATAAAATGCATTTTAAACATAACTTATTTAAACTGCTAAAATGTGTCGGATATAAAGTTCAGGCAAACTCTAAAGAGGAGCTCATGTTTGAGTCCCATGTTGTGGACTTTGTGTTCACTATGTTCCGCTCTTGGTGTCTACGGCACCCAGACTACACGCTGGTCCACTGATCCTCATGAAATCTGGATGAGCTGAGCACAGGCACAGAGCAGGAGGTTTAAAGGCTGCAGGCACTGCCTTGGCTTTTGGCCTCAGGCTGTTAACCACCCCTGGAGGGCCATATATTTTGGTATATGCACATTGGATGGGAACAGAGCAGCCAGGAGACAGAGTGGAGTTTGTCGGTCTATGGACCGGATTATTATTATAATAATCCAGGAGAGACAGTGGGAGTAGCAGGTTAACATATAACAGACACAAACACAAACACAAACACAAAATCTTCACCCTACTCGCCACTAAGCTTTCGGGTAAAAACAACAAACTAAAATAACAAAACTAAAATAATCATAACTTACGGGACACTGTGTAATGTGGGTCGAAGGTGGAAAATCTTCACGGTATCTAAAAGCCCTACTCAGCCACTAAATCTGAGAACAGACTATGGAGCGGGAAACAAAGAAAACCCCGGGACAAACTCCACGGGAAAAACAACAGAAAAACTAAAATAACAAAACTGAAAAAAATAATCTTTAACTGGGGAACAATAGGGACAAACAAAGTGCCTCTTCTTAACTGAGAGAACCCCTGGAAGCTAACCCCAGTAAAACACACACATATCCAGTGACCTTTCAAGTGCTTCCCATCCATGCATACTGAGACACTAATGGAACTTTGCAGTTCGGAATGAACACTGATTCTCTTGGCCGGGAAATACACCGACACAAGACCCATTCACACAAAACCAAAGACATGGTGCCACTCCCCCACAGTGTGAGTTCTGGCAACCAGCCCCAAGACACTCTGACCCACTCTTCCCAGTGAGTTCTTGGGCTGTTGCCATACAAAGACACACTCTCCCCACTGAGAGTTCTGGCAACCAGCCCCAAGACACTCTCTCTTTCAATAAAACCAGAAACACTCTCCACTGCCGAGGCGGACCCTCTTTCAGGGCACCCTCAGGGCTCTCGCTCTCCTCCACAATCACACCGAGGGAGAGAGTCGGACACTCTTAGTGCACCCCCTCTCCCTCTTCCCCACACACACAGGAAGCACTCTACTCAGTCACTTTCGCCAAATGCACACAAAACTCCACAAACATCAAACATCTAACATCACTCCACAATACTGGCTCAGGTGGCAATCACCCATCTATCAATCAATCACTCACTCACTAAACTCACATTCTCACACAGACACCCAATCAGCCAATTGACTTCCATATCAATTAACTGATTGACACCAATTAAATAATAATGACATCAATTATGGCCTTTGGAGCAACCTTCCGGGCGACAGTTCACTCTCACACCCTGTGAGAGTGCCAACCCTGCCCTCGGAATGTCTCCCTGCTCCAAAGGCAACATGTAAACACACAGGCAACCATGCCACTCCCAACGTGGCCGAGACCGACGCCCTCCACAGTGTTCTAAAACTTTTGACCGGTAGTGTATATATACAGTATATATATATATGGTATAATACTTTTATTTTATATAATTTATTATTATTTTATTAAGCAGGTGAAAGTCCCATTGAAATTCAGAATCTCTTTTGCAAGAGAGACCTGATAAAAACAGCGGCAGACATGAGACAGCACATACAACCTACAACAAAACATAAACTAAAATTCATAGAGGAGAGAGAGAACAATGAGCAACAGGAGCAGGGAGGAGAGGAGTGAACAAGAGAGGGAGAGAGAGAAAGAAAGAGAGGAGTCAAAATACTACAGCACAGAAAGTATCACACTAAAAACAGTGACAGGTTCCAATTGACCCATGTTCCATAGACCTGAAAATCTCTTTGAATTCACCAAGAGTTATTAAGTCCTTTAGTTTGAAGTCCTTTTGCAAGTCCTTTTGCAAACTGTTATTTATAAATAAGAGTTCCCCTCTAATATATTTGCATGGAATGACACGCCAGGTAAATCTTTGGATGGGGAATTCTTGGCATTAGAAAAAGAATCATGTTACAAGAGAGGGAATTATATAGTAATATAATAATAATAATAATAATAATAATAATAACATATGCCATTTAGCAGACACTTTTATCCAAAGCGACTTACAGTAGTGAATACATACATTTTTCAGTAGCCTATATGTGGTCCCAGTGGGAAGACATAGAAAGATATAGGAAGACAACTCATTGAAATAGCTTTCCATGCGTAGAATGTGCATCTTTCCATGTGTAGAATGTGCAGTATGTTTATGTGTAGAGCATTGACGGGGGGACTCATTGTGACAAACCTTCTGTTGACCTTGAATGATGTCTGATGTTTAAATTCAGGACCATGGACAGTGCTGCCAAAAAACCTGAGCAACAGCCATAAACTGCAAGTGACCTGACACCCTTCATATGTGCTGTACTGCACAACTGATGTCCCGGATCACAGCGTTTCAGTAAACAGCCCCAGGTCCACACTTCTGCTTATTGTTAATAACGTGGCTTTGTCAAAAACAATCCACCCAACTCTGGCATAATATTGAACAATGTGAACAGGATTTGGTTGTATGCAAATTGTAATGCAACATTTGTATGCAAATTACACATTACGAGCATAACAACAATTGAACAAATGCACACTTTACTATGCACATGGATACAGTAAAAACTACAAATGTTCAGCCAAAGACAATTGATTTCAAATGTAACGCTTGCTGTTTTGTTTTGCGCTGTGAAATACAGCCCAGAAGTATCTTTCCATTTCAGACATAAATTTGCTTTTTGCCCCCTCTAGTGACAGCAAAGAAGAATACATTGTGTTTACAAATCTGGTTACATTTCAGTCATCACAGGACAATACCTTATGTTGTAGCCTATTTTTGTGATAATACAAATTAAGTGTGGTAGACCTACAATTTTGTAGAGGAACAAGGTTGATCAAAACAGCAAACAAATAAACGTGGCAGGACAAAAATGTGTCCCAAGCACTACATGTATGACCACCTGTGTGTGTTTTCTAGCATGAAATCCTCCAGTGCAATAATATTTATCTGAATGCATTTGAACCCAAAACTGCTTCTCCACCATCCGCCCTCTAGTGGTCAACTATTTACAGTGCAACCTAGTGCATTTTTTTGTGTGTGAAGGCGGTGAACGTGAGCCTGTCCTGGCTAACTGGACTAGCAGTTAAGTTGCCTTGGTGACTCATGGATTTTTTCTTCGGTGGGAGAGAGCATTGCCCTCTGAAGTCTAACCTCCAAATGGTCACGCACTATTGAGCATGCAGACGCCAGCCGATTACATCAGGCAGAGCGAGCCACAGGAAGCCACTGGAGAGGGAGCTGGGGTCAGGAGGTCAGCGCGAGACTGGATTGTGATTCACTATTACTCCATTACTTCGTTACAGAGTCCTTGGCACCGAGCCAAGGGGTGGGACAATAAGCAACAACATTTTATAATCAAAACATTATAGTAAGTACAATTTATTTGTTTTATTTACGTCACCCATTCAGTAATAAAAAATCATATTACAACACGTAGCCTACATATACACACTGAATGCACAACAGCAACACAGTACCAGTATGAAAAGTTATTAATTACTAACTAACCACTGAGATAAAAGGAGTTATGAGGCACGGTACAACAATTTGCAACAAATAATTTGACTTACAACAAACTCCAGCATATAAAAAAAGCTATGTGTTTCCATAATCAAAACATTTTCAGCTTTAACATTAGTAGTAGTATTTCAAGCAAACTTGTAAAGCTTGGTTAAAAAATAGAATATATCTGCAATACACAACACAGAAATATTACACAGTGAAAGACATTAATTATGCAACAAATTAATTTGGTTCCCATTTCTAAACATATTGACAGAGAAATCTCTAAATTAATTTAATTCTCATCATTTCCTAAAAAATGTATTGCTCAAACATGAAAACAGTTTTGCAGATGTGTGTGAATGTGAAGGTAATCTTGACAATTTCTACATATTTATGCCCGAACCCAGGGCTGGCTCTACGGATTTTGGTGCCCTAGGTGAGATTGGCATTTGGGTGCCCCCCCCCCCCAACAAACATCAATCAGACATCACCATGGATTCAAGACAAAAATGATTTTTTACATTTTCTTTTTCAAATAAAATCACTTCTCAAACAAATCACTTACCAAAGTCTCATTTAAACAGGGAGGATAAGAGAAAATGGAAAGAAAACTCACTTTTAACACAATTATTAACAAAGTCTATCTCTCTATTAGCCACCAGCGATTCATTTTTATTTACTTTTTTGTGAGGGCGACCTGGCGACCCCTAGCCGACATGCCGCCCCAGGCAGCTGCCTGTATGGCCTGTGCCTTGAGCCGGCCCTGCCCGAACCTTGGGAGTAAAGCGTGCAGTAATTACGGCCGCAACAGCAGTGTCCCGATTGCCGCGAAGTAGATAAATAAATGGTGATTGCGTAGCCGAGGGCGGGAGTGTCCACGGTCACTTTGGTTTGTTCTTGTTGAAATTATCCCATCTATTATATATCGATGTAATCAAATAGGTTCAGCTCTTTACCGTTCTCGGTTGACCCCTTTCACACAAGCCATAATCAAGAGAGGTCCACTTGCTGGGAAATTTGTGTCGCGAATTTAACGCATTATTTACAGCTGTAGTCAGCCTTCCCGGATTAAAATATTAATAACATTGGGCTGGAATGGCGTGCCTACTTCATTTAACTTGCATGAGTTCCGGCAGGAATGCAGCTTTAAAAGAACATTGTCACACAACCCTCCGAAGTGATTAGAGGTACAACTCAAGTCAATTACAAATATTTTGCACCATTACCCAGATGGGTAAAACCGAACTAGCTTTTTAGCTCGCGAAACACAAATGCAAACATATTAGATACACATTTTTGTATTATGACTATCTAGTGACTATTATACATTGTGATGATCTATAATGTAGCCTATGTGTAAACACATGACAGTGCATGACTAGTATAGTAGCCTGTGCATAAAAATACGGCCTGAGCTAAAAAAAAAAAAACCTGCTCAATTAGAAACAGTGTGGGTATTGAATTGAAGCGTGGCATATTATTTTGGGTATGGTAGTGCAGGCTTTGTATTATGTAACTAATTCAAGGAGTCTACGTTTATAAAATAATGGGTGAGACCTGCGTTTATGAACTGTTTTTAACAGTATAAATACACGCGTAATGTGGTGTGACTTCCAACGATTCATATGGGAATAGAGAGACGTTAATGCAACAAAAAAAACACAGCTCTAAAACACTTCTGTCAGTTATACTATCGTTTCTGTTTTTCTACTTTAAAGGTGTTAA